>CM038214.1:124457416-124735623 GCA_021442155.1 Cymbidium sinense
TTAGTTAATTAATTAGGAGTAATTAAGGTAATTAATATTTTAATTAAACTCTAACTAAGCTCTAATTACTATCCAAAATCAATTAAGGGTATTTTTAATAAATTCCTTTTTGAAATACCTTTAAAATGACTATTTACTTGAATTCTCTTGAAATTTTCTATGATTTGTCATAATTATTACTAGTTTCATCCATTAATTCCATTTAATTAAGCTTAATCCCATCGGTGCCACATGCTGTGTTGATGTGGCATGCTTCCACATGGAGCTGCGAGATTGGCTATTAAAGTGTAAGTGCGATATGGATGACGGAGGACGCGCTTTCAATCTCTGTCATTTAATCTCAGATTGAACGGTGCAGATCAATCCCTTGGTTAATAAAAGATAAAATGGGATAAATCTAATGAATCTAATCATGGTCGTCTATTTTGATCACATGGATGATGTGATTTATCATTCCACGGGTGATGAAGGATGGAAGCCGTCCACCATTGCCAGCATGATCTGAGCTCACATGAGCTTGAATCCACTCCAAATGGATCCCATACCTTCATGATAATGATTGGAGGGGATCCAAAGGTCAAGATCACGTGGCATTCAACTTTCCTTCAAAAATCTCTAAAAAGTTTTCAAGGGAGCTCTATTTTAATGACATTACCTCACTAGAGCTAAGACCGGTGGTTCACATGCTTGAGGTAGCTTCATATAGTTGAGACGAAGCCCTGATGAGCTGCGATCGGGTTGATTCCAAGTGGTTCGCTTGGAAGACTGTTAACCTCACTTTTAGAGTGAGCTCTCAACTTTCTCATCATAGGTCTAGGACTCTTATAGACACTAAGAGTTCCTTAGCTTTAAGACACTTCTAGTAATTTGGAGAACACTTAACCTAACCCTAGAGACTTAGAAGAGTTAACCATAGGAATAAGTTATGCCCTGGGGATTTAGGAAGACTTGCCTACGCTATAGCCCAAACTCAATCCTTGCTTTCTTCTTTCAAGCCAAACCTCAAATTCAACATTCTAAACCCCAAAATCAAATCCAACTATCCAATGATTGAAATCCATCACCAAATTCAAACACCAAGTCCCTGTCTAAGCTATATGAGCCACCTTCTTGTGCTTATCTAAATTTTTTTTAAATAAACTCAAACTTGATTTATTTCTTTATAAATCAATCATCCCTTCATTTATATTCATAGATATAAATGAAACTCACCCTCCAATGACCAAACTCAATTCAAATTCAATTCCCAACTTTAGCTATTTTAGCCAAACTTTTAAACTTGGCTAAATGAAACCCAAATCAACTCAAAACCCATGGATTTCTTCATGGTTTAATCATTCCTTCAATCATTGATCCAAATATAAACATAAACCATCATTATCAAACCAAACCCAAGTCAACCCAATTCAAGCCCAAGTTGACCTTTTTGACTTGAAATTGTCATATAAACCAAAACCCATTTGGCTCCAAACTAATTGCAATTGGATTTATATTCCAATCCTAAGTCCCCATGTGAGTTCAACCAAACTTGAATCAAGCCTTGATCAAGCCAATTGACCCATTTAGGCTCACTTGACCCAAAGTGACCTAAAGGACCTTTTTTGAGCAAAGTTCTAATCAAACCCAAATTGGATTGAACTAAGCCCATCTAAACCTCAATCATGATCAACAATCATCATGGGGTGATCAACCACCTTGAATTGGGTCAAACCAAGTCAAAAATAACCTTTGACCAAGTCAACACTAAGCCCAAATGAAACCCAAACTAGCCAAAATCTACCATATACCAAATTGATTGAAACCATTGATCCAAACCCATTCATAATCAATGCTTGAACATGACCAAGTCATCAATTGAGCCAAACTAAGCTGAATTGGCCACTTGACATAAGTTGACCCAAATTGGCCTAAAAAGCCAAAATGAGTCAAATCATGATTTAATCCAAATTGATTGCAACCAATGGCTCAAGTTCATTCCAAATTACTTGTTGAACTTGGCCAAAGCCATGAATGAGCCTAAGTTGACCAATTAGTCTACTTGAGCCAACCTAGCCCAAATTGACCTGAAGGTCAATATGGCTAAAATTTAAATTAATTCCAAATTAAACCAAACCAAAGACTACAATAATTTTCAATCAACTAATTAAACTTGACTCAACACTTAACCTAACCCAATTAAGTCAAACTATTCAACTTGACCCATTTGACCCTTTTGAATCCAAATGAGTCAAATTCAAATCTAACCAATGTACCAAAATATCCCAAATCATCATATGAACCTAACCCAAGCCTTAGCTTGACCCAATTTGACCAATTAGTCAACCCAACCCAACCTAACCAAAATGAAGCCAAATCACTTCAAACTAAGCCATGAGACCTTATGAGCTGGCTAGACTCGACCAAAACCAGACCTAACCCATTCCCAAATCAGCCAAAGCCCACTGGACCCCACCCAAGGGGATAAACCAAGGTGCTAAGCTCTTTTACCTTGGATTCTTGCCTAAAATGGCAAAGTCCACCCTTGTCTCCCCATGATAGCCATCAAACTCCTCAAAGATAGCCTCCCTAGCATCCCTAGCCCAACCTAAGCCACTCTAAAACCTGCCATGGACTAAAGGAACCAACCCAAGCACCTCACCTCCATGGCCAAACCCACAGGTTCTTGGGGGAAAAATGGTAACCCCAACTCCCCAAATTAGGCCTTGAACCTCCTTCCACACACTCCCCCAACCATGGTGTGCCATGTGGAGTCGAAGGTGATAGCTCCAGTAGGCCAACAGAGGCGCACGGGTCAAAAATGAATGACCAATCCTGTCCATCCATCACACTCAATTGAGGGGTATACACCCTCAATCCAAAAAAACCACATGACAGAGCTTCGTGAGACTCCCTAGAGTAATTTCAAATCCTCACAGACCTTTCCAAGGCCTCCCCAAGCTCCCTCGATCCGCATTTCTCCTCTAGGTGTAAAGCCAAAATAGGGCATTCCCATTTGAGCAAATACTCTCCTCACTTCACCAAATCCAAACTCCTTCTACCACACACCCTCACCACACCTCATGAGCTCAAATCAAATCATTTTCCAAGCTTACAAGCCAGAACTGCAACGATCAAGACCAATCACCATTGAATATGAGCTTGGTCGACCGAGCAATCCACTTCAAATCAAGATCAGATTTCTTTAACAGGGCTTCATCTCTAGTAGACAAAGCTACATCCATTATTGGAAGTGCCAGTGATAGCCTCCGCTGAGGTAATTATTAAAAACTGTAGCTATATGCAATTTTTAGTTGGTCTTTTTTGGAGGGAATTGTCATCCCATGCAATTTTGATCGTTGGATATCCATCCCCCCACCGCTAGAAGGTGTGGAACTATTTTGATCCCAATCCATGCTTGGGTGAGCTCAGATTGAATGGGGAAAGATGGATGGTGTTTGTCTCTTATCGCTCATGAAGGGGAAGGATCATGCGTCGTCTATTCCGCATGATTAGAATGGACAGCTGTGATCAAATCATGCTAGATCCGTTGTAATTCTTAGCCTAAACTATGGGTTTAATCTCGACTGTCCGATCTTAGATTGGATGGTCCATAGAGAAAATGCGCCCATCGTTGGCTTACTCAGTGCACGGATGTGACAACTTAAATAACCAATCTGGTTGAGCCACGTGGAAAGCGTGCCGCATTAGCTGCCACGGGGCCTCACGAAATTAGGGATATAATTAGGGGTTATTAGTTCTATTTTTTAATCCCAGAACATCTAAAAATTATAACTAATTGTAGAAAAATAAAAAATAGAAACTTAAGCTCATTTTAAAGGTATTTTAGAGTAGAATCTAGAAAAATTATTATTAATTAATTTTAAATAGTGATTTTGGATTAATTAGGGTTTTATTAAAAACTGAATTAGCTTAATTACTCTTTAATTAATCACCCAATTGATCGTAAACTTTTTGTGGGTATTTAGGGAGATGTCCTCGCCTCCCTAATTTTTTGAGATTTTATTTGTGGCTTAATTAGGAAAATCACTTGATTAAGCCTTAATCACTCTTCTAATTTAATTAGTGATAATAGTATATGAACATTATTTTAATAAAATATTTAAGCTTAATTACCTATGTTGAACAAGTAAAGGAGCTTAGGAATGTGATTGAGATTTTTCCTAATTCATTTCTAAGTTCTTCTCACTTATGGATTTAATCTAATTATGGATTAATGAGGTATTTAGTAACTTAATTAATTAAGCTTAAATATAAAGATCAGAGCCTAAGTTATTAAGTGCAGGGCTTAGGGATTGAGATTAAGGACTCTTTTTTGATCTCTTTCCTTTAGTCCATTTCATTTCCTTAATTAGAGATGTTTATGCTTAATCAAAAATGGATTAATGAACCTAATTACTTAATTAAAATTTCCTTCACATTTGAACAACCCTAATAAAATTTTGGGTAGTAGTTTGGGTATTCTATAACCCAAAGTGAGAGATAATGAAATTATGATTAGCTCACATGTGTGAGAAAATGATTAAAGTAATTAAGTGAGATCCCTTAAGCTTTATTAACTATTAATTATAAGCCAATTGCATTAGACCCCTTTCATTTCTTAAGGAGCATTATAAATTTACTTTTCATGTGGTTGCATATCATATTGGCTTATTATTAATTAGTTAATTAACTTAAGGTGATATAGTAAAGGTTAATTAATTCATTTAATTCATACCTTAACCTAATGAAAACATAAAATCAACTTAAATATTCTTCATTAAACCAAATCAATTCACACATGGGGAATTAGGATTAGCAAACCTCTCTCATATTTTCTAAATTAAATCAAATTCAATGATAAAAATGTTCTTAAAGAATTTTGATTCATTTTAAATAACCTTATTTGATATGATTGTCCTAAGAGATTAATTAAGGGTGAATAAAATCATGTGTTTACATTCCTTTATTTCTTTCCAATCATGCTAAATATTACTTTCCATATGAAATCATGCATTCATCAATTTTAAAGTTAATTAAATAAAATGTTTTCCTTTTATGACAAATTGCATGTGTTGACTTAAATTAATATGCATGGCTATTATCACTATTAAATCAAAAGCTATTTTCAAAACCTATAAATCAATTATTATAAATGAAATGATGTTAATTGCAAATATCCATAAGCTTGCATGTGATAATAGTATAAGATGTGTAACATGAGGTTCTCTTTTCCTATCTTAACATGGATCCACATAGGATTTGTGGTGTATAATTCATTTGAAAAGAACACAACACTTGCCTAAATCCATTCCTATGTATCTCCATGTTAAGACTTAGAAGAATTTCATATCACATATATAAATAATATGACCAAACCAAACATAATTTCTTGCATGATTCTCTATTCATGTGATTCTTTTTGTACATTCATATGTATCTGAGAAAAGTGGTATATTAGTCTGGACATCCCAGGGTTGTGAGGCTTTAAGTAGCCCTAAGTAGGTCTTGTACCTTACGCCCCTAGTGTAGAAAATAATGGCATTGTACTCACTTAAAACTCTCATATATATGCATGTGTGATGTGTCTAATGAATAAAGAATCAAAAATCAAACAAAGAAAGCATTACTTTTGCATGGATTTTCTTATCCTTATAGTTATTCATACATTTACATGTATTTAAGAAAAATGGTATATTAGTTGGACATCCCGGTCATGAGGCTTTAAGTAGCCCTAAGTAGGTCTTGTACCTTACGCCTTGGTGTAGAAAACAATGGCATTGTCGACTTATAACTTTTATACATGTGAATGTGTGTTTAGCTAATGGGCAAAAAATCCATCTTTTCTACATAATAAAAATGTGCATTCATAATTCAGTCAACAAATGAAACATTCAAATTCAAAATACATTTCTTTGTATTCATCATCAAAGTATGCTAAAATTTATATTTCATGCATAGGTATGCTTAAGATTATTCATATGCATGATATACATGATGGAAAGAAATAAATTGATGTGTGTTATGTGATAGTAATCTATCATAATTAATCTTAAGATGCCTTTCTTATTGAATAGGGTTATTAAGAATGAACCTAAACTTAGGGTTAATTAAAACACATAATAAGTCATTCATTAAAGAAAATTAAGCTAATTAACTTACTTTAGAAATGGTTTAAGGTAGGGATAAAAGAGAGATTCCCTCTCTTTCTCTTTATAACACTTAGTTGCTAAGAGTAGACTATGTGAAATAAAAGAAAACACTAAGTAAAATTTCTAAATCAACTAAACCACTTAAAGAAAAATCAACCTTATATAAATTAAATCCCTCACACTTAGAAAATCATAACCTCAAAGCTTAGGGACATACCATAAGCTCTAACATATGCACATTAGGCTAAATCACCATTTTTAGCTTTATGTTAGGGCGGTGCATGGTTTGATGAATGTTTAAGTTTTATGATGTATTATTTTAGAATAGATCTTAGGGTGTATGTGAGTAGCCTGAATGTTAGGCCAGTATTAACCTAATCATATTTTATATAGGGGGTTGTGCTTAAAGGGGCCATTGTAATAAAAAAATATAAATATTTTTACGTGTGCTAGCCCCTAAGCATAGCTCAAGTTAGGACAGGTGGACTTGGTTACCCATGTGTGGGGTTCTAAGTCCAAATTATTCCTATAATTGCTTGAGTTGTATTGTGTGTTTAGCTAACACTTATTTTGTACGTGTAGCTAGATTTACTTTCCTTCTTTTTAATGTAATTTTTGCATTAGGATTAGGATAAGTGTTATGAAGGACTAAAGTGAACATTAATTATAAAACCATGTCTTATATACCATGTGATGCCATTGGAGCAAAGAACATCCCAAAAAAACCAAAAGAAAGAAAAGAATGAAGCAAATCAAAAAACAAGAAATGAAAGATGAAGAGTAAAGAATGGAAGATGAAGAATGGAGACCCCATAACACTTATAATTTCATGATTATAATTATTCTTTCATTGTACCAGGATGTATAAGGGTAGAGCTCGACTACCCACATTTCTTTTCGGGTTGTACGGCAGTACCCAACCACACCAGCTTCTTATTCTTTTACGATAGCTTTATAAAATTATTTGACATTTTGTCTAGTTTATGCATTAGAAATAGCATGCCTTCTCAAAGTTTCTTTATGATTGGTGATTATTGTGTGGCCTGGAAGTGATTTTTTAGATAAAGATAAATTTTTTATCCCATTAACAACTCATAACTAAGATCTTAAGATAAATCATAACCTCACATAAAAGCCTAGGAATTAAATCAAGATATTAAAAATTTTTAGCAACCCTTTAGCTAGATGATTGAATGTATAATGTCATGCATATCATATTCTTTCACGCTTGCAAAGAGAGGCTTTCCATCTGTGCTAGAGAATAAATACTTAACTTGTAAGAGAATTTGATGGAAAGACACCCCCTTTCTCTCTGATTTAGCCACAATCAACTTCTCATGCATTTAGGCATATAAAATCCTATAGTCTATGTCAAAATAAATAATCCAAAAATCAAATAAAACTTAACAAAATTTACAATAGATTTAAGTCATGACTCATGCCCTTCATGATCTAGTCTTTTAGGGAGTGAGTTTAAGGACTTAGCTTCTTTTTTAAGTAAATAACAGCCCAACTATCTTGCAAAACATATGACTTGCCTACATGGATTTAAAAGATAGGAGGAGTTAGCTAGTTGCCACTCTATGCGATAATAAGCCCAACAGTCAGGTGGTTCACTCTCTCTTATGGAGGTGAGAAAAATACCCATTTTTTCCTTAGATTTAGGACATACTTTGGTCCTCACAAATGCTCCCTAGATTTATGATCTAAGGTCGATATTTCCCTTCATGTACTACTAGCATAAATCCTCACCTCTTAGACATTTTCACAATCTTGTGATGTGGAATTATAAGTCCTAAATTTATAATAAAAATTTAGCTCAAACAAATAAATCTTCCCAAGTTCAAATATATAAAACCCAACTAGAGGATAGATTAGAGTGCTCACTAGGTTTCATAGTATCATGTACACTCCCTACTAATCTCCTTTGGTCTTGATATGAACTCTTCCCTTTTGGTCTCCCCTACTCAATTTTTAAAAATATAATCAAGCATTTGATAGTCCTATTTTTGAATTCTTTGTAGATAAAGATTGCGTACATTAATCGAGAGTATTCTTAAGGGATTCAATTTCCATTAAGATGTAATAAACTATGGAGGCTTACCTCCATAGGGAACTTAACAAACTTGATTTAAATAAACCTTGCTTTACTTTTTCATGTAAAGTAGGGAAAACATCTCTAGTATATTTGAAGACACATCATCCCTTAAGAGTCCTCATCAAGTGATTAGGTCCATTATAAAGTAGTGATTCCTATCTCTCAAGGTAGTACACTATTCCTTAAATATCATATTTGATCACCCTAATGAGTACATCTGCGGATTTGCGTGGTGTCCCCTTACACAAACACAACCAACATAAAAATAAACACTAAAAAAACCAAGATTCATATTTTGAAGGTCTGATCTTGATCGAAGTGGCACCTCTGGTGGGCTTGGATCTCGGGGAACATTTGTATAGCTTCGACTAAATGGATGGTGTGTGCAAGAAAAATTTGGTTTTGGTTGGGTTTTGAGGGAGGTTGGATCGGACAATGGGTGTCTTATTTCAAGTGTGCTCGAGAATGAGAAATTTGGTGAGGGGAAGTCTTGGGAACACTCGAGAGCCCAATAGGGAGTTCAAAAATGCCTTTAGAAGCTCTAAGGATTCGAATTGATGTCTTTCCCATGCGAATTAAGGGAGTATATCTCTCATTTTCTTGTGATGAATGAACGAGATTATCTCCCATTTTTTGGCTGGCCAGCCACCGCCAGAGGGCCAGAGTGGTCACCATCACCTTCGCGTGGCATGACTTGAGTGGAGGAAGACTTGGGAGGTGGCTCAAGGCAGATGTGGCTTGGTTTGTATCCATTGGGTTCTCGGCTTGTGAGGGAGGTGAGTTAACTCACCTCCTTTTATTCCATGGCAAGCCTATCCCACTTAGGGTGGGCTAAGTGGCTAGGTCAAACCCCAAAATGGGGTGTTTGGTGGCTGCGAAGAGTGATAGAAGAGTGGACTTTACTATTTTGGGGAGAATCCTATATGAGGTGACATATCCAAGAGGGATTACCTTGGGTTTGAGTCTAATTAGGTTTGGGCTGATCCCAAGTAGGTTTGGGTCAAGTCACTCCCAAGTGCCATAGGATGGTTTCAAGGGATTTGGCTCAATTTTCATATGGGTTACTTTGGGTCATATGGGTTAGGTTAACCAATTGGTCAAATTGGGTCAAACCAAGGCTTCGGTTAGGTCAAATGATGTTTTGAAGTATTTTTGTTCAACTTGTTTCAATCAATTTGACCTAAGTATGATTTTGGCTCATTTGGATTCATATAGGTCAAATGGGTCAAGTTGACCAATTTGAACAAATTGGTCAAATTAGCTTGTTTATTCGCATAAGTTCAATTGGTCAATTAGATAAGATTGTAGGATTTGGTTTGAGTTGATTTAGATTTAATTTGTTTTAGGCCAATTTGACTTTTAAGTCAATTAAAGTTTGGTCGATTGGGTCTAATTGATCAAACTAGGCTCAATTATGGCTTTAGTCAAGTTCAATAATCAATTTGGAGTGAACTTGAGCCATTGGTTGCACTCAATTTGGGTTGAATCATGATTTGACCTATTTTGTCTGTTTAGGTCAATTTGGGTCAAATGACCAATTGGGTTTGGTTTGGCTCAATTGATGGTCAAGTCATGTTCAATCATTGATCATGGGCTTGTGTGAATCAATGGTTTCAATTAATTTTGTGTAGGATAGGTTTTGGCTAGTTTGGGTTTATATGGGTTAAAGGGTTGACTTGGTCAAATGACCAGGTTGACTTAGTTTAACCCAATTTAAGGTAATTGATCATCCTAAGGTGATCAATAATCATGGTATGAGGTTTTGATGGGCTTGGTTCAATCCAATTTGGGCACTAATTGGAACTTGGTTCAAATGAGTTCTTTAGGTCACTTTGGGTCAAGTGGACCTAAATGGGTCAATTGGCTTGATTTTGGTTTGATTGAGGTTTAGTTGAATTTTTATATGAGTTTAGAATTGAAATATAAATTAAACTACAATCAATTTGGGTTATAATAGGTTTTGGTTCATTTGAAATTTTTATATCAAAAGGGCTAAGTTTGGCTTGAGTTGGTTTTATTTTGGTTTGACTTGATGATTATAAATTTTATTTATATTTGGATAGGTGATTGAAGGAATGATTGATTCTAGAGAAAATCTAGTGTTTTGATTTGGATGGGATTTGGCTAAGTCTAAGAAATTGACTTAGAGGGTTTAGATTGGGGTTTGATTTGATTTTGGATTTAGTTTTGGCCATTTGAATGTATATTCCATTTATATTTGGGAAGATAATTGAAGGAATAATTGATTTATAAAAAAATCAATTAAATTTTAAGTGATTTGAAGGTAAATTTGGCTAAGCTCGTGAAGGTACATCAAGAAGGATTAGAAGAAAATTTTATTTAGTTTGATTTAGTTTTGGTCATTGGAGTGTAGATTTCATTTATATTTATGAAGATGATTGAATATATAATTGATTTATGAGAAAATCAATTGATTTTGGTTGATTTGGGTTAAGATTTGGCTAAGGTCATGGGATTGATTCATATGGCTTAGGAAGGGTTTTGACTTGACTTGATTTAGTTTGATTTACTTTTGATCATTTGGATGTGTATTTTATTTTTATTTGGGAAGATAATTGATGGAATAATTGATCCATGGGAGGATCAAATGAGTTTGACTTGATTTGAATGGGATTTTGCTACTCATGAGGATTACATGGTTAAATAGGATTTGACATGATGGTAGGTTTAGGAAAATTGGATTTTGCATTAGTTTGGATGTAAGTTTGATAGACTGATTGAAGGGTTGAATTGATATTTGGGAAAATCAATTGAGTTTGGATTGATTTGAATTTGGCTAAGGCTAAATCCATGGGATTCAATCATAAAGCTTAGGTTGATTTTGAATTTGATTTGATCATGGGCTTTAATCATTTGGCTTGGAATTGGATTTGGATTTGAAATTTGAATTGCATTTGAGGTTTGGTTTGAGAAAGTGAACATGGATTGGGTTTAGGCTATAGGGTAGGTAAGTCTCCCTAAGTCCCTAAGGCATAGCCTACTCCTATGAATAAGCCTTCTAAGTCTATAGGCTTAAGTTAAGTGTTCACCTAATCACTAGAATTTCTTAAGATTAAGGAGCTCTTAGTGTCTAGAAGTATCCGAGATCTATAATGAGGAGATTGGGAACTCACTCCAAAAGTGAGGTCAACAATCCCATAACATATATTCAATTTCAATTTTAATATTCTTTTATGATTCCAGGTTGTATAAGGGTAGAGCTCGGCTACCCAATTTTCTCTTTTTTAGGTGTACGGTAGTACCCGACCACACTGACCTTTTATTCTTTTATGGAATCTATACATGTTTGGTTGATGTTATGTTTAGATTATAAAATTGCATCTTTTTCTTGGTTTCTTATTGATTGATGTTTGAATGTGTGGCCAGGATGAGATAGACTCTTAGGAAAAAATTAATTTTTCTACCCCAATTAATAACTCATAACTAAATTTTAAACATCTTATAACCTCATCTTAAATCTTAGGTTATAATCATGATAATTAAAAGGTTTAACAACCCTTTAGCTGTTTGTTGTATGTCTAACATCATGCATAACATATTACTTCACTCTTGTATAGGGAGGGTCTCCATTCTTGCACGATAGGAGAATGCTTGACTTGTGAGGGCATCTCTTATAGTGGAGAACACCTTTCTCCCACTTTATCCAATAATCCAATTTCATTATGCATTTAGGCATAATTGTCTAAAGCTTTTGTCCAAAATATTATGGCAAAATTATATAAACATTATAAAAAATTTGGCAATTTTGGACTAAGTCATATGCTCATCCCAGTCATGATCTAGTCTTTTAGAGAGTGAGTTTAGGACTCTAGTTTCTTTCTGAAATTAAATAATAGCTTAAACCATCTTGCAGATACATAAGACTGACCTACATGATTTTAAATCATAGGAGGTGATAGCCACTCAGGTAAGTGCGGAAGAGTGTAGTCTATCTTCCCTTGTGGAATGGATCCTTATGTCCCCTTTTGCTTAGATTTAGGTCATGCTTTAGCTTATGCTAAAGCTCCCTAGACTTAGTATCCGAGGTAGCTTAAATCTAAATGGAATTTCAATCTAAAAAAATAAATACTCACTTTCAAACAAATAAAGTTTAACCATAGGATAGGTTGGAATGCTCACTAGGCTTCCTAGTGTCATGAGAATTTCTACTTATCTTTTTCTTAAGTCTTTCAATTGAACAATCCCACTTGATTTTCCAAAAATAGCCAATTCATTGATAATCTTAACCTTAAAATCTTTGGAGATAATTGACTACTTTAATTGAGAGTCTTCTGAAACTCCCATTTCTAGGATGTGGCTTGCCTCCATAGGAATTAAAGCATAAAATAAACCCTACTAGTGAGTTCTTATTAGGCTATTAGGTTCATTATAGGGTGATGTTTCTATCTTTGAGATAATACATCATACCTTAATGTCATACATCACTCAATAAGTACCCCTATAATCATGGTGTCCACCACATCCAAAAATAAACACCATAATTGACACTCTTTCTCTTGTTCTTATTCACTTACTTGCTAGGCATTTTGATCATATGGTAGAGAAATGCTAAATAGGAGAAATGCAAGAAAATTTGAAGTCTTTGAAATGAAAAATTTGACTACCTAGGGGTCCTATATATAGACAAGACCATGTCATTAGCCTCTTTAGCATAGATTATGGGATATACCACCACGATGCTCTAAATGAAACGCCTAAGAGCTGGTCAATTGGTCAAACCGGTTCTTATTCTCGTCTAAAAGTTCATTAGTAGTATTAGTTATGTAACCAACAACATACAAAAGGTGTGTCAGGCATTTATGTACCCTAAGCATTATGCCTTAGCGTCATGGCGTTAGTCAACTCTTTCATCTTTTTATGTTAAACATGTCCTTCTACCCGATAGCATATTAAATAAACTTTTTAATTAGCACTACAACGCTATTTTGGCAACACCTAGGAGCTTTCAACCAATTAACCTGCTTTTCTATTTTTCATTAATTTTTTCAATTTTTTTTTCCTACAGTGCTCAGTGTTGGACTTATATATAATATTTTTTTTATGTTTTATAGCTTTCCCTTATTGAATATATATATATATATATATATATATATATATATATATATATATATATATATATATATATATATATATATATATATATATATATATATATCTGTGTGTGTGTGTGTGTGTGTTCATTAAATTTTGGAGAAGGGAATATTTGCAGGTTTAATCGTAAGAGACTATTCTAGAAACTCAGAAGAAGGGAAAGTGGTTTGTCTTTAAGCCTCCTAACAATGCAACCTCTTTCTAATGTATCTTCAACTCCCAATCTTTAATACATATTAGGTTTCCTCCTAATAAGAGCTTAGTCAAACGTCCTCAGCCTGACATTCTTTTCTAATTTTAAGGTCTTTGACTAAATTAATAGACTTTTAAATTAAGTCCAATTTTCTTCATAGTTTGGCTTACGTCGTTGATCATTCACTTTGAAAAACTTATTGGTCTTTAGATCTTGGATATCTACAACATCATATGCATAAATCTTAACAACTAAGAAAGGGCTTGACCATCTTGATCTTAGTTTTCCTGAAAATAATTTAAATTAAATATTAAATCGTAATACTTATTGTTCAAGCTTAAATTGTTTCTCAATGATCTTTCAATCGTGCCACTTTTTCATTTGTTCTTTATATATCCTCGAATTTTTTCATGCACGTAATTTTATTTATTAAAATTCATTCAAATCTATGAGTCATTTTTTTGCACTTGTTTTCATGTCAAAATTTAATTTCTTAATTGTCCAACTATGCCCTAATTTCAATGGTAAATGACAAGCCTTTCCAAATACTTATATATATATATATATAGAGAGAGAGAGAGAGAGAGAGAGATTTCAATTTATATGCAATCTATAGGCCCATAATGAATCATCAAATTTCAATGACCAATCTTTTCTAATAGCCATACAGTTTTTTCTAAAATTCTTTTTATTTTCCTATTTGAAATTTTAGCTTAGCCACTAGTTTGAAGATTATATGTAGAAGCTATTTTATATTGTACTCCATATTTTCTTAAAAAATATTTCATTTATTTATTACATAAATGAGTACATTCATCACTAATAATGATTTTAGGTATTCCAAATCTTGTAAATTATTTTATTTAGAAATTTAATAGCTACTTTAGAATTATTTTTTAGTGTAGCTATTATTTCTATCCATTTGGATACATAATCAACACCAATTAAGATATATTCATTTTCATATGATGAAACAAATGGTTCCATAAAATCTATTCCCCATACATCAAAGATTTCTACCTCTAAAATATAATTTAAAGGCATTTCTTTTGATTCTTAGAGATATTTCCTATTCTTTTATCATCACACTCTTTAATATATTCATTCATATCTCTAAATAAAGGCCAATAAAATCAACTTTGTAATATTTTAGTATCTAGTTTATTACTTTTAAAATATCTTCCATACTTATAATCATGACTTGATCTTATAATTTCTAAAATTTTATTATTAGAATGCATCTTTTTAGAATTTGATCTTGACACTTTTTATAGAGATAAGATTCATCCCAAAAATAAATTTTATGTTATGTTAAAATTTTTTCATTTGATTATAATTGATTATGTAGGGTATAATTCACTTACTAGATAATTCACAATATCTGCATACCATGGAATAACTTTATGCTTGAATGTAAATCATTGTTCATCTAGGAATTCTTCTTTAATATTTCTACTAACTCTTAACTCTTCCTTGGCTATTAATCTTGACAAGTGATCAACTACTTAACTTTTAGATCCTTTTTTATCTTTTATTTCTAGATCAAACTCTTGCAACAATAATACCCATCTAATTAATCTAGGCTTAGCTTTTTTTCTTTTCTAATAGATATTTAATTGTTTCATGATCGTATATACTATTACTTTTGTTCCAACTAAATAGGATCTAAATTTATCAAAGGCAAAGACAACAACTAGTAACTCTTTTCAATTGTCAAATAGTTTAATTGATTTTAATTTAGAGTTTTACTACAATAATATCTTGCATAACTTTTTTTGTCTTTTCTTTGTTCTAAGATTGCCTCTATTACAAAATCACTTTCATCACACATTAAATCAAATGGTAAATTTAGGTGTTATAATAATCGAGTGAACTTACTTTGACTTTTAATAGATCAAAATCTTCTTGACATTCCATTGTAAGAATAAAGGGTGTATCCTTCTCTAATAAGTTACACAAAAGTATTGATATTTTTGAAAAGTCCTTCCTAAATATCCTATAAAATCCAACATGTCCTAGAAAACTTCTAACTCCTTTAACATTAGTTGGTGGTGAAATAGTTTTTTTTATAATTTGTACTTGATCCCTATCCACTTTTATTCTTCTTTTTTTAAAAAAACAATTATGGCCTAATAATATTCCTTCTCTAACAAAAAAAATCGCATTTCTCCTAGTTAAGAATAAATTTTTTCCCTTCACATCTCCTAAGAATGATTTCTATATGTTCTAAGTCATGTTCAAATGCCAGACTAAAAATAGAAAAATCATCCATAAACACTTCAATGGAATTTTCAATTAAGTCAAAAAAATATAGCCACCATACAATGTTGAAATGTAGGAGCTGTGTTACATAAGCCAAAGGGCATTCTTCTAAGCGAATATACCATAAGGATAAGTGAATGTTGTTTTCTCTTGATCCTTAGGTAATATTAGAATTTGATTATATTCAGAATACCCATATAAAAACAGTAATGAGAATGGTCGCTAACTTATCTAACATTTAATCAATGAAAGATGAAGGAAAATGATCTTTTCTAGTGGTTTTATTAAGATTTTTTTCAATACTTCTTTCATGATGGGATTTAGCTCCTTTGATTTTCTATAAATGGTTTACTACTTTTTTATATTAAAATTCTATGCATACATATTGAAGGACTAATTCCTTTAATATTTGCTATTGTCCATCAGAATACCTTTACATGTCCTTTAAGAAATTCAATTAATTTATCTTATTGATTTTCTTCTAACTTAGCTGAGATGATTATTGGTAATGTTGACTCTTTCCCTAAGTAAACCAATTTCAAATAATTTGGTGTTAGTTTTAATTCTAATTTTGGGGCTTCTATCATATATGGTTTAAGATTCTTTTTTTTATATACATTTCTATTGTCTTCATATTCGTCCATCATCATTTTGTATTTTTATTCTATAAAATCATTTATGATATACTAATCAAAATTTTTTTTTATTTAATTTTTACATAATCCAATCCTATAACATTCTTCATTTCTATCATGAAAAAATAATAGAGTTAAACATATTAAATTTAACTTCATGATCATTTACTCTCATTATTAATTCCCCTTTCTGAACATCTATCATCGTTCTTCCTGTAGCTAAGAAAGGTCTCCCTACAATGAGAGGTATTTTATTATTTTCCTCTATGTCTAAAATTATCAAAACTACAGGGAATATAATTATATCTACCTTAACTAAAACATCCTCAAAAATACCTTTAGGGTAAGTTCAAGATCTCTATCAGCTAATTATAGATTTACATTTGTAGGTTGTACTTCACTTAGTCCTAGTTTCTTGAAAATTGATAAAGGCATTAAGTTTATACTAGCTCCTAAATTAAATAATGCTTTTCCAAAAAATTTATCCCTTATAATGCAATGAATAATAAAACATCCTAGATCTTTAAAGTTTTAATGTAATTGTTTTTTGAATTATTGCACTATATTCTTCAATAAAATATACAATTTCATTTTCTCATATTTTTTTTATATGGAATGACTTTCATAAGTTTAACATATGAAGGCATTTTTTTCAAAGCTTCAACAAATGGAATATTTATGTATAATTTCTTAAATACACCAAAGAATTGTTTAGCCACATTTTATTTTAAGCCCATAGAAAAATGGTGGTGTTGATATTTTCTTTTTTTTCCTAACTACTTCTTTTGCTCCCTTTTTCCTTTTCTTCAATTTCTTTATTTTCGTTTTCTTTCTTTCTTTTTTTTTACCTAATATTTTATTTTCTTCATTTTTTATCATTTAGCCTTATTTTTTTTAATTTCTTTTCCACTTCTTAATTAAATTTCTTTACATTGCTCTTTATCTTTAGGATATACTTTGTTATTAGGTAAATTATCTTAAGATATATTTGTAAGATTATCACCCCTAATTGAATTTCTAAATTTTTAATTGAAGTTCCTTGGCTTTGTAATTGAGTTCCCATTTATATCAATAATTCTTCTAAAGTAGGTTTTTTTCCTTAGTATAATTTTGTGGAGGATATTTTAGTAGAATAATAGGTCTAAATCTAGAGTTTTGAGGGTTATTATTCTTATTTTTCCAACTTCTCATATTTCCATTTTTATTGAGTTTGCATTATTATTTCAAAAAAAATTTGGGTGATTCTTCCAACATTGAATAAATGTATTTGAGTAAGGATAATTACGTTTATTTCATATATAGTTAAGCATTTCTAGTCCTTGATTAGTTTGATCTTCCATTGCACATATTTCACTATTTTTTTCCCACTTAATTTATATCACTAATATTTTGATTAATTCCTAAACTATCTAATTTTTTAGATATGAAAGCTACTTACGTCAACATTATAATTATATCATTATTATTAACATTGGAAACTTTCTTAGGATTCAAGCTATTAGAGGGCCATTGAAAGTTATTAATTATCATTTAATTTATTAAAGCATAAGCTTCCTCAAAAGGTTTTGACATTAGGCTACCTCCTCCTCCTCCTACATTTATGATAAGTCATTAGTGATCTTACTAATCCAATATAAAATGATTGAATTATAAGCCAATCAGGTAATGAATGTTGAGGATAATTCCTTAATAATCTTTTATCTTTCTCAATTCTTTATCAAGTTGCATAAATGATGTAATATCATTTCTTAGCTTAGTCATTTTAAATAGTGGAAAATATCTTACTATAAAATTTTGAGCTAATTCATTCCAAGTTCTTATAGATCCTTGAGGTAGTAAATTTAGCCACATTTTAGTCTTATCTCAAAGCAAGAAAGGAAATAATTTTAATCTTATAGCATCATCACTAACCCCATTGTATTTAAATGTTACACAAAGTTTTAAAAAACTAAAATATGGATATTAGGATCTTCAATAGGTGAACCTCCAAACTGAGAGTTTTGTACCATTTAATTTATAGATGATTTTAGTTAGTAGTTATTAACTTGTATAGTTAGTCTAGTAATACTTTGATGTATTCCATCTACTATTTGTTTGGTATAATCCATAAGAGGTCTAGATGAGTATCCTACTGGTTGATTGTCCATTTCTAGTTTTCTTACTTGTTCTTTCTTTTCTTTTCTAATTTCCTACAAAGTTGTTCAATTTTTAAGTTCAATGGAACTATTTTTTATAATTTTATCTCTACGGATACAATGTTTAGAAATCAAAATTTTTGTTCATAAATTAAAACAATGACAATACACTAAACAATTACAAAGATATTTCATGCTTATACACATAACACAATTACATATAACAAAAATGTTGAATTAAAAATAGTTTAGTAAGACTAATTACTATTTTACTTTCAATCTCCAACAATGATGTCAAAAACTTTATCAATATTTTATATCCTTATACATAGCTTTGCTTATGCGAGCATAAGCTTGTTATAAAACTGTCCAAAAATGAGTCTAGTTTGGCACCACAATGCTATCGATATAACACCTATGCACTGACCTTACTGTATATTTATCTTAATTTAGGCCATATTTAGCGTCGTGATGCTGCTTTTGGAGCATTGAGCTCAAATTACTTTTTTTTTTCATTTTTTTAATAATTTTTCTATCACAACACAAAATATATGCAAATTAAACACATTTTAACATATAAACTCATGATAAAGGCATTATAGGCATATGAAATTTTCATAATTTTAATACTTATCATGTTCTAAGGTAATTCTAGTCAATGGTGAAAATTCTATAATTATTTTTTTTATGACATTTTCAAAATTTAATTGCAAACACATACAACAACATTTATGCAAAAGCTTGAATCCAAGACATCTTGGTTGAAAGTATAAGCTTTGAATCACTAGGCTAAGATGCCTTACACCTTTATAATCTCCTTCTCTAAAATTTGTTATCATGATTAAGTTGAAGTGATAATTATTGGTGTAAAACTAATATGAATAATTGTGTTGTTTATTTTTGGATGTGGTGGGTGGGGGGGGGGGGGGGGACACCACACAAATCTTAGGGAATACTTATTAAAGTGATCAGGTATGACATTAAGGTATGATGTACTATCTTGAAAGTTAGAAAAATCACTCTATAATGGACCTAATCACCTAATAAGGACTCCTAAAGTCCCCTACTTTACATGAAAAAGTAAAGTTGGATTTATTTTAAGCTGGGTTCCTTAGTCCCCTATGGAGGAAAGCATCCAAAATTAATTACATCCTAGGAAAAAGGATTCCATAAGAATACTCTCCATTAAACTAAGAAATTATGGCCTCCAAAGATTTTGAGGCTAAATTATCAAAGGATTGGTTATATTTGGAAGATCAATTGGGAAAGTTCAAGGAGAAGACTTATTTTGGAATCCAAAGGGAGAAAGTTGGGAATTCTCATGATACTAGAATACCTAGTGAACATTCCAATCTACCTTATAGTTGGGCTTTATTTATTTTAAATTGAAGAGAATTATTTTGTTAGAGTTAAAATTTTATTAGATTGCTAGGACTTATAATCTATCAATACAAGATTATGAAAATATCTAGGAGGTTAGTATTTATACTTGTATCCTGAAAGAAATAGTTATCTCAGATCCTAAATTGGTGGAGCTTTAGCATGATGCCAAAGCATGACCTAAATCTAAGCGGAGAATGGACATGATGATTTACCTCCACAAAAGAGAATAAATTGTTACGGATTTACACCCAGAGTGGCCACTAAATACCTCCTACACTTTGAATTCATGTAGTATGGTCTTATGTATTATAAGATAGCTAGGGTAGTTATTTAATTTAAAATAAAATAAAGTTCTAAACCCAATCCCTAAGAGACTAGAGCATGAGTGATATGAGCATATAACTTAATCTAAAATACAAATCTTTTCAAAAAAATTTTATTTTTGACTCATTCATTTTGAGAAAGGCTTGGGATTTCTTTATGCCTAAATGCATGATGAAATAAGGTTGTTGGCTAATTAGCGAGAAGAGGGTGTTCTCCACCACAGAAGATGGCTTCATAGGTCAAGCATTTCCCTATCGTGCAAGCATGGAGATCCCTCATATTCATAAGGAAGAAGAATATGATATGTGATGAGACATGCAACATATTCGGGTTGCTAAATCTTTTAATTATCTTATTTAAAACTTAGTATTTATGATGAGGTTGTGAGCTAATTAAAATTTAATTATGAGTTACTAGTTGAGTAGAAAAATTAATTTTTATCCTAAGAGTCTACCATATATAGGCCACACATTCAAACATCAAACATTAAGAAACTATAAAAGCATGTTGTTCTAATGAGCAATCTAAACACAACATCAATCAAACATGTATAAATTGCATAAAAGAATAAAAGGTGTGGTTGGGTTTCAAGACACCTCAAATAAAAAATATGGGTAGTCAAGCTCTTATACAACCCTTATAATACATTATATGGGTGGGGTCTTCTTTTCTTAATTTCTTCATGTCCTTTTTTTGTCCCTTTTGATTTGATTTGCTCCAAAGACATCACAAGGAACCCTAGGAACTAAGCCTTTTGGCCGCTGCTCATCCTAATCCTCCACAATATTAATCCTAATTCCTATTACAAAATTACATTTTATATGAAAAAGTAAATCTAATTACACCAACAAAATAAAGGTTAGGTAAACATACATTCAATCCAAAGCAGTTATATTTATAATTTGGACTTAGCACTTTACACATGGGTAACCAAGCCTACATGTAACTTGGATTATGCTTAGGGGCATAAGCAACCTGCAAACAAAATATTTATATTTATTTTATAGACTCCTTAAGCACAATCCCATAAAATAATAATGTTAGACTATCAATGACCTAACATCAAGTCTGATTTATTCATTACTAACATCTAGTATAAAACATAACATCACAAAATAAAACACAACATCAACCATACAATTTACACATCAACTTAACCTAATTGTAGGGTCGGTGACCTAGTAGTCTAGTGTGTGAAAAGAGGACTTGCGTGACAAGACTTTACTAGTTTTCTTTAGTTTAAGTTTTAATTTGAGTTTGAATTTATTTAAATGTTACCTTTGGGAGGTTTCAATTCAAATGATTTAATGATTTATTTTTTTATTTTTATTTCACTTTTATTTAGTTAAAGTGATGTTTAGGTTTCAAGAATGATGAGTAGTATGAATTCCATTTTTGAATGGAACTCACCCTATTCTACATACTAACTCTTAAATCTTTATCCTGAAAAGTCTAACTAAGGTCCTTAAGTATGTTAATTAGACCATTTGAATTTGTGTAATTGATTTGATTTGATTAATGTTTGTTTGATTTGATTTAGATTTTCAAATTTGAGTTTATTTAATATTCATGTATTTTGATTGATTAATTTTAGATTAGATGTTTTAATTTAATTAATTTTTGATAATTCAATATCCTCTAAATTAATATCTAGTTCCTTCTCTTGGGTTTTAATTTAAGATTTTAATTTCATATGATTATATCATTCTGAATTAATCATGTTTGATTTGATTAAAAGGTTGGTTTATTTATGATTCGTTTAATGACTGATTAATGTGTAGTTTATTTAATGGTTAATTAAGGTTCTAATTAACTATAATTTTAATCTAATGTAATTGATTTTATTAATTGTTTAGCTTAGATGATTAACCTAACTAAAGATCAATTATAGTTAATTTAGGTTAAAATAAAAGGGATGATCTTTTTTTTTTTATTACTACTATTATTATTATTATTTTACTTTTATTTTAGCTCTCTCGTGTTCATTAAAATGTTTTCAAGCCATTTTGATAAGTTTTTACAATTTTCATAAAGTTTATTAATTTATTTTACTAAAATAGACAATCTGAGCATCAAAATTTAATACCTCCCAATCTATAAGTTTTTTTGACTTGAAATTTTTATGTTAGGTGTATTTTAACTTCAATTTAAATCCCTAAAAATTTTATATCAATCTAAAGTGTATTTTTAAGTTTATTAATGAAATTTGATTTTTACTAAAACTTAAATTAAGATAAAAGTACCAAATAGAAATTTTGGGATTGTTGGATTTCTCTCGAAAAGATGAATCCAAAGCCCTTATTTACAATTTTTGTTGAGTATTTTATTTTTAATAAATTTTGGAAGTTTGAAGCAATTTAAATAATTTTTAAAATAAAAAAATCAATTTTCTTACTAACCCATACGCGGCGTTGTTGGATCACGGTTCTCTCGATGCTCGATTGAACGTGATTCATGGGGATATATTGAGAAATCATGGGTTTGGATCAGACTGTCTGATCGAATCTTGAGATCTAAAATCTCAAATCAAGTAGGAATCTCCTCTAATCTCAGTTGTCCATCCCTATTAAAGAGGGATCAGATGGCTGATGAGTTTTCTTCGACAAGGCTGATGGACTGAGCCCCAAAACAAAAAAATTGAACTAGAAAGGTCCTTTTGGGCTCGATTTTCCAGCGAATCTCATTGAAAAATGCCCGTTTTCACATTAAGATCATGTAAAATGAAAAGTGCAATGAATATCCAATGGATATTCCTAAAATTGCGCAAGCATAGGCATAAACAAAAGATTCTATGGCCAGCTATGGAATTTAAAAATTACCTCATCAGGGATGATTTTTGGCGGCTAAGATTATTCATACATGCTCATGGATGTGATACAAAGCTTTGAAATGAATCTAGACTCTTGCCACCCTTTGGAACATCATATCCACCAACCTCCACTGCACTTCACTAGAATCGGCTCGAATTTGATGAGTTTTTGTCAAAAAGGTGTGGGGAATGTGATGTTCTTGTTCAGAGGAGTTCCTGGAGCTTCTTTAATGCCAAAATGGAATCTCGTTGGGGTCTTTTTTTCATCCCTTCATAATGGTAGCCGAAAATCACCATTAATGGTGATGGGATACTTTGGATTTTAGCTTCCAAAGTCTCCTTCTTCAGCTGTAGGATCAATCCCATTAAATGCAAGAGGTGGGGAGGAGTGGATGAGTGGGGATTTTGCAAGATTTGGTTTTCTCTCTCTCTCTCTCTCTCTCTCTCTCTCTCTCTCTCTCTCTTGGTTTCACCCAACCATACAAGTTGAATTTCAACTTTTACATTATGATTTAAGTGTTATTATCCCATTTGGACTTGATTTGGGATTGGGTCAACTCATGTTGACTCACATAAGTTGGGTTGGGTTCAAGTAACTCAATTTGACTCATTGAATTTGGATTTGATTTAATTATATTTGATTGATCATTTATGATAGTTTTGATTGATTAATTTTGTTTAATTTGGATTATTTTGAATTTGACCCAAGTTTGACTAAGGTTTGACCAACTTTGACCAAAATTGGTTAAGTTGATTTATGCGATTCAATTTGTTATTTTATGTTTAGATTATGGTTTAATTATATTTTATGAATTATTTGGAATGTTTTTGGTCAATTATTTGGAATTATTTGGCTTGGATTTGGATTTGACCTATTTTGAGTTCAAATGAGTCAAATTGGGTTCAATTGAGTTAAATATTTTGTTTGACTCAATCAAGATGTGTTAAAGCTCTAAGCATGTTTGATTAAGTGATCATTATGATTTAGAGTAATTGGTTTCATTTTATTTGATGTTAATTTTGATTTGAATCCATTTTAACTTTAATTAGGCTTAATGGGTTAAATGATCCAATTAATCTATTTGAGATCTTATTTAATTCATATTTATTTAGTTTTAGGTTTAAGCATGTTCATTTGATGATTTTGAGCTTTCAGAGTGATTTAATTTGGACAATTTTTAGTTTGTTAACTTTTGACTTAACAGGGCTCACATCGATTAACTTTAGGTCAAATGACCTATTTGCCACTTTGAAGCTCTTTTGAATTTTTTTTAAGTTCATTTGTATGTATGCATTGATTATGTGCTTTTGATTTGATTTAATTTTGTTTAATTTTGATTTAATTTTATTTTATTTGGACTTAGGTGATTTTGACCTTAAAAGGTTTAATTGAGTTAGTTAACCTAATTATTTCAATCTAAGGTCAATTGGATTTAGGTTTCAATTCAAATATGTTTGATTTAGATTTCTATCGAGTTTCATTAAAATTTGGGTTTAATTTGGGTTTTTTCTAAAGAGGTAGGCATGGTCTTGTTTAGGCCATAGGATGAGTAAGTCACCTTGGGTCCTAAGGCTTAGCCTAATCCTATGACAAACCCAATAATAAATTAACAAATATATTATTTGAAGAATGAAAGGTAATAATTCTTAAATAAAACATTTAAATACACTTATAAAAATTTCTTAATGACTGATATTAACTAAGAATTTCTAATGAATAAGATGGAAGATAATTTTCTTATTAGTCCTTTGATTACATATAATGAGAAATATATCATAAAAATTTTAAGGTAGAATAGCTGATGATTTTAATGCAATGAAGAGCTTAATTTAATATGTTTAATCATAATAGTTAGATTAAAGAATTTTTATTTTTAAGTTGTCTTTATTTAAAATGTTTTATTTAATCTTCTTTCTTTACTATTATATATTACTTTGGAAAAAGAAAACTAAAACTTCTAATTTCAATCATTTCAATTTATTTTAGTTTATTTTTATTTTACATCCCCTCTATTTAAATATATTGAATAAATATAGTTTAAAATTAATAGAAAAGTTAAAAAATATAAACTAAATTGATCTTAAGCTTTAAATGTCAGGACAACTTTGCCGTTTGATTTGGTTAGTCACGCCTTGCTTTTCAATGTAGAAAAAAAAAAGGTTTCATGCAATTTTTATGTATTTAAATATGATATTTAAAATTTAATAGTTTTATATAAAAAGATGCATTTCAGTTTAAAATTTTTAAATTAATAATAATAGCATATTTAATAAAATAACTTTTTTAAAAAATTAGTGATTGTAATATTATTTAAAAAAAAAGTTAATTTAACATTCAATCAAAGAACTCATTTCCTATTTCTCATAAAAATGAACAATTAAAAATCAATTAAAATAGCAACTCTCGATCTACAAGTAACAATGTGCTAAAGATTTATTAGTAAAACAAAATCTTATATATATAGTTCATGCAAGCCATTATCACCCCTATAAAGATCTTGTAGGACTTCTTGACAATTTAAAAAATGTGATAAAAATAAGAATAAAAATACATATGAACTATCTCATGAGGCCAGATTTGAGCAATCACCCACCCCAAAATAAAAGAAAGGGAAAACAGTGAGGTTGTTGCGATGCGGAAGAAAAGGTATTTGTGTCATAAATTTGATATATTAAAAAAATGACCAAGAGGCTATTTGGTTGGATGTTTTAAAAATACATGTATTTTATAAATGTAAATTAATTGAATCATATATATTTTAGAAATGAAGACATTAAATTATATTTTTTTATAAAAATTAAATGTAATGAAATATATTATGATGCATTTTTATTGCATTAAAATAGGGTGAGGAAGGGAGAGGATGATGATAATGGTAGTACACAAGCTAACAAAACTAATAATAATGGGTTATGATAAGTAGACATTGTTGGAGTTGGAAGTGGAGGGTAGCAATGAAAGGTAGTGAGTCGTAATAAATTTTAGTTTAGCATGACTATTAACGAGTCAATTTCAAGCCAATCTAAGGCTGACTTGCAGTTGAATTGATAAATTTTTTAGTAGTTGAAGATTGGCCTATGGCTTGAACCAGTCGATTTTGTGCCAACTCTGCTCATTTTGTAATTGATTTTGAACTGACTCAAATTAAGTTTTTCAATCTTATTTTGACTCAAAATTGAATTGAGCTGATTTATTTTAATCAATTCATTTCAATTAATTAAAAAAATAATAGTAAAAAAATACAAAAAACTTTGAATTGAGTATTGAAATGAATAAAAAATATAATTTTTATATATATTTCAATGAGATAACATGTATACTTACAAATATAATACACTTGATCTAATAATTTACAAATTATAAGTCAATACATTTAATTTTAGAAATAATTTTGTTGTTACACATTACAAACTTGAAAATATATTTTCATTTCAACCCCTCCAATAGTCTAATACCAATTTGACAACTTAAATATTGTCAAATTGTCATTGGTGTAGCGACATTTGATGACTATTAAAAGTTGTACTAAATCAAACTTAAAAAAAATGTATTAAACATACAAGATACAATTATAAAAGATGATGATATAATTTGAGAATTTAGCCAAGTGACAAGGATATATGAATTATGATATAATTATTACCCTTAGATAGTTCATAATTCACGGCCTCACAGGATAGTAAATAATTGGTCAAACACCTTGGAAAAAAGGCAATAACATTGCCACTTCCCAGCTCTCTAGTTCCCAACATCATAAATAAATACCTAGTAGAGATTTCCAATGAGGCAACACCCCATCACACTAGCATAGTAGATAAGCAGCCAACACCCACTGGCCACCATAATAAGTTAATAATTGACCAAATATCTTTCTATTCCCCAATATGCAAGCAACCTAACAAACAACCACTCAGTGTATGAACCAAATTTAGAAATAGAAGTTAATTTCTTGTAGCTATGCAATAATTTTCTATCTTAAATTTATGTCATTGACCAAATCATCTAAAAAATTGTCCACCAACATAAAATTTATGTTTCCAACATTTATTTATGTAAAACATCTCAATTAGCTTTCATCATTGGGAATATAATCCATCATCCAAAATGCAAATTGCAATTAAATGTATTAATTACAAATTATCAACCAACTATGAAATAATGAATCATTGATTTAGCAAATATGCACAATAAAGCTAAAGGAATAAAAGTGTCCCAAACTCCACATCAAATATGCATTATAAATATTTCATCATAAAATAACATCTCACCTCCTCAGACTTTCTGAAAAACTACCTTACCATGATTATAAGCACACAACAAAATTATTCATTCAAATATTAGACCCAACAGTCATACCTTCAAGCACCAAAATTAATAATTTTTTTTCAACAAGAAATCCATAATGAAATTGATTAGTAAAAGTTAGAAGAAAGTAAAATTTAATATAAAGTGTATAATTTGCAAAATAATTATAAAAATAGAACTTGTTCCTTTGATTACTTATAAGATGAACAAATATATCTACCAGTTTATACCGCAGCTTCTAGTATTTTTAGTGATAGTGAGCTCCTATGAACACCAAGCACAAGACCTTAGCACTCAAAGCTTATTCAAAAGCTATAGATAACTCAAGTATATCAACTTTAAAATCTACACATTTCACACATGTTTCTTCTAAATAAATTCTTAAATCACATCTTTATCGAAGGGGAGGCTTGTAGAGCCAATAAAATCATAAAATCTAGCAAGAACACCCCTACACTAGCACTTCTTTGTAGAGTAATTGATATCCCTACTTGAGAAGTAGGTACTTAAGTTATCTCATTTTCCACATTCTTTTTCTAAACTATGTAGTATTCGTACAGTACTAAATAGACACTATATATCTTTTCATGCATAATATCAGAACTATAGATCTATGGGTAATTGCAATTAATCCCTAATATTTTAATTATAAGCTTCAATATACATGCAATTGAGAAAAGCATGAAACAGATTGTTCAATACTTATTAGACTTATCAGGCAGAGAAATGGTTATATTTGAGATAAATGCAATCTTAGAATTGCATTTTCTATCTAAATATTTTTTTAATTAGAATCAAATTTGAAATAAGCTTATTAACTGTAAGGTAATTTTAATTAAAAAAAAGCTCAATAATTTGTCTAAAATAAAAACCATCTCTCTAATTTTATTAAATATATTCCAATCATGCTTAGAAGAAACCATGTTTACTTTAGATACCTTAAAGCATACTCAGGGAATACAACCCTATAATAAAAATAAACTCAAGCATTTTGTACATAGAGTTTCAATGTATAAGAATGTCATTGTAAAGTAATTATGTTATTGATAACCCAATCTATTTTATAATCTCACCAAATTAATGCAACTAACTAGCTAGGAGATCTTTTATAAATAAAATAGATTCTCATATATTTTTGATTACTTTGCTAATTTCGTTCAAAACATCTAAAACTATCAAGTTCAAGATATGAGCAGTACATCTCTTATGAAAAATTTCTCTTATAATAAGAAATTTAGACTTTCGACTAGAAAAGACTTTCAAATTTCAGGAAATAACATCATTAGAGGATGCACTATCTAATGTAGTAGTAATAACTTTATTTATTAGATATCATTATAATAATATTTCAGATATAACCATAAATGTAACAAAACCACTATGTGGAGGTCCAAGACATTAAAACTAATTTTCATACTCTACTTTAATTGATCATTTTCTTATAAGAAATATAGATCATTTATAATAATTGAAAATTCATTATGGGTGAAAGTTTAAGGACATAGTATTGATTGTTGGTTTTTTATTTTAAGAAGGGTTACAAGATAAAAATAAATATGAAAAATTATCTTAAGATTAGATGAGGGTACTTACATACTGCTAATAAAAATATTTTTAAGAATAAGCTACAAAATCTTAAGATTTGAGATGTTCATAAGAAAATTAATATTATGTGAGAAAAAGTAGAAAGTGATAGTAAACATGTTACAAAAAAAATTATTCTTGGAGAATCAAAAGAAAAAACTCTTTTTAGTAAAAATAGTTGGTGGTAGAGCTAAACTATGTAAGAAAGAGGAAAAAAAATTTGTTTAAAAAATAGTTTAGGTGTAAAAGCTTAAAGAGTTGTGAACAATATATAGTGGTCTATAGGGATTCTAAAATGAAATATATAATGCAAAGAATTTAACATTTAATGATTTATATAATAGATTAAATACTAAAGGGAGTGAATATTTAATGTATAAGTTATCTAAGCAAATATATAGGAGAAGTAAATATTTTGTTCAAGTGAAGTGAATTAAGAATCAAGATTAAAAAAAATACTTTCCTTAGAAGAAAATATTCAATATAGGTGGATGAGATATTTTGAAAAACTTTTCAGTGAAAGTTGTTCGAACATGATTGACTATTGTGACCTTGGAAACTTAAATGAAGTGTGTTAAAGAAGTAGGATCTAATGATATTCTAATAAAAGTGTGAAAATATTTAGGAGAACAAAATATTATTTAGTTTTAAAATTTTTTTAACATTATTTTAATGATTAAAAGATGTCAGATGAGTGGAGAAAGAGTTTATTGGTTTCTATTTTTAAGAATAAAATTGATGTATAAGAGTGTACAAATTATAAAGAAATTAAGTTAATGTGTCAAACATAAAAATCATGGGAGAGAGTAATTGAGCAAGGATTATGATGTGATATAAAAAGTTTCCCAAAACCAATTTAGATTCGTGTTAGATAAGTCTACCATAGATGGTATGCATTTGTTAAGAAGTTTAAAATGAATAAGGAAGGTCTACATATGATATTTATTGATTTAGGGAAAGCCTATGATAAAGTGACAAGACAGGTGCTTTAGAGAGTTCTAGATACTAAAAGAGTTAATATTGTATATATTCAAATCATTAACAATATGTATATGACAGTTGTTACTTATGTTCAACCACAAAGAGAAATAACCAAGTATTGTCATATTTTAATTGGATTGCATGAAAGATTTTCTTTGAGTCCAAATCTATTTGCCTTAGTTATCAATGTTCTTACTAAACACTTATAAGAGGATTTGTCTTAATGTATGATTTTTGCTAATGATATTCTTCTTATTAATAAGACTAGAGAGAGTTGTTGACCTCACTTATGGAGTGAGGACTCATCCTTCTCATCTTAAACTTAGGAACCTTCTAAGCACTAGGATTTCCTTAGGGATAAGACACTTTTAGTGACTAAGGAAACACTAAACCCAAACCTAAAGACTTAGGAAGGTACACCCTAAGCTTAGGTTATACCTTAGGGAAAATAGTTCATCTATCCTATGTCCTAAACCATAACCCATGCTTGTACACTCTTCCAAAACCAACTTCAAGCCAACACAACCAACCTCAATTGGATTTTGTTTTATATCCAAGCTCCATGCAAATTAACTTAACCCTTAACCTAAGTCAATTCCACCATCATCTTACGGATCCAACTCAAAGCCCATTCAATTGAACCTAATCCAATTGATTTTCACAAAAGCACTCTAACCATTCAATAGACCATTTTAAACTCTCCCAACAGACTAATCAAATCAAATGAATACAATCAACCGAAGTTAGCCCATTTAACCCAAAAGGTCCAAATGAGATAAAATCTGATCAAACCCAAATCCATTGAAATCAAGGCTACCAATCAACCCCAAATCCATCATTGAACTCTTTTCAACACCCAATTCAATTCAATCAACCTATTTAGTGCACTTGACCCAAAGTGGCTTAAGTGACCAAATTGACTCAAACTTCACTCCAATCCAAACTGGATTGAATCAAATCATCCAATTTTCGTATAATGAATGTTGATCATCCTTGATTGCTTAATGTAATCAATTGGGTCAAACCAAACTATATTGATTACTTAATCTAAGTTGACCGAATAAACCCATATGGACCAAAATGAACCAAATCTCATTCCAACTCTAATTGATTGAAACCAATGCCTCTAATCAATCACAAATTGATTATTGAACATGATCTAACTTTCAATTATTCTTAATCAAAATCCAGCCTAATTGGCCAATTTATTTAGCCTGACCTAAAGGCCCAATTGAATACAAATTCACAATTCCAAATTGATTCAAACCAACATCTACAATCATTCTTAAATGATCAATTGAACCTAAACCAACCCTCCACCCAAACCAATTTGGCCAATTTCATCAAATTGTCAACTTAACCCATTTGACCCAAATAAACCCATACGAGGAAAAAATAAATCCACTTCAAATTAAACCAAAAAAATTACACCAATACATTCTAAATGATCATTTGAATATATCCAAATCTTTGGTTTGACCTAATTTGACCAATTGGTCAACCAAACCCAATTGAACTCCATTTAACCCATATGGGTCAAATTGAGCCAAACCCATCCAAACCAAGTCCAAATCCAACCAAACTTGGCATGACTCATCGTTGGGTCACCATGGGTCACCAAGTGGACCCAACCCATAGTGAACCTAGTTTGGGTCAAAACTCGTTAACCAACCCACCCAAATGGGATAAAATCCCCATTTATAGGTGCTCACCCACTTCCCAAGCCATGACAACCACCTTTAACCCTTCTTGAATACTAAGACCATTGACTAACCCACCCAAGTTGTTGGGTTTAGCCTTGGGTCTTGAGAGGGTGAATTTACCCTTGGCTCCCCTTTGGTTCAATTGGAGGAGTATTACACCCCATGTCAATGCCATTGCCTCAACCTATAGTCCATTGCCATCTCCGGCCACCTACCCCAGTCGGATGACTGCCAAAGGCTAAAACAATCTCAACCCTTGGTTCACATGGATAAGATAGTATACTCTTCTCCATCCATTCAGACTTCACACAAAGTTTCCTCAGAGTGTTCCTAGCAATCCCAAACCTTTCTTGGAATCCTCCATCATCCATGAGACCAACCACCAATCAAACCGAGAGCCCCATCTCCAACCTCACCTAAACTCCACTAAAATGAAATTAACTATTCCCACACCTTCTCCTCACTCTGGCAGGTTGAAATGAATCAATCCTCGATTGATTTGATCACTAGAAGGCACTCCAAGACTAACTCTAGTTAGCTTAGCAGCGATGCTTGGTCCACATAGGAATAGGTGGGGAGGTGGCTCGAGTTTTTTTTCTATAGGGCTTCATTTCTTCAAGATGAAGCTACCTCAGTTGACGGACTGCCGGTCTCTAGCTCCAGTGAGGTAAGAATCTGACAAGTCATAGAAAATTCCCTATGTGTTGGTCTTTTGTAAAGTAAATTGTGATTACACATGTTTGCCACCATAGGATCCTCTTAGATCTCCTCCCCACACACTTTCAAGTCAATCTTGACATCCCACAAGTTTTGGCAAGCTCGGATCAAGTAACGAAAGGTAGATGGTGTCCATCTTCTAATGCTTAAGGGACAACAGATCATCAAGCATCCTTCCATGTGATTAGAATGGACGACCATGATTTAATCCATTAGATAGTTTGATTTAATCCATTAGGAACCACATGATTAATCTCTATCATCCGATCTAAGATCGGATGGTAGGATGAAATCGTCCGACGTCCGAGTCAACACCGCGAAGTTTTAAATAACCTATCCCATGCCACATGAAAGCTATCATATCAACTTTTGTGGTGATGATTTATGGAATTAATTAGGTGATTAAAATGTTATTAAATAACCATAACTTTAAAAAATCATAACTAATTGTAGAAATATCTAAAAAATATGAGTATACCCATTTTGGAAAGGGTAGATAGAGAAAAATTTAATAAAAATAAAATTCCTAAGATTTGAATAATTAATAGTACTTAATTAAGATTTGAAGTTTAGGCTAATTACCTTAATTAAACCTTAATTACTTGGCCAATTGATCTCAAATTGGATAGGTTGATCCCATGGGATGTCCTCTGCCTCTCATAATTTTTTTGGGATTTATTGGCCATGTATTTTAGAGAATTTTAAATTAATCATAATCACCCTCTTTAATCAATTTAATAATTATTAAAATTGCTAAACAATAAAAAAAAAAATAAATCATTAATGATGATTAATCACTATTAATAGTGAGAATGATGAAGAAAACAATTATTCTTACCTAGTTGTCTTCCTAAATATATTTCCATAAGAGGGTTAATTAATTCATGGCTTAATTAGGGTTTAATTAGACAATTAATAATAAATTAGAAAATCAAATTGAAATGATAATTATTTTCATATGATTCAAATTGAATTCATGGGTTCCCTTTTATGTGTTTAATAGCATAAAGATCATTAAGGAAATTATGATTAACCTATGGGTGTGGGAAAACCATATAATAATTAACTTAGATCCTTCCTTAATTAATTCTTAATCATGAGCCTAATTTCATTAGGTCACTTTAGGAGCATTGCAAATTTTAATTTCTCATAAGTGTGTCATTGGAGGCTCATGATTAAGTAGTTAATTAAATTAAAGAGGTATAAGAAAGGAAAATTAAATTAATTGTTTAATTATTTGAACTTAATAAATCCAGAAAATATACTTAATTATTTCTCTTTAAATACATTAAATCACTAACATGGGATGGGGCAAAACATCAAATATCATTTATCCTCTTTAAGTTTTAATAATTCAAATCCAAGATTTAAACTTCATAACAACCTTGGTTAATTTTAAGGAGTTATATTAGACTTAATTGTACTTAGGAATTAATATGGTTGAATGTATTATGTGGCAATGTTTGATTATTCTTTTTCAATCATTATAAATTTGTATGTCATATGCATCATGTATTCATGTTTTCAAATAAAATAAATAAATGAATATGGATATATATATATATATATATATATATATATATATATATATATATATATAAGTTTCATGTGTTGAATTGATCTTATTATATGGTGTGGTTATTATCACTAATAAATTTTAAATTATTTTCAAAATTATAAGTTAATGAAGAAAATTTAAAGCGATGTTAGCTATGAATATTATATGTGTTTAACATTTGCTTAGGTTTAAACATGTTGAAGGATTGTTCTATTTTCATAATTCATGTGTATGTTAACATGTGTTTGAATGTTAATAAGTATATAGTCTGGACATCTTGAGAATATGAGGCTTTAAGTAGCCCCAAGGAGGTCTTAGATTACTTCACTTCCTTGGTTTGACAATGGCATGTACTTATTTAATTTCATTCATATGTATGCATGCATTAGAATTTGGATAGAGCTTTACTTTACATGAGTAAATCATTTACTAATATGTAACCTTTTTGCATGATCTTCATCCTTATATTTATGCATTCATTTATATGTGTTTAAGATAGCAAGTATATAGTTTGGACATCCCGGGAATACGATATTTTAAGTAGCCCAAAGGAGGTCTTAGATTACATAACTTCCCTAGTTTAACAACAACACATACTTGCTTAAATCTCTAATACATGTGTATGTATACTTAGCTAAGGAATGAAATCTCTCTTTTCTATAAAAATATATGTATTAATAATCATACAAGTGTGCCAAAAAAATATATTGCATGTATAGGTATGTTAAGCTCAATATCATATGCATGATATTGATGATGAAGATGAATGATGTAATATTATCCATATGATAGTAATTCAATCTCATTAATCTTAAGATGCCTCTCATGTTTGAATAAGATTCTTTAAGATTAACCCAAACTTAGGATTAATAAAATATTTAATAAATCATTCACTAAAAGAAATCAAAATCATAACAACATGCCTTTAGAAAATAACTTAGGGGTAGGATGAAGGGTCAAATCTCTTTCCTCTCTTTATAACAATTAGATGTTAAGTAAATACTAAGTGAAACAAAAAAATATAAATTAAAATCCATCAATCCTTTTAATAATTTGAAGTGAAACCTCCTTTAATATTTAACTTAAACAATTCCAAACCTTAGACAATCATAATTCCAAAGCCTAGTTAAGACATACCATACAAAACCTTAACACACACTTTAAAATACTAAGTCATCACTTCTAGCTCTAACTTTCAGATGGTGTATGTTGTGATGTTGTATTTTATTTTATGATGTAATGTTTTAAACTGGATGTTAGATTACTTATGTGTTGACTAGTTGTTAGGCCGCTATTAGCCTAATGATATTTTATGTAGGGAATTATGCTAAAAGGGCCACTAGAATAATAAATAAATATAAATGCTCTTTTCTAGGTTGTTTATTCCCTTTTGCATAATTTCATTAGGGCATGTGGGCTTGGTTACCTATGTGTAGGGTGCTAAGTCCAAATTTATAGAATATAATTGCTTGGTTTGTATATATGTTTAGCTAACATCTATTTTGTAGGTGTAGTTAGACTTTATTTTTCATAAACATGTAATTCTGCAATAGGAATTAGGATTAGTGCATTGGGTTTAGGATGAGTGGCTAGAAGGCAAAGACCTAGGAGGCCCTATGAAGCGAGTAAAACCCAATCAAAAGAAGGAAAGAAAGATGAAGAATGAAGACCCCATAGAATTTATTTTATTATAATTATAATATTCTATTGTATTATGGGTTGTGTAAGTAGAGCGGCTATCCAACTTTTTTTTCTTTTTGGGGTATACTCTACCACACCAAAGATTTTTATTCTTTTATGAAATTTATGAATGTTTGATTATGTTTAGCTTGTGTAATAGAAATGCCATATTTTTCATAGGTTTCTTAAAGGTTGATGATTGAATGTGTGGCCTGAATGTGTGGCTGATTTTTCATATGTTTCTTATCTTGATTATAAATCATAACTAAATTTTAAATATAATCCATAACTTCACTTTAAAGCCTAAGTTATAATCAAGATAATTAAAAGATTTCGCAACCCTTAGCTGAATGATCTATGTGACAACAATCATGCATAACATCTTGCTTCACTATTGAATAGGGAGGGTCTCCATTCTTGCACGATAGGGGAATACTTGACCTGTAAGAGCATCCCTTGTAGTGGAGAACATCTCCTCCTACTGATTTAGCCTATATCCTTATTTCTTCATGCATATAGGCATAATTGTCCTAAGCTTTGTCTAAATCAATGTGTCAAAATGATATAAAGAATTGTAAAATTTTTGCATTTAGTCTTAGTCATGTCTTCATGCTAGTCATGATTTAGTCTTAGAGTAAATTTGGACTCTAGACTCCTTCATAATTAAATAATAGCTTGGATATCTTGTATTTACATAAGATAGACCTACATGGGTTTGAAGTGTAGGAGGTGTGTGACCACTCTGCGTAGTAAGTCCAGAAGAGTCAGGATATGTTTATCATCTCTTGTAGAGGTAAAACACCTTGTCCCATTTTTTGATTAGACTTATGTCATGCTTTTAGTTTGTACAAAAGCATCCTAGATTTAGGATGAGGCTACTTGTTTCCCTGCCACACAGTATAAGTCATCACCTCTTTGACAATTCTATAATCTTGTGTTGATGGACTATAAGCCCTAACATTCTAATAAAATTTTAACTCAAACTAAAATAGATGCTCTCTTTCAAACATATAAAGCCTCACTATTGGATGATAGGTGCTCATTAGGTTTTCTAGTATCATGACTGCTCCCTACTTATCTTCTTTTGGGATCTAAAAATAAGTATTCCAATTTAAACTTTCCTACTTGCTTTTCCAAAAATACATTATTCTTCGAAAGTCTAACTTTGAAATCTTTAGAGATATTTATGACTACTTTAATAGAGAGTGTTCTTAGAAAATTTCTATTTTCTAGGATATAATTAACTATGGAAACTTGCTTCCATAGGGAACTAAATAATTTGACATAAAATAAACCCTACTTTACATTTCCATGTAAGGTAAGGGAAAGATATCTAGTACATATGAAGATCCATTTGCCTTAGAGTCCTTATTAGGTGATTAGGTCCATTGTAGGGTGATGTTTCTATCTTTCGAGATAGTACATTATATCTTAATGTTGTACCCGATCACTTCAATAAGTATATCATATGATCTACATGGTGTCCCAATGATTTCAAATTAAAATGCCACAATAAGTTATAATTCATAATGTAATAAAAGTAAATACAATGAAGTAAAGAGAGACAATAGGAACATACTTTTATGTGGTTAAACCAAACCTCAAAAATGACCTACTTCCATACCTAACCACCCATGCTAGGAATTCACTAAACACAAAATAATTTACAAACTAATGAGTACTCTCTTATAAAAGGGTGAGTACAACCCCATTAAAAACTTTTAAAGCACAAAATAAAAAATTTAGATTCAATATTTTTTATATATCTACCTAGCTATCCAAATCTAAGGTGATCTCACCACTTATAAATGATCACTTTATAATTTATAATAATTTTTCAATTATTTTTGACAAGATATAATATCACTAAATTATCTTACCAAAATGTTTTTCTTAATGCAATTTATAAGCTAATATAAAAAGAATTTTTAAAATAAATTCATAATAATATATTATACAATAAAATAAATAATAATATTTATTTTCAGAGGAATTATAACTAGTATGTATATAATAAATTAAGAATGATTCATTCTCCACTGAAAATATTTTTCATTAATTATTAAATAATAAAAGAAGCAAGTTTTACTAACTTTTAGCAAGATAAAAATTATTTATATAAAGTATATTAGTTGAAATGATAAGTGCCAAATTAAATAATTCAATTTTTTATAAACTATATTTTAATAATAAAATTTAATATACAATAAATATAGAAAATAACATAAAAATCTAACAAATAATTACATTTCGTTTCAAACAAAATGATACTTTAAATTAGAATAAAAGATCACAAATTTCTTAAATATAGTTGGTACAGGATAGATTCAAGAAAACTAGACAAGTTTTTTTTATTAGAAAGAGAGATCTAACAAATATTAAAAATATTTTCAGCACAATAAATTAATTTTAAATGTTTAAGATACAGTTCTAAAAGTACTTAAAAATAAATGATCTTTTAAATAATAATAAAAATAATTAGTTTAAGAAATTAAAAGAGATTTATAAGTACATGGAAGTCCTTTTCATCCAAATCAAATAAATGAAAAACTAAAATTAAAAAGCATAGAATGAATTGAATGCTCTTACACAAATCTGTGTATATATAAGCAATGAGAGCAAGGTTTGAGTTAAACTTTCCAAATTGAAGAAACACCTTTTGATTCTCCCAAGCAAAGAATCAATGGAAGTTGTCAACTTGTTGCACTTTGAATCCACCAAAGATTTGCAAGTTTTTGGCCAAAGGATTCCAATGAGAAAGAAAGGAGGTTTAATACTTAACCTTCAAGTAAAACTTCAAGGAAATTTTTTGCAAGAGTTCAACCTAGAGGGAGGACATAAGAGTGTTAAAAGCCAAGGGATAACCTCTTTAAATATAGGAGATGGTCAGCCATCAATGAAGGAAATAAAAGGAAAAGTATATTTGAAAATAATTTAATTTTGATTTAGAGATCTTAATCAAATAATTCTAGAATTTATTTGAGTTTATATATATATATGAGAGATGATATATATATATATATATATCCAAAGATTTTTTTGCCCATCATGAATAAAGAGAGGGAAAATTGATTTGTCAAGAAATTGAACTTTTAATAATTAAGCATATGATTTAAAATTTGAATCTAATTAAATTTAAAATCAATGAGGTTGGCCATGCAAGAGTGGAGGAAATTATTTTGAATCTACTTAACAAAAATAAGCTCTCTTTAATTAATTAAGGAATCAATTAAGGAAGTGATTCAAAATAATTTGAATTTAAAATATATTAAGGATCAATTAGCATGTGATGGCCAAGGCATTTTCAAAAGGAGTTCAATAAATATTTAATGCAATATATATGAGATATTAATTAACTAATTTGGTTTAGATGAGTTAAGGCAAGTCATGAAATTAAAACAATAAAATAAATCAAGAGATATTTCGGCAACAAGGTTTCCAAATATGGATTCACTCTCCATTCAATGCAATCTATCATGAATAAATTTTGGGATATCAATTTAGAAGAGATTTGAATTAATTTAAGAAAATCAAATTATTACAAAATAAAATACAAAGAAGGAGCCGCTCATATATTTCCAAAATTAGAAATCTTAATTTGAAAATTGCATATAATCAATTCTCTATTGAATTTAAAGTTAAAATATCCTTGATTAATTCAAATCAACTCAATTAAGATGAATTTAAATAAGCATAAGGTCAGCCACAATAATCAATAAAAGGATAAAAATCAATTTAGCAACTTATGTCAAGAACACTTTAATTTAAATTCCAATATCATTTGTATTTCAAAATCAAACAAAATGAATTTTAAAACTTAAAATCAAAAAAGAAATATTATGGCAATAATTTTAATAAATCCAATAATATTTATCATGCCAAAAAATAATAAGAAATTTGGCCAAAATAAAATTGCAATGATAATTATGATATGAGAGAAAAAAAAAGATAAGAGAGAGAAAAAATAATAAATAGATAAGTCTTGAATCCTCATTTAAAACAAAAATGGATTATTAATGAGATAAATGAAGTGTTAAATAGATTCAACTTACTTGAAAGAATAATTGATGATACTTAAACTCATGTAAGTATTAAGATTATCCAAAAGGATAATGTTGGGAATAATTCAAATGATGCAATTTAAAATATAGAAAATATACAAAAATTTAAAAAAATATTTGAAAATGATGAATATTTTTTTATATTATTGAGCTCTTATTTTCCTTATTATTATAAGTTTTAGAAAATTCTCAACCAGTCCAATAGATTTAACTTTCCCAATTTGACTAAAGAACCTTGGTTTGAAGCATTTCTGCATCACTTGAATTAAATTAATTAGTATCACCTAAACATTTACTTGTTATCATTAAAATCAATCCTATATGTAGTAAGGCTCATGGAGTCAACAATCTCCCTTTTGATGATGAAAACCTATGTTAGTATTATGTAGGGATGAAAGTGTAAAGTAACCTTGCATCAACCTTTTAAAATAGAAAATTGCATTTATATAGAAGTATAACAAATTAATAACAAGAAACATAATAAATTTAGCAAGCTTACAAGAAGCTCCACCTAAATTTATGCAAAAGAGTGAAAAGTGTCAACATGAATAAAGTTTCTCCCTCTTTTGGCAATATCAAAAAAAGTTAAAACATATAAAAATAAAATAAAATGAATGGATCTAGCATACCTAGCATACGTCTCAAAGTACAAAATCATTCTTCATGCAAAGGTTTTGTAAAAATGTCAGCAATTTAGAAATCAATACTAACAAACTCAATATCAACATCACCCTTACAAACATGATCCCTAATGAAATGGTGTCTAATCTCTATATGCTTAGTTTGTGAATGTTGGATAGAATTTTTTATTAAACTAATGGCACTAATGTTATCACATCTAATGGGAATGTGATTTAACTTAAATACAAAGTCTTATAATTACTACTTTAATAAAAGAACAGAAAGCAACAATTTCCTAGCTATGTACTCAACTTTGATAGTGGAAAGAGTAAATGAATTTTGTTTCCTAGAGGACTAAGACATAAGTGATGATCTTGAAAATTGACATGTTGTTGAGGCACTTGCAACCTACAAAGTTAACATCAAAATAAGCAATCAAGTCACATGATAGTAAATTTTATGATACCACAAACCTATTCTAGAAGTGCCTATCAAATAATGAAATATATGATTAAGCTGGGTTAAATGTGATTCCTTGAGCAACATGAAAATGAGCACATATGCAAACATAATATCAGCCTACTAGAAGCAATGTAAAAGTGAACACATCATACATATAAAGCTTATGATCAATATGCTTACCTCATCTAAATCAAGCTTAGTGGAATGGCTTGTGGGGTTTTACTAGATTTGAATCTCTTCATGTCAAGTCTTTCAATCAAATCATTTGTATGTTTAGTTTGATAAATGAAGGTGTTATTTTCTTGTTGCTTCACTTGTAGACCAAAGAAAAAAATAAGTTCTCCCATCACACTCATTTCAAATTCTTTAGACATTAAAAAGGAGAACTCAACACATATAGATTTATTTGTACTTCCAAACAAAGTATCATCCACATAGATTTGCATAATTATTAGGTTATCACCTAAGTCTTTAAGGAATAGGGTGGTATATACTCTACCCTTCCTAAACATATGGTTAATAAGAAAACTACTTAATCTATTATACCAAGCCCTAAATACCTATTTTAGCTCATACAAGGCTTTCTTCAATTTAAAAATTAGATCAGGAAAATCTAGGCTTTCAAAACTATGAGGTTTCTCTACAAAGACATCTTGATCAATGAAATTATTTCGAAATGTACTTTTGGCATCCATTTAAAAATGTTTAAAGTCTTTGTAATAAAAATATAGAATGAGCAATCTAATAGCTCATAGTCTAGTTACGAGGGCAAAGAATTCCTCAAAATCTATCCTCCAACCTGAGTGTACCATTGTATAACTAATCTAGCCTTATTTCTAATAATGCAACCATAGTCATCCTACTTATTTTTAAAAGCCCATTTAGTTCTTATAACATTTTGATCTTGAGGTCTATGGACTAATTCTTAAATGTCATTCAACAAACTAATTTAATTCTTCTTCCATATATAATCAAATAATGATATTTCAAAGCTTCATCCAATTTAGGTTCAATTTTAGATAGAGTACATAATGATTAATCACCTTAGATTATCTTCTAGTTCTAATACATGGGAGATATCTCCTATAATCAAGTCATTGGGATGATTCTTAATGAATTTTCATTCTTTGGATAAAGAATCAATTGCATTTTCTTCCAAGTTGAATTTCTTAAACTCTTCTATCTCATCATCGATTAAATCATTTCTAAGTAAATCAAATATGACATGAGATTTTTACAATCATATTTATTTTATTGTAAACTCTATAGGATCTATTGGTCAATGAATAACCTAGAAAGATTCTATCATCTAACTTGCTATCAAATTTTTCTAAAGAATCTTTTTCATTATTCAAGATGAAATGCCATCCAAAGATATGAAAATAACTAATCTTAGGTTTCTTTCCAGTAAACAACTCATAATGGTTTTGCTTAAGATAGGTCTTAGGTATACTTGATTCATTACATAACATGTAGTGTTAAAAGCTTTAGCCCAAAAAATATTTAGATAATTTATAATCATCTAACATGTAGTGTTACTTTTTCTTTTTCCAATACCATTTTGGAGAGTTCTAGGAGCACAAAAATTATATTTAATTCAAAATTCATCACGTAAATCTTCAAAAAAAATTATTTTTAAACTCTCCTTCATGATTTGATTGAATTTTGCTAACTAAAAGACTTTTAGACCTTTGAATGTGTTTGACAAATTTTCTAAAGGATTCAAAATCATCATTCTTGTGAACTAAAAGCATGACCCATGTAAATGTGGAGAAATCATCAACTATAACAAATCCATAAAATTTTCCTCCTAAATTAGCAGTCCTAACTAGTCCAAATAGATCCATATACAATAGTTCTAAAGGTCTAAAATGAATGTTTTGAATGTTTTCCATAAAGAAACAATGTTTTTATTTTTAATGAATGTTTTGAATATTTTCCATGTATACAAGCATCACAAACATAATCAGAATAAAATGTTGTTTATGGCAAACCTTCTACAAGATCAAGTTTTAGAAATATTTTCAAAGAACACATGCTAATATGACATGACTATTTATGCCATAACCATACATCATCAAGTGAACTTTTAAAATAAAATAAATTTAAATTTATATCACATGTATTTTCAAAATCAATAAGATAAATAATTTTATATCTTTGTCTAAGAAGCAAAATATTTTCTTTATCTCTAATGATGTAAAATGCAGCATTAAATTTAATATTTAAGCCTTTATCACATAACGGTTAATCAAAATAAGATTATGCTTTAAACATTCAATAGAAAATACTCTATCTAAAGTTATTAAATTTTAGAAATAGGTTTGATTCCAATTATTTTTTCTTTAGTATTATCATCATAAATGACATATCCTTCTTCACAAGGTTCTAAAATAGTAAAATTTTGATTTGTCACTTATCATATATATGAACATCCATTATCCAGTACCACATTACTTATTATTTGATTTTATTTTAAATCCATTCCTATAAGTCAAAGGTTAACTTGAAAACTCAAACATGTTTAGGTCCACATCCCAAAGAAAAAATATAAATAAATAATAGTGTGTGTTGCTTGAATTTATATTTTAGGAATAAAAAAAATTAGAACTTGGAAATACTTGAGATCTACATGCATGACAATCAAATGGTATGTGACCTTTTATTACAAAATTACATGATACATTTGTATTAGCATAAGTTTGATACCTAGATGATTTTGATGCTCTAGATGATTTACTGCTTGATGATACATGTGAGTGTGAGCTACAACAAGTATTTAATGTACATGTAATATCAAAATTTCTCTTCTAAGATTTTCTATAAGCAAAGTTTGATCTACTAAAGGAACATTCTTAGCCTTCAACTCACTACATTCATTTTCTAAGGATAAAACATGAATTTCTATATTTTTAATTTTTTTTCAAAACATTAATTTTTTTTAACTTTTGTATTTATGAGCTAATTCATTAAATGCATCATCTAATTCTTCATGAGAAACTTCTTCACATATCTCACTTGTAATATCCACATTTGCCATGAGACACAAGTTTGCTTCTTGCGGTGTCATCACTAGACTCCTCTAAATCTAAGTTTGCCTAAAGTACCATTTCTTTTCTCTCGAGGCTTTTATTTTACCAAGTTTTCTTTCTTTCAACTTTTTTCTTTCTCAACAAGATCGCAATCTCATCTTACATTGCCAAGTTTTCATAACATACTATTCATTCACCTACATTAGACACTTTAGTAGAGAATTTATGTAATTTAGATGTATCATGTATTTTTTCTTTCTTATCATATTTCTTAATTTTTTTTGAAAGCATGGTAATCTCATCACTATCTACTTTAGACCCTGAAGTGTTCTCCTCATAAGTGTCTTTCATCTACAAAGTAATTAATTTTCTTTTCTCCTTCTTTTGGAAAGAATCATTTTGATCTCTTTATGCTATGATCTATTCACGAGTGTATATGCAGTCAAATCCTTAGCTTCACTTATTGTAGTTACTTTAACATTTCATTCTTTTAGAAGGCATCTCAAGATTTTGCAAACTAAATCTTGATTTTTTTATTTTCTTCCATGAGAATGTAATGTATTCATTATTTTCATGAAATGGATATACATATCAAAAATTCTTTCATTTGGTAACATACGAAATAACACTCAGGTACTAATCTATTTATATGTGCATCTTTAACTTCATTAGTACCTTTATAAGTGATTTAACTTATCCCAAATTTTTTTACCAGTACTAAGCATGGAAATTCTCATCTTATCATTAAGAAGTAAAGCACAATACAAAATACTACAAGCCTTAGCATTAAGTTCATCTAACTCTCTTTCACAATGAAACTATTCATAAAAAAAACTTCAAATTTTAAGTCATTTGTCTAAATAGTGGGCGTGTGATATTGATTGGTCAGTGTGTGCCACATACGAGAATCTTGACCATAAATAAAAGTACTGATACAAAATTTTTAATAATCTTATGAAACATTATCAAGTAAAAGTGGTCTTTGTATAGATTGTCCTTCGGGTAGTGCACCCTTAAGAAATACTTGTGCCATAGTGATCTACTAAAGGATGTTAAGCCACAAATTGAGCTGTGGTTCTAATATCAATTGTTAAGAGGGACACCTAAGAGGAGGGGTGAATTTGGTGTTTAAAAATTTTCAAATTAAAATTTACTTTTTAAAACTTTGTAGAAAAGTTAGTTATAAATTATTAAATTTGATAAAAAATGAAAGAACAAAGCAACAATCAACCAAAGTAAATAAAATTAAGTGCAAGAAAGGAGACCAGAAGATCCAAAGATTTTTACGTGGTTCAGACTAACCCAAAAATTGGCCTACGTTCATGCCAAACAACCCAAGATAGGAATTCGTTAAGTCTAAATTAGATTATAACAAATTTCTCATACTTTCCTACATTGGCAAGTATAACCCAACATCGTACTTTCCTAAATGGACAAGTACAACCCAACTTCATACTTTCCTATAATAGGCAAAGTACTACCCCAATAAATTATAAGAGGAAAAAGTTACAATTTGAATGTCTAACTCACAATTTTAAAATAATTTTACTAAAATAATATTAAGATAAATAAAAAGAAAGTTCAAATAATTATAGTTTTATTGAATTTAAAGCTAAAGACAATGATAAAATCTCTATATGAAGCATCTAAAATAAACAAAATTTTGAAAAATATTTGACTTTAAAGGAAATAAAGATTTGAAAAAGAATGAACTTGAGAAACAATATGTTATAAGATCACATGGATTATTTAAACTATAAAACACTTACATGAATGAAAATCCAAAAAACTTTGAAATGAATGCTTTCAAACAAACAAGCTAATATGAATTCCTTAGATGTAAAATCAATTTGAAACAATCAGAAAGAAATCCCTTTAATCAAATATTAGAATTCATGTAACCTTGTAAAACTTTTAATGCTATGAAAGCTATTACATATGAAAAATAAAAATCACTTCTATAGAAATAAAATGATTTTAATCTAGTCAAATAAAAGAAGTTTTTCAAATCACTTGAAATGAGAATGAAAATGGCATAGAAATAAAACTTTAACAATAGTACATGGAAGTCCTTTTCATCCAAATAAGAGAAATGAAATATAAAAATTCAAAAGAATTGAAAGAATTGAATGCTCTTCCTCAAATCTTTGTATATGCAAGCAATGAGAGCAAGGCTTGAGTTGATCTTTTCAAAGCTTGGAGAAACACCTATGTGATTCTTAGTTAAGCAAAGAATCAATGAAACATGTCAACTTTTTGCACTTTGAATCAACCAAAATGATTTACACGCTTTCAGCCAAAGGATTCCAATGAAAAGGGAAGGAGATTTAGCACTTAATCTGCAAGATGTTTTCAATGAAAATTTTTGTAAGAGTTCAGCCTAGAGAGAGAAAGTAAGAGAGCTAAAAGCCAAGGGATAACCTCTTTAAATAGAGGAGGACAAGCATGAAGGAAATTGGAGAGAAAATATATTGGGAAATTATTTGATTTTAATTTGGAGATATTAATCAAATAATTTTGAAATTTATTTGAGATTTTTGATCAAACATGAGTGAGATGAGAGAGGGAGAGATATGATGGAGAATAATAAATCCAATCAAATAAAATCAAGAGAATAAATCTAAAGATTTTCATCCAAGCATGAATAAAGAGAGGAAAATTGATTTGTCAAGAAATTGAACTTCAAATAATTAAGCACATGATTTAAAATTTGAATCTAATTGAATTCAAAATCAATGATGCCAATCATGCAAGAGTGGAGGGTATTTTGAATCAACTTAACATAATTAAGCTCTTCTTAATTAAAGGAATCAATTACAAAAGTGGTTAAAAATAGTTTGAATTTAAATTATATTAAGGATAAATTAGCATGGGATGACCAAGGCATTTCTAAAAAGAGTTCAATCAAGATTTAATGCAATATATATGAGAGATTAATTAAATAATTTGGTTTAGATGAGTTAAGGAAAGTTATGAAATTAAAATAATAAAATTAATCAAGGGAGAATTAAGAGATATTTCAGCCAAAAGGTTTCCAAGTATGGCTTCAATCATCATTCAAATGTAATTAATGTTGAGTGAATTTTGGAAGAGATTTGAATTAATTTAAATAATTCAAATTACTACAACTAAAATATAAAGAAGTGGCCAGCCATATATTTCCAAAATTAGAAATCTAATTTTAAAAAATGCATAAAATCAAATCTCTATTGAATTTAAATTTGAACTAACCTTGATTAATTTAAATAAACTCAACTATGATGATTTTAAATAAACATAGGGTTGGCCTCAATAATCCATGAAAGGTTAAAAACCAAATTACCAACTTATGGCAAGAACAATTTAATTTAAATTCCAAAATCATTTGAATTTCAAAATTCAAATAAAATAAATTTTAAAAATTCAAAAATTAAAAGAATATTATGACAATAATTTCCATAAATCTAATAATATTTATCATGCCAAAAATCATAAGAAATTTAGCCAAAACAAAATCAGAAAGATAATTATGATATGAGAGAAAAATAAAAGGATAGGTGAGGAAAAAAGAATAATATGGATAATATCGAATAATTTTCAAGAAAAAAATAAATTGATAATTAATGAGATCAAGCATGGAAATAATTAAATGAAGTGTGAAATAGATCCAACTTACTTGAATGCATAATGGATTATGCTTAAACTCATGCAAGTATTAATATTACCAAAAGGATAATGTAGGGAATAATTAGAAATGATACTATTTATAATATAAAAAATATACCAAATATTAAATAAAATATTTAAAATGATTAAACTATTATTTTTATACTATTGAACTCTTATTTTCCTTATTCTTATAAGTCCTAGAAAATTCTCAATCTATCCTAGTTTAATAGATTTGGCTCTTCTAGAATACTAATGAACCTAAATTTAAAGATTTTCCTGCACCACTTAAATTAAATAAATTAGTATCACCTAAACATATATTTGTTATCATCAAATCAATCTCATATGTAGTGGGCTCATGGAGTCAACACCTCACCTGAGGTTATTTTGTTAGTGTTAATCGATAACATTAATATATATGAAAGAGGCCAAAAAATTTAACCTCATATTAAGTTTTATGTCAAAGTATTACTCGATGACATTAACCTATATGGAAGAGGTTAAATCAAGACATCCATTTAATATTATTGTCAAAGTTTCTCCTTGATATTTGTCTTATTTTTCCATGAGGGTGATAGAAGGATTGAGCTTTATAATTATAATTGTGCCAAGCTATCTTCATTTCAATATTGAAATTACCCCCCAATCTTGACTTTCTTCTTGGAATGATAATCAATTAGATGTCCATAATATGGAAGTGAGTAATCTTTTGAGATTAAGGGTTTCCCCCTCAGCTTCTAACAAGAGCTGAAGGATATGAATTTGATGGATCTCTATTCTTCATATGTGTTTCTCCAAAGTAAAATTTCTTTCACTAGATAGATGGCATTGCTCTTAACTTCAAGTATGATTATGTTACATTATGATTATGTAATGGGAATATTTCCCACATACGACATCAAACTATTGCGTGCTAGAGGACTCATAGTGGTAGGATAAAATTTCACACCTTAGCTTTATATTAAAATCTAGCTCACACATAGATAGTTAAAAAAAGAACTAGAAACTTCAAAATTTTTTATGTGATAAAATACCACAAGAGGGGATAAAATCATAGGGCTAGCCGTAAAATATTCCTATATGTATTTGAGTTACAAAGTTTCAACTTACTCGATAAGAAGATTTGAAGATTATATTTAAGAAATCAAGATGATGAGAGTTCCACAATCAGGTTACAATATCTATGTGATGGTAGTTGGGTTGTACATTATGAGTGGTGGTTGGTAATGATAGTAGGTGGATACATCATTTGTGGAGATGATGGACTTCAAATTTCTAGCTCTCTCCCAACTTTCTCCCAAGTTCACTTTAGCTTCCTCCATCTCTTCATGGTAAGAATAGTGTCATATTTATAGGATTCCAAGAGGGACATTTTGGTAATTGTAGCCAAAATCCTATGACACTCCATCGGACGGTTCATATTGATTCCTTTGATTACATAGTTTGTTTTTGATGATTTGACTATTCAAATGACCTCCAATTTGAGTGATCTTAGGCTCATTGGATTTGTCTCATTGAGCAACTCAATTCGACTATAAGCGGTCTAGATTTGGAGGTCATTTGACCATTAAATTAATTTTTTGAAATCTTCATGTATTCCTTTTTAGCTTGATTTGAGCTTATTTGGACTTGGATTGACCTATTTTGGATGGACTATAAGCCAATTTTTTAAAATTTTAATTTATAAATCTAGTGATCCCATTCTCTTAAAAATAGTAAGGGATAATAAAAATACATATTTAAATTTTTTAAGTAATTATTTTTACTCTCAATTATTGGATATTAAATGGAATAAATAAATCTCATCTAAATAGCTTGCCTATAAATTATATAATTTTTATATTATTTTTCTTAATCTAATATGATATAAGCTCTATCTTAAAAAAGTTTATACCAAATGAAGTATTTAACAAAAAATTTGTAAGATCATTTTAGAAGAACTATCTCATATCTTCATAATAATAAAGCACAAAACTACTAAATCATCAATAAAATTATTACAAAAAAAGAGTCACCTTCTATTTTCATTTATGTAGATCAAGCTTTACAATTATATATATATATATATATATATATATATATATATATATAATTATTATGGTTCTCAAATGTCTATAATAATATATATAATCATTTATTAAAAATATATCTATAATATCAAATTGTGTCTCTCTCTACTTGCCTTCATAGAAATAATATGTACTAGTAGTGAGCATATAACTCATATAGATTTATATAAATATTTTATAAATAAAATAAAAATGCATGATAATAATCATTTTATTAAAATAATAATATCTTGAATAAATAAATCTTTATAATATTACTCAAGTGTAAACATCGTAGATAATATAAATCATGGTCCTATATATAATTCATATATTATGTGTCTATAAGTATCATATAATAATTATATTAGTTTATATAACTCATTATTAAGTACAACATTATAAGAGATAATCCACCTTCATACATATATTATACAAATAAGGTTTTGACTAATTATATAATATCTTGTGATATTTTTTGTACTATTCATAACATGTAAAGTGTAATATTTATCCTCAAATTATATTATGTCCCAACCTTATATCTCAAATCATATATTTACTAATAACTCACATTTAAAGAAAAGCCTATCTTCCACCATCCTATACTTTTCAAATTGAATTAGTAGCTCCTTTTTCTTCACACTTTACACAATAAGTGTATAATTATATGATCTGTATGTATAAAAAATTTGTTTTAAGTTGATGTGATTAATTTTAGATCAAGTTGAGTCAAAGTATTTAACACACCTAATTTTTTGGGTTAAGTTTAAGTTAATGCTAACCAAATTAACGATTTGACTTGCTAAATTTGATCTGATTTTGACTCACAACTTGAGATTGACTCAAATTTGACTCAATTTTTATTTGCAAACTTGAATTTATTATAAATATATGTTCAAATGGGTCAATAGAATAAGATTTTAGTTAAGGTTTTCTTATAACATTCATGTTAGGTTAGTCAAATTTGTGTTGGGTCAAATTAGTAAATCCTAAAAATCATGAACCTAAATAAACACCCTTACTTTATAATATATATTACACTATATTTAATATTTATATTATACTTAGCATTTAACTAGTCATATTAATTTATCATAACATTTAAATATATCATATATATATATATATATATATATATATATATATATATATATATATATATATTTCAATATATATATATATATATATATATATATATATATATATATCATAATATTTATAATATCATATCATTAATGTATAAATCATAATGACATACATATCATTTATATTGCACTATATGTTGTTGTTTAATTTTACCAAATTTTTAGAATGAATTATATAACTCAATTTTATGGCAAATATCTCAAAAAAATAATAAAAAATTCTAGTGAAAACTCAATGTGAAAGGAAAAAAAAATAATCAAATGATAACATAATCAAAATTATATAATAAAAGCTTTCAAAATGTTAAATTACCTTAATTTCATAACCTTTTATAAGTTTTGACTAAATTTAAAATCATTTAAAAGTAAAATCATTAAAATAAATGTAAGATAATAATAGCCTCTTTAATAAATTTTCAAATTGGCTCACCTCATGAAATGATCTAAAATCTCCAAACACTAGCTCTCTCTCTCTCTCTCTCTCTCTCTCTCTCTCTCTCTCTCTTACTTTTCCCTCTTGATTTAAAATAAAGATAGATAAAGATACCAATTAATATGCAAGATGGCCTTTAAACAAAAAAATTAATGTTGTGGGTTTTCATAATTATAATATTTATTTAATTTTAAATGTAAAATCTATATAAATAATCTTATATCTTGATTTTAGACTCAAAAAAAAAGAAAAAACCATAAAATAGCATATTATGCACATAACACCTTAATGAAAATACTTTTCCACTTAAATATTAGATGGCTCTAGAAAATTCACATATGTTGATATTTATTTATTTATTAAGAGTTTTATTTAAATAAGTAACCATTTATTTTTTTTTGTATATATAATGCTTATAAAATAAAAAAATTTATAAAATAAAATTATAATACTCTATAATAGTGAAGATAATCTATAACCTTATTATGAATTCATAAAATTTTATTTCAAAACTAATTAACATCTAGCTTATAATTTTCAATCATCATTATTTCTTAAAATCATTTAAGAAATAATAGAAAAGTAAAATGACCTAATATTATATTTTAATAAGAATATTAAAATATCATATTAATAAGAGGTATTCTTTTATAAATATATTCAAATAAATAGATGCACATGAGGATTATGGTTGAACAAACTATACCTTTTAGTATTACAATCTCTCATTAGAAATAACATAATTATCAACATTCCAATACTTATGCACACCTAAATCTAAGTATAATTGTGTCATCTCACTCTTTTTTGCTTCCATTAAACTTTTATCATTGAGATCTATTTATTTTTAATTGCTTCACATCATAGGCAAATATATGATCAAGTTCTTCTTTATAAGTCAAATTATATTATAGTTCTATCTCAACATCTACAACTCTATTCTCAGCATTAATAACATTTTTCTTAATGAAAAGATATGAAAATATTATGAATTAGACATGAAAATAATAATTATAATTAATTTTCTTACTTTATCTATCACTTTGAAAGACCAATATATCTCTTCTAGTAGCTTCTTTTCTAAAAATTACTAATATTAAATTTTATTGCATGATGTTTTGAATCATAATACTCTCTTTACTTATTTTTTACTAGATTAAATCTATCTCTAATAAGTCTAACTTATGGCATCATTAATTTTGAACATAATAATCTCTTATCTACATCTATCCATATTAAGATTTTTTGCATTTTGAATAAGATAGAGTTTCATAAGAAGTTATTTCAATTCTAAAATTAAAGCTATTGTGGTAAGTAAATTTAAAAGAATATAATTCTTGGCTTCCCCAACATTAAAAAAATTATGATCTCAATAAATTCTCTAATGCTTATATGTTTTCAAACCCATTTATTTGTGGGTGAAATGCTTTATTGAAATTTAATCTTTTTTCAAGCCTTTTTATATTTCTTTTCATAATATAAATGATTATTTTACCACAATAAAAATAATTACCTTAAGTATAATAGGTAGCACTTATCTTTTCATATACAACTAATCATTTATTGACTATTTTTGTTTATCTTATGGGTAAAAGTGTATGTTGAATTTTCGATCACTAATTACTAAGATTGCATTATGGCCTTATTTTAATTTGGGAAGTCATATAACAAAAGTTATGAAAATTTCTTCACACTTCCCTTAGAAATAAGTAAGGGCTACAATAAATTACTAGGATAAATACTACAAAAAACATAATGAGCTTAAATGTAGATTCACTCTTTTAATCCTAAATAATAACAAACCTACAATTAAACCCTACATATTAATACTTTATTATCATCCACATTTCCTTTTATATGTATATATATATATTTAGTGTTTAATCAATTTTTTACCACTCATTTACCCTCTAAACTCCTGATTTCTTGTGTAGAGTTAGTTGATCAATTTTTTTTATGATAATGATCTAGTATTCGCATCAACTATTTTGACAACTTTCTAATCTAACTATATTTCATGAATCAATGTGGCTTTAGAAATAATCATCAAATTTGCTAATCCTCTAGACTTTATACTCAACACACCATAATATTAGCTTCTCGTTGAAATTGAATGATAAAAATCAAAATTTTATTTAATTCTAATCACCTTCTTTACTTTGAATTTCACACTTTTGAGAAAAATATACTTACCTTATTGATCATTACTTATCTTATATTTTTTATGCCATATAAATAGTACCTTTAAATTTAATTATAATTAATGCTAAGTTCAAATCATAGAATAATAATTTCTATGTTATATTTTCAACTATCTAAATGCATAAACCATTACTTTTATCATTATATTATAACACATATCACACCTTTTAATAATTCTTTAATGAATATTTAAAATCCTTTAATACTTGACATTATGTAATTCTTCAACTTTTAAAACTTTTTTTTATATTTTGAAATCCATTCAAATGACATTACTTTGTATATCAATTTAATTAAAACTTATTAATTAAAAAGTTCTTAATAAATTTTTATAACAACTTGCGATTAAGAGAACTATATACTTGATACATTTATCAACCCATCATTCAATAATAACTTAGATCTTTTGAAAGTCTATACCTATTCCATTTTTTTCCTATATATGATACACTCTATGACCATACCTCATATTTTAAAATTTTAGTATATAACTTATTTTGTATTGATGTCTCTCTACTAATCTCTGAAATACATGATTTTACTCAACTCTTGATTATACTCATCAATGAACATAATCATAAATTGATTTAACTATGGATTAAACACTTAAATCATCAAATCTATAAATACTTTAGATCCATTAATCACATACATAACCAAAAAATCATAATAAATAAAATATGTATTAAAATCATAAATATAATCTATGTTGTATTCTCTTCTTTCATGTTCAATTGATAATATCTAAATCATTAGTCTATCTTCAAAAATATTGATGCACACTACTATTAATCAAAAAGGTATCAATTCTTAATAATGAGTACTTATTCTTGATAGTCATTTTATTCAACTTTTTATAATCAATATACATCATCATCATGTCAACCTTTTCTAAATAATACAAGTACATGCAACGAACATATACCAAGTTTGATAAAAATCCCATCTATAACTCTTGTAACTAAACTTTTAAGTCTTATAATTTTTTATTGTCATCTTATAAAAAGCTTTAGCTATAAGTGATAGACCAAATAACACTTTAATATAAAATTTTAATCCTCGATTAAGTGAGAAATTTATTAATTTATCAAGAAATATGCCAAAAAAAATTCATTGAGAAATTGCATCAAGGATATAAATCTCTTTTAATTTGTAGTGAAGATTTACTCTCAACCATTAAATATGCATGATATACATTATTGTTTTTCTTCTATAATTTATCAATTAATAGTACTAATACTATAATGATAATATTCCTCTAATGCCCTAAAGATAATATTTTCACCATCTAAATAAAAAGTTACTTTTGTTTTGGCTAGAATCATGCATATTTAGCTAGCCAATTCATGCTCATGATTACATCAAATTTGATCAAAAGTATTATTATGAGCTCATACTCTATCCTCATAGAAATGTCAATATTACACATATATGCATACATAGCTATCATATAATCTCTAATAGGTAATATAATAAATAGACCAATTTGCAATATAATTAAAGAAAAATTAATTCGAGCAAATAATTTCTCAATCATAAATGAATGATTAACACTAAAATAAAAGTGTATTATATAAGACTGACTTAAAGTAAAAGCTATACCCATCACAATATCAATTGTATTTTTTTCTTATATTAAGTCAGATTATGCATCCTAGCTTGAATTGAAGTGCGAATAAGAGAAGCGGTATGCTCCATTTAACATCTCCTTTGTGTTATAACTATAGTCCTTCCCCCAGTTCTACTTTTAGAACCCTTATTAGTTGGTGTAATTTTTTTTATCTCAATATTGATGCTAATTTCTTTAATTAAGAATTGAGTATTTTCTTGGGTTGCATTTTAAGGTAATCTGCTATCTTATGCTTAAAATTATCATATAAAAATATATTTAATAACTAAATAACACTACTTGGAATACCATAATCCATATCTTGCACATGTTGATATAATATTAAAGATGCTATAAGATCTTTTTTCTTGCATAAATATATTTCTTTATAAAGTTAAATTGCTCTGAAATATCACTTCACTAAATCTCTTTCTATGTATATCAAATCTCTAATAAAATAATGATAGTTTATTTTTCTTCTAATATCGCCCTCTCTGCTAACTCTATAAAATATTTATCCTCAATGTGACTAATAGAGTCATAAATCATCTACATCTATCTCCTCTCAATAAAATGATAACACTTCTCCTCAATAATACTAATTGTGGGACATATCTAGTCGAGATAGTAAACTCAGCATTGTACTGTATAACAATCTTGCTCTCCAACATTAATCTCATAAAAATCTCTTACATTTATTAATTCATAATGGAGGAAAAAAATCTCTTTTTGAAATTGATCATAAACTCCTCATAAATAATCATAGAAGTCAATCTTGAAACATTTTCCTTTCTAGCCTAACCTTTGCTCTAGTTCACCTTCAAATAATAATAAAACTAATGATCTTTTATTTTCACTAATCTACTCTATTAATGACTTTATTGAACCTAGTAAAATGCAATGGCTTCATTTTCTAAAATATCTATAAATATTTATCTCCTTCTTTTACTCTACTAATATACATCCTTCTCTATGAATCACCATCGTTGAGCCTTCAAATTAGTAAATATATCATAAAGTTTGATGTTGTAGCTATTACCATACTCTATATTGATAATGATTGATTGAAATTACACTAATTAGTTATGTCTTATTTTTAAATATCTCTCCACTAAATCTTTTTGTACTTATATCCAATCTCAACTAAAATAATGAAAACTCATTTTCTTCTAATCTCACTCTCTCTAGTAACTCTATAATATCTTTGATCCTCAATGTGACTAATAGTTTTCGTAAAACATTTATATATATTATGAGAATTTTATTTGGAACACCACGCAGATCTTGAGGGTACTTATTTAGGTAATCAAATACACCATTAAGGGATAAATATATTATCTAGAAAAATAAATAAAATACCATATAATGGATTCAATTACAATAAGAACTCTAAAAGGATGATGGGTCTTGAGATTCTTCCCCTGAACTATATGGAGAGGTAAAACATGGTTTATTTTATTGCAGTGTTCGCAGTTTCATATAGGGGCCCCTATAGTTAATTACATCTGTGGTGTTTATTTTTGAATGTGGGGGGACACCATGCAGATCATAAGGGGGTACCTATTGAAGTGATCGGGTATGACATTGAAGTATGATGTACTATCTCAAAAGATAGAGGCATCATCCTTCAATGGACCTAATCACCTAATAACGACTCTTAAGGCATGATGGGTCTTCGAATATACTAGAGATTTTTCCCTTATTTTATATGGTTGAATAAAGTAGGGTTTATATTAAACCAAGTTCTAAAGTTCCCTATGGAGGAAAGCCTCCATAGTTGGAATGAAATTTCTTAAGAATGCTCTCAATTAAAGTAGATAATTATCATCTCTAAGGATTTCAAGGTTAGACTATCAAAGGTTTGGTTATGTTTGAAAAATTAAATGGGAAGATTCAAGGAGAAGACTTATTTTTGGAAACCAAATGGAGGAAGTAGAAATGCTTATGATACTAAGAAGTCTAGTGAGCATTCCAAATCTTATAATTGGGCTTTATATATTTAAAAGTAAAAAAGACTTATTTGTTTGAGTTGATTTTATTAGATTGCTAGCTTATAATTAACATAAGATTGTAGAAATGTTTAAGAGGTGAGGATTTATGCTTGTAGCCCAAAGGAAATAGCTACCTCAGATCCTAAATATAGGGAGCTTTAGCAAGAGCTAAAGCATGACTTAAATCTAAGTGATAGGTGGACATAAAGGTTTATCTCCACAAGAGGATAAATCATCGACTTTTGGACTTATAATTGAGTGTACTAACTCCTCATGATTTTAAAACCATGTAGTTTGGTGAATTGCAAGATAGTTAGGGTAGTTATTTAATTAGATAAAAAAAAAAAATCTTAAACCCACTGAGAGATTAGAGCATGAATGGTATGAGCATATATAAATGCAAAATCTTTTCAAATTTTATTTCATTTTTGACACACCATTTAGACAAAGGTATTTCTATATGTTTAAATGCATGATGAAATAAATTTTTGGCCAAATCAAAAGAGAAAGTGAAGCGATGGGTTACTCTAGTGTAAGGGGAGGCCTCATTTTGCAAGAGTGATTCAAGATAATATGCATGATGTGAGATATATAACCATACAACTAAGGGGTTACTAATTTTTAATTATCTTATTTATATCCTAGGCTTTTATGATGAGATTGTGAGTTGTTTAAAATTTAGTTATGAGTAATTAATAGTAAAATTTATTTTTATCCTAAGAGCCTAACTAGGACACATTAACATCAAACATAAGAAATTATGAAAAAATATGCCCTTTCTAATGCACAATTTAAATAAATCATCAATCAATTTTATAACTACTATAAAGAATAAGAGGCCAATGTTGGGCTCCTGCAATAAAAAAAAAAAGATGGGTAGAGCCACCCTACAAAGAATATGAAAGAATAATTACAATTTGAATGAATACATGCTATGGGGTCTTCATTCTTCACTCTTCCATTTGCTTGATTTGATTCTTCTTCTTTGATTTGGATGTGCTTACTTTAAAGGCATCATAAGATGCCTCAGACAAAACTTTCTACGCTCATCCTAATCCCCATAGCATTAATCATAATTTCTATTGCAAAATTACATTCATATAGAAAAAGTAAATTTAACTACACATGCAAAATAGAGGTTAGCTAAACATACATATAATCTTAAGCAATTATATGTATAATTTGGACTTAGTACCACATGGGTAACCAAGCCCATATGACTTGGATTATCCTAAAGGGGTTTAAGCAACCTACAAAAGAGTATTTTCATTTATTTTAAGCATCCCCTTAAGCATCCCTTGTAGAAAACATGATTATTTAGATCCCAACATCCAATCTATTACACATACACTAACATCAGTATAAAGCATACATCCTAACATCCGGTCTAAAATATTATATCACAAAACAAAATATACATCACATCATACACCATCTTAACATAGAGAAGTGGTGACTTAATTCTAATGTGTGTGTTAAAGTCTGTGTGATATGTCTTAACTAAGCATTAGAGTTGTATATTTTTAAGTGTAGAAAATATTCAAGTTAACATGATGGTGTGTTTCATTTGAAGTTGTTTAATTTATGAATTTTAATTTATATTTTGCTTTGTTTTATATGATTTATACTTAACAACTAAGTGTTATAAAGAGAAGGAAGAGGCCTACCCTCTTCCATCCCTACCTAAGCCACTTTCTAAAGCATGTTAATTTGATTTAGTTCTCTTTGGTGAATGACTTATTAAATAAATTTTAATTATTCTTAAGTTTATACTCACTTTAAATGATCTTATCCATTATGAAAGGATTCTTAATATTAATCTAATTGAATTACTATCACATGTCATATTATTGAACCATTCATTTTCATCACATATAACATGCATATGATTTAATATTTAGCTATACATACATTATGTTTTGGAAAACTTAAATGATAATGAATGTGCATGTTTGGAATTTACTTTTAATCAAATTATATGAACATATAAATTAAATCTCTATCAAAATTCTAATACCAAATACATAAGGATGGAATCACATAAGTATGTATTATTGTTAACCAAAGAATTGAGGTAATCAAATGACCTTCTTGGGGCCAAATAAAGCCTTCACAGGATGTCCTATAAACTTATTAACATTCCAAGCCTAAGATCTATACATGAATAAGAAAAATGGAGCACTAACCTATATATATCATATTGACTTAGGTGAATATGAATTCATGTATTCTTAGTAACAAAATAAGATCTTCATCTTTTAATTAAGCACACATACACATGTATAAAATATGTAAGAAAGTATGTGCCATTGTTAACTAGGAAAGTGAGGTAATCAAATAACCTCCTTGGGGCTACTTAAAGTCTCGTATTTTCGGGATGTCCACACTATATACACATTATTGCTCAAGCTCATATAATTCTATATATAAATTATAAGAGAGAGAGTTTTATTTAATATGACTAAGCTATAAACACATGAAAATCCTACACATATTTATAATTATCGACACTCTAAGTATTCTAATGAATTTATAAGCTTTAAAAAATAGTTTTGAATTTATTAGTGATAATATCCACACATATATTTAATTAAGCCAACACATGCAAGATTACAAAATGGAAATTCATTTGATTTATTTAAATTTGAAAGCATGAATGTATCAAATGAAATGAGATATAACATTTAATGTGCTTGGAAAGGAATAGTTAAATATAAAGACATGATTCATTCAATTAAGCTAATTCCTAAGGACAATCACATTAAATATACCCATTTAAAGAAAACCAAAGTTCCTTTATTAAATTATGATTTGAGATTTTGATTTGGTTGGAAGAGAAGAACTTATCACTTTGGTTTAATCTTTTAGTAATTTGATTTAGTTTAAGAAAATTAGGTGGGTTTTATGAATTAATTTATTTGGATCCTTAATTAAATCAATTAATTACTCACCTATGCTTCTTTAATTTTATTAACCACTTAATTATGAGCCATAAATGATATGAACATGTGAGAAAATAAAATTGTAATGAACCTATAAGGACTTAATGCAAAGGGCTCATGATTAAGAGTTAATTAAATCATAAACCTAATTAAGTACTTTTATGATTTTTTCACACTTATGGGTTAATCATAATTTCCTTAAGGATCTTTATGTTATTAAACATATAAAGAAGAACCCTTAATTTCATTATTAATTACCTTATATGGTTATCATTTCAATTTGGTTAATTAACTTAATTAATTAATTAGACTCTTAATTAATCCCATTTTAATTAATTTTCCCTTAATGAGAAATGGACTTAGGAAAAGAGGATAGGAAGGAGGTCCTAATCCCAATTATCCATTCACTCAATAGTGATTAGTGTGTTTAATTATTTTTTTTTTGGGAGGTTAATTAATTAATTAATTAAGAGTGTGATTAGGGCTTAAATAGTCAATTACTCAAATTAATCAAGCAATAAATCTTAAAAAACATTATAGAAGGTAGAAGTCTTCCCATTAATTTAACCCACAAGATGTTGGATTAATTACTTAAGTAATTAAGGAGTAATTATGTTAATTTTTTTAATTAAATCTTAATTAAGCTTTAGTTACTATTCAAAATCACTTAGAGTTAATTTTTAATAAATCTCTTTTGAAATATCTTCAAAATAAATATTTATTTGTATTTTTGGATTTTCTATAATTTGTTTATGAATTTTGAAGTTTTAGTGATTAAATACATTAATTATACCTTAATTAGGCTTAATCCCATCGACCACAGACCATGATGTGCACTTTTCATGTGGCAATCATTGGTCACTTAAGCCGTCGACTATGTGGTTGGTGGCGAGGCTTTCATCTCATCTCTCAATTGAGATCTAGAACAACCGATTCTTAAGGGATAAAGAGGAATAATTTATAGATTAATCATGGTCATCCATTTGTTTATGAAACATATGATGTTATCCATCATCTCCGTGCGATGAGAGACACTATGCCGCATCACTTCGATCAGCTCACCCAGAACGGATCTCAAAATGGATCCCGCACCTTCACAAAAATGATCTGAGGGGATCGAACATAAAAAATTGCATGGCATGCAATTTTCCTTTAAAAATCTATAGAAAAATTTCTCAAAAGCTTGATTTTTGGGAATTACCTCGCTAGAGCTCAAGACCGACAATGGAATCGATTGAGGAAGCTTCGTCTAGTAGAGATGAAGCCCTACTAATTGGAACACCTAAGGATTTCTTGTCGAAGGCCACAAACCATTGATTTGGAGGTCGAGTTGATCAAAGTTGCCTCCAATGGTCATGGAGCTTGGGAGATGATTCATCTTCCTTGGAGTGTGGGGAAGGTGTGGGTGAAGTTAATTTGACTTTGGTGGAGAATTGAAAGAGTTAGAATGAACAGATGGATTCCCTATTTCTATTTAAGGAAATCCGGCAATGGGAGAGCTTGAGAAGCTTTGGGGAGGGGTCTACGGTCTTCAAAATGGTCTATGGAAGCTTTTCAAGAATGTGTCTATTCAATTTGGATTGAAATGAAAGGGGTATATCCCTGCTCCCTTGGATCTAACAGACAGTATTATCTCCTAATTTTTGGTCGACCCCACCATCAGTGGCGATGTCACCTCCATGGCTCACTTGGTTGGTGGGATGTTGGGTTGGTGGCTCAAGGTGGTTTCCTCAAGGTTGGGATCCAATGGTTTGCCATGGTGGAGAGGTGGTCCACCTCCCTTTATTCCAAAACCAACCTAACCCACTTGTGTTAGGCTTGGTGTGTAGGTCAAGCTCCATTTGAGTGTTTGATGGCTACCAAGGGGAATAGAGGAGGGTTAACCTTGCCATTTTGGGTAAAATCCCATGTGGGTAGGAGAATCCAAGGATTTACCTTAGGTTGAACACAATTAGTTAATTTGGGTGACCCAAGGTGGGTTTAGGATGGTTTGGCTCAGGTTTCATTGGGTTTTGGCTTGGTTCAAGTGAGTTTGGCTTAATTTGACCCTTATAGGTCAAATTGGGCTAGGTTGGGTTAGGTTGACCAATTGGTCAAATTGGGTTAAACCAAGACTTAGGTCAAGTCTAAATAATGCTTTGAATTATTTTGGTTTAATTGGTTTGGGTTAATTTTGATTTTGGCTCATTCTTTATGTAGGTTAATAGGGTTGGCTTGGTCAAATGACCAAGTTGACTTTGTTTGACCCAATTGATGATAATTGATCAATCAAAGGTGATTGATTGATCATCATAGGAGATTTTGATATGCTTGGTTCAATCCAATTTGGGTAGGATTAAAATTTGACTCAAATAGGTCCTTTAGGTAACTTTGGGTCAAGTGAGCCTATTGGGTTTAGTTGAGTCAATTTTGGGTTGATTTAGATTTAGTTGAGTTTGTATATGGATTTGGGATTAATATATAGCTTTGATTGCAATTGACTTGGGTTCAAATGGGCTTTGGTTCATTTAGATATTTCAAGTCAAATGGGTTAAGTTGAGTTTGATTTGGCTTGATGATTGTAGATTTCATTTACAATTAGGATGATGATTGAAGGAATAATTGATTCATGAGAAAATCAATTGATTTTTGATTTGAATTGAATGGGATTTTGGCTAAGTCCATGGGATCAAATCATATGGCTTAGGTTTGGTTTGGATTTGATTTAGCTTTTGTCATTTGATTATAGGTTTGATTTTATATTTGGGAAGATGATTAAAGAAACAATTGATTCTTGAGAAAATCAATTGAAGTCAATTTGAATTGAAGGGGATTTTGGCTTAGTCCATAGGATCAAATCATATAGCTTAGGTTTGGTTTTGGATTTAGTTGATTTTGGTTTTGGTCATTTGATTGTAGGTTTGATTTTATATTTGGGAAGATGATTGAAAATAATTGATTCATGAGAAAATCAATTGAAGTCAATTTGAATTGAAGGGATTTTACTATTAGATTAAATCATATTGCTTAGGATAGGTTTTGGATTTGGTTGATTTGATTGTATATTTTGGTAAATTGATTGAAGGGTTGAATTGATCTTTGAGAAAATCAATTGAATTTGGATGAGTTTGGATTTGATTAAGGCTAAGTCCATAGAATAAAATCATAGGGCTCAAGAAGGGTTGATTTGATTTGGAATTGATTATAGGTTTTAATCATTTGATTTGGGTTTGGATTTGGAGTTGGATGAATCAAATTTGGGATTTGGTTTAGGCCAAAGAGGTAGGCATAGATTGGGTTTAGGCTATAAGGTAGGTTTGTCTCCCTAAGTCCTAAGACATGGCCTCATCTTATGATTGACCCTTCTAAGTCTCTAGGCTTAGGTTAAGTATTCACCTAATTTACTAAAAGTATCTTATGACTAAGGAAGTCTTAATATTTAGAAGACTCCTAACTCTAAGAAGAGGAGATTGAATCCTATCTCTAAAAGTGAGCTCAATAAATATATAATTAAAATTATAAATTGGAACCTGAAAAGAAAGAAATTAAATATTAATTCAAAGGATATTGAATTATCAAAATTTAATTAAATCGAACATCTAATAAATCCAAAATTAATCAATCAAAATAAACTAAGTTAAAAAAACTCAAACTTTGAAATCCAAATCAAATCAAATCGATTTACTTAAATCATTCACATAAATTCAAATGGGCTAATTAAGATACTTAGATTCTTAGTTTGACCATTGAAATAAATTTTCACCTCAGGGTGATAATTTTATTAGGATCAGGATATTGAATAGATTTGGTTCTGTTCATAACATAATTTATTCTATTCATCATTCTTTAAAATCTAAACTTAACTTCAACATAAAAATAAACCTAAAATTGAAATAAAATCCAAAATAAATTAAATTATTTAAATTGAAACCATCTAATGATAAAAGTAAACAAATTATGAACCTAAATTCCTGCAATCATTATCCCAAATATAAATGAAATCTACAATCATCAAGCTAAATCAAACCAATCAAAATCAAACACAACTTAACCCATTTTTAACAAAATATCCAAATAAACTAAAACCCATTTGAACCCAAATCAATTTTCCTTATATATCCTAAACTCATATATAAAATCAACTAAACCCAAATCAACCCAAAATTGACTCAACTAAACCCGATAGGCTCACTTGACCCAAGGTGACTTAAAGGACCTATTTGAGCCAAATTCCAATCCAAATTAGATTGAACCAAGCTTACCAAAACCTCCTATTGTTAATCACCCTAGGTTGATCAACTATCATCAATCAAGTCAAACCAAGTCAACTTGGTCATTTGACCAAGTCAACACTCTTAACCTACATTAACCAAACTAGCAAATCTCAACCCAAGCCAAATTGATTGAAACCATTGATTCACACCAACCTATGATCAATGGTTGAGCATGACTTGACCATCAATTGAGCCAAACCTAACCCAATTGGCCCTTTGACCCAATTTGACCTAAAAGACCAAATTATGTCAAATCATGGTATAACCCAAATTGATTGCAACCAATGACTCAAGCTCATTCCAAATTTATTATTGAACTTGACCTAAGCCATAATTGAACACAATTTAACTAATTTGTCAACCTACCCATTTAGCCCAAATTGACCTAAAGGGTAAAATTGGCCTAAATCCAAATTAATTCAAACCAATGCCTGTAATCCCCTTCAATTAATCAATTGAACATGAATCAACCCATAACCAATTTTGCCAATTTTCAATCAACTTCTCCCATTTGAGCTACATGAATCCAAATGAGCCAAAATCAAATTTTAAGCCAAATTGACTCAAACCAAAACACTTCAAATCATCATTTAAACTTAACAGTTTGCTTTGACCTAATTTAACCAATTGGTCTAACCCAGGTCAAAAGCCAAACCCCTCAAAGCCCAAACCCAATGATGATCCAACCCCCCCCCCCCAAGTAGTCCATCTGGGTCATCCAATCCAAAGCCACACACATTGGAATTTTCTCCCCACATGGGATTTTTCTCATGTTGGCAAGTCAACTCCCCTCCTTTCCATGTGGCAACCTCTGCACACCCAAATGGGGACCCAACCTACCCACCTAGCCCGACCCAAGTGGGCTAGGCTGGCCATGGACCAAGGGACCAAGTGGGCTAAGTCGGCCATGGACCTGACCTCCTCTCACTAGCTGAAACCCATTGGATCCATGGGAGGAGGAATCACCTTGAGCCACCCACCAAGGACTTTGGCCAATAAAGTCAACCATGACATGACCACTCGTGCTGGTGGTTGGTGACAAATTCAAGCTTCAATCTCCCATCCGATCAAGGGAGGTTATACCCCTCATTTCAATCCAAAATCATGACATTCACTCTTAGAGGTCTTGGAGGCCATTTTGAAGTCCCTAGAGCTTTCTTAAGCATCCAAGCTTCTCCATTGCCAAACTTCACTGTTATAGGACCTTCTACTCGATCCAACTCCCTCAAACCTCCACCAAATTCAAATTAACTTCACACACACACCTATCGAGCAAGAACAAATCATCTCTCCATGGCCACCAGGAGTAACTTGATCAATGCGACTATAAATTGATGATGATTCCTTCCAAGCAAATGATGAGGAATCACAAGTCTTTGCTCAACGGTTTCATCTCCATTAGATGAAGCTTCCTTAATCGATTGCACTGTCGGTCTTCAACTCCGACAAGGTAATTCCAGAAAATTGAGATTTTATGAATTTTTTCTATGGCTTTTTGAAGGAAACTTGTATATTGTACGTACCCATCTAGTAGATCCCTTCAGATCTACCTCAAGAAGGTGTTGGTTGAATCCCGATTGAGCTCATGTGAGCTTGATGAGCGATGAATGAGGGCGTGTCCATTTCTCATCACTGAGGAGATGATGGATCATGCACTATCCATTCTACATGATCAAAATGGATGATCATGATTAATCCATTAGATTTATCCAATTTTAATCCCTTAACAATAGTGGGTTTGATCTACGCAATCCGGTCTTAGATCAGATGGTGGAGATGAAAGCGTGTCCGCAGCCAATCACGTAGGCGTTGAGTTAGATGACTTTAAGTAGCCAATCCCATGGTGCCACGAGGAAAGCACGCCATGTCAGCAGTCCACGTGGTGCCAATGGGATTAGGCTTAATTAATTAGTTTTAATGGCTAAAACTTCAAAAATTCATAACAAATTATAGAAAAATCCAAAAATTAAATAAATACTTATTTTGAAGGTATTTTAGGAAACTTATTTAATTAATTATAATTTATTTTGAATAATAATTAAGGCTTAATTAAGATTTAATTATAAAATTAATTAGCATAATTACTCCTTAATTATTGAATAATTAATCCCAAACTTTATGTGTTTGCTTAGTGGGATGACTATATGTTTCCCATAATTTTTCTTGGGTTTATTGCTTGGATAATTAGGGTAATTTACTATTTAAGCCTTAATCACTCTCTTAATTAGTTTAATTAATTAATTAACCTTCTAAATAGTAAAAATTAATTGACTAAGCACACTAATCCTTTGTTGAACTGGCAGGGAATGGGGTTGGGACCTCCCTCACCTCTTTTTCTATGTCCATTCCTCTTTAAAGGAAAAATTAATTATAATGATATTAAAGGATTAATTAGTTAATTAAAGTAGCTTAATTAGTCAAACTAAATTCATAATCATATCAGATAATTAACAATGAAATTAAGGGTTCCTCTTTATGTGTTTAAAAATATAAAGACCCTTTAAGGAAATTATGGTTAACCCATAAGTGTGGGAAAATCATAAAAGTACTTAATTAGATTCTTTAATTTAATTAACTCTTAATTATGAACCATTTGCATTAGGTCCATAAAGGAACATTGTAATTTTTTTTTCACATATTCATGTCATTTGTGGCTCATATTTAAGTGGTTAATCAAACTAAAGAAGCATATGTAAGGATAATTAATTAATTTAAGTAAAGATCCAACTTAGTTAATTCATAAAATTCACCTAGTTACCTTTCCTTAAATCAAATTAAATTACTAATATGGGAATGGGATTAAAGTAGCAAGTAATTCTTCTCCTCTTTAAGCTTGATCAAAATCTTAAATCATAAACTAATAAAGAAACTTTGGTTTTCTTTAAATGACTTTATTTGATGTGATTGTCCTTAAGAATTAGTTTAGTTGAAGGAACCATGTGTTTGTACTTAATTATTCCATTACAATCACTTTAAATGTTGTATGCCATTTGATTTCATGCATTCATATTTCAAATGTAAATAAATCAAATGAATTTCTTTTATGTAAGCTTGCATGATGTTAGCTTAATTAAATATATATATGTGGTTGTTATCAATAAATTCAAAACTATTTTCCAAAGCTAATAAATCAATTATAATACTTTGAGTGTTGATAGTCATGAATATGCATAGATTTGCATGTGTTTATAGCTTTATAAAAAAATAAAGCTCTCTTTCTTAAAATTTATATATAGATTTACATGAGTTTGAACAATAATGGGTATATAGTAGGACATCCAGAATACGAGGCTTTAAGTAAAGAGGTCATTTGATTACCTCACTTCCCTAGTTTAACAATGGGATACTCATTTGATTTCATTCTTATGTATTTTAATATTGGAATTTAGATAGAGCTTTAATTCATATGCCTAAATGATTTAATTAAAGAAAACACAATCTTTGTATTATTTTCATCTTAATAGTTGTGCACATTCATATGTATTTAAGATATCAAGTGTTTAGTCGGACATCCTAGGAATACAAGGCTTTTAGTTAGCCCAAAGGAGGTCATTTGATTACCTCCTTAAGTTAGCACGTGTTTGCTCACATATTTTATACATATGTATGTGCTTAATTAAAAGATGAAGATCCTCTTTTGTTACTAGAATACATGCATTTATATTCACCTAAGTCATTAGCATATATATATATATATATATATATATATATATATATATATATATATATATATATATATATATATATATATATATATATATATATATATATATATATATATATAGTGTTGTATTTTCCTTTTTCATATATAAATCTATATAGGCTTGGAATGTCAATAAGTATATAGTCTAGACATCCCGGGAATACAAGGCTTTAGTTAGCCTAAAAAAGGTCATTTTGTTACCTTACTTTAACAATGACTTATGTGATTCCATCCATATGTATTTTGGTATTAGAATTTGGACAAAGCCATAATTTATATGTTCATATAATCCCAATCAAAATGAAAATATAAACTTCAAACATACATTCATCATTCAAGTGTGCTAAAACATGTTGCATGTACATATACACTTAGATTGGATCACATGCATGTTACATGTGATGGAAAGGAATGACTTAGTACACTTCATGTGATATTAATTCAATTAAATTAATCTTAAGATGCCTCTCATATTGAATAGTATCATTTAAAGTGAATCCAAAATCTAGGATTAATTAAAAATCACTTAATAAGCCATTCATTAAAGAGAACTAAATCAAAATTAATGTGCTTTAGAAATAAGGTAGGGATGAAAGAGGGTAATCCTCTTCCTTCTCTTCATAACACTTAGATGTGTAAATCACATAAAAAAATTAAATATAAATTAAAATTTACAAATCAATTAAATAACATCAAATGAAACCCACATCATGTTAATTTGAACAATTACCAAAATTAGAAATCATAACTAATGCTTAAGACATACTACACAAGAATTAATATATTAGGATTAGGTCACCACTTCTCTATGTGTTAGGGCGTGTATGATGTGATGTATATTTTATTTTATGATGCAATATTTAGACTAGAGGTTAGGGTGTATGATTGGTAGATTGGATGTTAGGTCATTTAGCCTAATTTTTCCTTCTATGGGTGATTATGCTTAAGAGGATGCTTTAAAATAAATATAAATGCTCTCTTTGCAGTTGCTTAAACCCCAGCATAATCCAAGTTAGGAAAGGTGGGCTTCTTACCCATGTGCGGGTGCTAAGTCCAAATTATATATATAACATGGGATTGTATATATGTTTAGCTTTTATTTTAGGTGTAGTTAGATTTACTTTTTCTTATACAAATGTAATTTTATAATATGAATTAGGATTAGTGCTATGGGGGATTAGGATGAGTAGTGGCCAGAAGGCATTGTCCTGGGGTGCCCTATGATGCCTTTGAAGTAAGCACATCCAAATCAAAAAAGGAAGAAAGAAGGAGAAAGATGGAAGAGTGAAGAATGAAGACCCAATAGCATGTATTCATTATAATTGTAATTATTCTTTCATATTTCAGGTTGTATAAGGGTAGAGCTTGGCTACCGATCTTTTCTTTTTTAGGTTGTATGATGGAGCCTGAACGCACTGGCCTCTTATTCTTTTTGCAGTAGCTTATAAAATTGATTGACGATTTATTTAGATTACACATTTAAAATGGCATGCTTTTTCATAATTTCTTATGATTGATTCTTTAATGTGTGGCATGGATATGGTAGGCTCTTAGGATAAAATAAATTTTCTACCCAACTAATCACTTATAATTAAATTCTAAATAACTCATAACCTTAACATAAATAGGCTACAATAGGGTCCTTGACCTATGAGAGCAACCCATGATGATGAAGCTTCACCCTCTCTCTTTTGATTTGGAGAATAACTTATTTCATCATGCATTCAAGCATATAATAATCCAAACATAATTTTCTAAATAATGTGTCAAAAAATAAAAATAAAATTTAAAAAGATTTTTTGCATTTGTTGATTAAGTCATATGCTTATATCACTTATGCTCTAATCTCTTAGGGAGTGGGTTTAGGACTATAGTCTCTTTCTAATTAAATAATACCCTAGCTATCTTGCAATTCATAAGACCAGACTACATGGTTTTAAAATCACAGGAGAAGTTAGCTGGTGGCCACTCCATGCGATTATAAGTCTAGAAGTCGGACAGTTCATCCTCTCTTGTGGAGGTGAACCCTTATGTCCACCTATCGCTTTGATTTAGGTAGTTCTTTAGCTTTTACTAAAGCTCCCTAGATTTAGGATCTGAGGTAGCTATTTCCTTTGGGCTACAAGCATAAATTCTCACCTCATATGCATTTCCACAACCTTGTGTTGGCAGATTACAAGCATTACAAATCCAATCAAATTTAACTCAAATAAATAAATATCTTCACTTTTAAATATATAAATCCCATTTATATGATAGATTTTAATGCTCATTATGCTTTCTAGTATCATAAGCATTTCCTACTTTCACCTTTGGTTTCCAAAATAAGTCTTCTCCTTGAATTTTCTCAATTGATATTTTTCAATCCTCTAATAGTCTAACATTGAAATCTTTGGAGATGATAATTGTCTACTTTAATCGAGTATTCTTAGAGAATTTCATTCCCGAGATTTAATTAACTATGGAAGCTTGCCTCCATAAAAACTTTAGAACTGATTTAATATAAACCTACTTTATTCATCCATGTAAAGCGGAAAAAAATCTCTACATTCAAGACCCATCATCATGCCTTAGGAGTCCTTATTATGTGATTAGGTCCATTGTATGGTGATGTCTCTATCATTTGAGATAGTACATCATACCTCAATATCATACCCAATCACTTCAATAAATTCCCCCTATTATCTGTGTGGTGTCCCCCTGCCACATCCAAAAATAAACACCACAATATGATTAATATTGATTAGATTATTTTAATATTGTTTGCATCTATTAATTTTACCATTTCATTTAAATTTGGATTGATTTGGTTAATATATTTCAATTGAAATAACTTATAATTTAATTGAAGTTTAATGTGATATTCTATTTAAATTCCAATTAATGATTAAATTTCTTAAATTTAGTTATTTAGTTTATATATTGATTAATTTTGGTTTGATGATCAATTTAATTTAGTTTGATTAATTCCTTATCTTAGTTTAATAGGCTTGTTTATTTTGTTTGAGTTTTATGTTGATTGGTTTATTTTGATGCTATTTGGAATTGATAGTAATTGAAAATGCTTTGAAGACTTGGAGTTTGCATTTAACTTTATATTTCTTTAATTTGATTAAGATTTAAGATGAATTTATTGTAATTATTCAATTTCATATTTTTTATTGATTAATTTTATTTATTTATTTAAAGTTTGATCAATTTATAGTTTATTCTTTCTATTGAGTTTAATTTGAGTATTTGTTAAATTTGAATATTTTAATTTGATTGATTTATTTTAATGATTATTTAGTTTAGTTTAGTTGTGTTTGATCTAGGATTTATTTGATTTAATCAAGGTTCTAACTCAATTTTACAATTTTAATTTGAAGATTGATTGATTAAATTATTCCTTTTATTAATGAATTAATGATTGCCTTTATTGAATTTTATTAATTCGTATTGATTATAGTTTGATGATTATTTGATTTAATCTAATTGATCTTTTACTTCAACTTAATTGATTCATTAGATTTTTTTAAGTTTCATATTGAATGGTATAATGTTAATGTCATTTGAAATTTACAATAACTTAAGTGAATTAAATGTTTATTTAGGTTTCAATTATGCTTGATTATTAGTGTTTCATTCAATTTGGTTCATCTGTTGTCCTTAATTAATAATTCATGTTGAATTTGATTATTTAAACGTGTATATATATTTAATGATTAATTAGTTCAATTTATTTGAAAAGATTGAGTTACATCTTATTTTGTTATACATTAAATTGAATAGAGATTATCTTAATTTCATTTGATATTGGTTAATTGATGTCTAATGATTAGTCTAGGTGAATTTATTTCATAATTGCTTTAATTTAAGATTTAATGGTTAATTATTTCATCTTATTCAAATAGGTTAATTTAAACTAACTTGATTATGTATTGAATTAATTAAAGTCAATCTCAATTTCATTTGATTTGATTTGATTAGGTTGATGTTCAATGATTAATAAAGATGAGCCTAATTTATGATTATTTTAATTTGAAGTTTAATGATTAAAAAGGCTTCAATTTAGTTAGTTGTTTATTAAATTCAAGTGGTTCATATGGTTGAGATACAATGCTCAATTAGGATTTAATTAGATTGGTTTATTTCATACAGTTAGTTTTTTTAGGAAACCCCATATAGGGGGAATTTTATTGCCACAAAAAGAAGGTTACAAGGTCCTTAAAAGGGGATAAACTCTAAAACTACATTTCGAAGAGAACTATCGACCTAGATAGTAAATCCCCTATCTAACTACATCCAAAAAGTGGGTAAAAGCAAAAGAATAGTAAAAGATATATAGAGATCAGCAATGGAAGATCTGGGCCAAAGCATAACCATATGCAAAAACAATAGGAATGATCCTGCAATGCAACTGCAAAAGAAAAGGAAAGCTGCATCTGCAAATATGTAAAGGGAAGAATTAGTACAGATGTAATAAGAGGTAATAAATCTAAGTGAAAGTTTGAGGAGAGGGTTTCACCACATTGGGGCAGAGCAACTGAATGTGTGCATCCAAGCAACCATTACATGGATACAACACAAGAGCTACTACCAAACCAATAGGGGTGAAGCCATCATAGCCCACGAAAAGATAGCGACCAAAGGATGAAGGATTTGTGGTCCTTAGTACGTGCAAAACTAAATAAATCCAAATACCATGTATATGCAAAATGCAAGCCATTATCCCAAGTAGGATAACCATCATCCATTATAGGCACCATAGCATTAGAATCCCTACACACATCCTCCATAATAGTGCCATAGGCATAAAAATGGTAAACCCAATAGAGTATAAGTAGCAGGAACAAAAATTGAGAAAGGGGGAGAAAAAAATGCCCATAATCAAGAGAAACTGCAAAGAGCCAGCTGAGCAGAACAATTAGCATAAAGAGGTCACCATCACTAATTCACTGAATTTATAGGGAAGCAGGACATTCCCAAAGAAAGAAACCCAAACAAAAATAGTAATGCCCACCATTTTAATGCATCACACTGGATCCTTATGGAATAATAGTAGCACTTAATATAGACTAATCGCCACACAAAAAAATTAGAGCTGATCCAGATGTTAGGCAAATAATAGTAATCCCAACATATGCTAGAGGGACTAATAATAGCAAGCCTGAAGGACATGCAGTAATCCATACCTGAATCAACTTAAACACACGCACATGATCTAGCCATGATCATAACCAAAATTAGACCAGTAAAGCCAATTACAAGGCTAAACCATCTGATGAATAAAAAAAACCACCACACCAATCAGCCCACACCTACACAGCAGGCCAAACAGCAGCTAAAACAGAAACATGCCAGCCAAGTCTTGATTGGAGCAAAAAGCAAAAAGATTCCAGCAATTCCAAAAACACAACACAATCCAACATGATAGAGGAACATAAAAAAATGTTCCCAGTCTATTGGAGAAAACCAATAAAATAAATGACATAGGTAACCAGCACACCAAGTAGCTCAAGCTTAAAGTTAGAGGTTAAAATTATTAGTAGCCATATGCCCTTGAGTCATAGTGATTAAAAAGCAAATGTTGATATTTCAAGGTTAAAATTAGAGGCAAGTGATCTATTTGGTTGTTTAGGGTAGTCACCTACTTAAGGTTTGGCATGGGGTAAAAATAGGTGGGTACCTTAAACTCAACCAAGGGTACCTCCTAGATTAATTTTAATGATAATCAAGTCAATCAGTAAAATATCTTGATCAATTGTACCAATAATTAGATCAATGATATGGATATATTACTCAAATTTAACAGTTACAACTAGAAAATAGTTGAATTCAACTGAAAGAGGTTTACCCTAGGGTTGACTAGATTTAGATTATAATGTAAGAAAGATTTACACGTGACTCTTTTATATGGGTTCCTACTAAAAATTTTCTAAGGACAACTTAATGGGATTGATTAGGTCAAAGCTCTTGATACATGAGGATGATATGAGATTTAGGCACTATTAGCATTTTTTATTAAGCTTAATCATTAAGTTATGATATGAGATTGATTAGGTTCCTACTAAAAATTCACCATCCCTATCTTAAAGAGAATGAATGATAAAATGAAGATGAACTTGATCAAGATCTCATAGTTCCATCAACTTGAGTTATCATAATTCTAGTCTATTTAGTTACAGGAGATAGTTGACCTAACCTGATCATAGAATTCTTGTCAATAGCTTTGAGTTACTTTGTCCAAGGGAACTTTATAAACTTGAGTTGAATGTTTATCTAAGAGAACAACTTTAAGTTAACTCTAACTGACAAAGGGATTTAACTATAAAAAAGGCAAAATTTTGGGAAATTTTTTTGGTAGTAAGGCAGAGACTAATTTTTTAATAGCCAACTTAGTGGGAAATTGGTTGTAAAATTTTCTAGCAACTTGAATGCTGAAAAGTTTTGTCATAATTGGTTCCAAAAATTTCTAGATGATTTAAGTGGTGATATTTTTTTGCCTTTAAATTCATTTAAAATTTTTATTTGATACCATAAAATTAATATTCAATGCTTAACTATTGGTAACTATAAAATAAGAAACCCATCTCAACTTTTGTTCCTCTCATTCAACTCTTTGTCCTAATCTACTAAACTGAGAGATGCTCAGTTTCCCACCAACAACACTCAATTTCTCATCAAATTTGGTAAAAATTTACATAATTTCTTCATGAGTTTTTTAGGTATTTCTCCTTCCTCTCTCTTTCAATGCTTTTATTATGTCTATTGTGTATTTATTATTTTTTTGATGCCCTAACCACTAAATCATTTGCTAGCTAGATTTCTCTCCATTTTTGTTCATGACTAATTTATTTGTATATTTTGAGGTACATCTTGTTCAGTTTCTCTTATTTATTTAATTTTCAAATGTTTATTGTATTTTACCTTATGTTCTCACAACTCTATGTGTGAAATAACTGGTGGCAATTATTATTAATTTAAATTTCATTATTTATTGAGTTTAAAATAATGGGAAAAGTAGAACACAAAATATTTTAATAAGAATGATAAATATGTATTTAGAAATTTACCTATGAAAAATGTCAAACAATAAGAACGACCACTTTAAATCTTATAATATTATAATTCTCCTACATTTTTTCTAAAATTTCAAATTTATTAAATCCCTTTGATAAGTGCTTACTATGTGATCTATACTAATTAAAATGAGAAAATAGGTGAGAGAAAAAATGATAGATATGTTAAGGAATTTTTATTAATTTCTCTTTCTTGATAGATGATTTTGGATAGGGTTAGAGCTATAGGAGAAGAAAGATGAGGATTTTTTGTGGTGAAATAGAATTGATATATTAACACAATAAATAATTAATTTATTCAATTGTGTTTATATTGTGGGCCAATAAATAATTAGTTTGAGTTAGAATTGAATATTATCTAATTATGCCAATTTTTTATTAGTTGAATATGATTTTTTTTACTCAAATGTCCTATCACCTATGTCAAATTACTTCAAATAGTCACAATTCTTTGCAATCTCTTTTTGCACTTCAATAATCATGGCAAAGATTCAACATGAACAATCACTTAGATATTTCAAAGATGAATATAGCTCAAGTGATTAATTTATGAATTAACTAAGTGGTTATAATAAAAGTGTACATTTACTTTCATAATCCCATATTGATTGGACATATCGATATGCATAGTATATATATATATACTTTATTTTACAACAATGACCATGTTAATTATGTTGTACATAGTAAATGGATAGAGATTATTGATGTATATGAGACTTATTCCTAAACAAAAAGGATTTATTGAAGAATTTACTTATGTCTAAATATTTTATCTTGATTTATTGTCAACAACCATCATTTATGGATAGAGGAAGTTCAAATGTCCATCTGTGAAATATAAAAATCATATAACTTTAATATTAGATGAAATTAGAGTTAAATTAAATCATAGAGGATTTAAGTTTAACTATTAGATTTGGACATCATAAAAAGAGTATGCATCGTCATCTACTGACACTTGTTATGCTGCATCAACTAGCTATGCACCAGCTAGTGTGGGTGGAAGCAAGCATAAATGAAGAGATAGCCTTTGATGTAGCTAGCTCAAAAAATTAATAACTTATTGAGTGCAGTGTAATGACCATTATGACAAGGATGTACCACTAACTCTAAGTTATCTATGACAGTTATTGAGTATTAAGAAAGACTTTAATATGTCATGTAAATATTTCAATCAGGTTATCAAGCTACATAAGAAGATGAATTTGTCAAATAATCAAGTGCCAAATAATTTTTATAAAGATAACAAATTGATTTTTAAATTATGATTATTTATAATGAAAATAGATTATTATTATTTTATTAATCTATTTATGCTTTATTACATGAAAAATATATCAAAGAATAAGAGTAAATATTATGATGCTTTACAATTCAATCAAATTGTCGCTCTTTACTTATGTTAGCCAATTATTATTATGCCACATAATCTTTCTCCAAAGTTGTAGATGACAAGTCCTTATTTGTTTCTTATGCTTATTATTCTTGAGCCACATAATCCAAAGGCTAAAATACCACTAATTGATAATCTCAAAAATTTATGAGAAGATGATATGTGACATGATATCTCGATAAAATGGAATTTTTAAAAGAGGATAATTTTGATTTTCCATCATATGACATATTATTAAGGTGGAACACATCATGGAAGTTAGCTTATCCATTATCCATATACAAAATCATAAAAACATTTATGTTGAGGCATAATGGAAAATTTTATGCTTTAATTATATCAAATATTTTTACAAGCTAATCATCCATTTAGAAGAAATAAAGAGACATTCATGAAAAATATATTTGAGAATAATACTCCACCGCCACAACTGATTGGAGATGACTTATGAGAAATGGTGCAATCCATACAAAAAATTACAAAGTTTCTAATGTTACTAGAGACTAAATTATCACATTGTGGTGTTGCTTATAATTGGATAAAGCATAATATTATTTAGAGGGAGAAAGAGATTTCATGACTTTTTATTTTAATTTTTATTTTTTGCAAATGCATTTTCTACTTTTTTTTTGTTTAAAAAAATGAGGCAACTTGCATGAAAGAAAAATTCAAAGTTGAGAAAATGGAAAAAACTTACCTTTTCATTTCACCAAAAAAAACTTGTTTATGTATGTTAACATCATATTAAATAAATTTAAAAATTTAGTTGAATGCTCTCTCTCTCTCTCTCTCTCTTTCATAATCATAATGCTAGTTAAATTCAATTGATTTGTATGATAATTTTATATTAAACAAGATTAATCTAATCTAAACTATAATGATATTTTAGGTTAAAATTAATTTTATTTTGATTACATGATGATGATAATGATTTTGATTTATGATTAATAATTTAGTTATTATGATATAATTAATTTGCTAATTATATTTAATTTCAATTTGGTTTGTTGATTTAATAGCATTTTTTGTTTGAGTTTTGATTTAATCAAATTATATTGTTCTCGTCTTAAGTCTAGTGATAGAAATTTATGGTTTTCTTTGGCTTGCATTACCTCATTCTAAAAGTAAGGTCAACACATTCACATTCATAGTTCAGAAAGATGCATGATACTATTCTAACATGAACAATGCAACTACCCACTTAGTTCATTTGCTCTGATAAAATTCTGATGCAACACAACATGAGACATATCTAGAAATTTTAGGTTCGCCTTCTCGGAGAATCCCTCAAAAGGAAGAACTAGTACTAATGTCAAGAAAGAACTTTTATTTCTTCAGATTCCGTGCCATAATCAGACCAAGAGTCAAAAGGAGCAGCACAATAACAGTGATGTTTTGGCACACAAAATAGCATAAGAACAAGAAGCTAGAAGTTCTAAGACTAAAATACCACTAGAAAAAACAAAAGAAGATACCATCATATAGAGTTAGCATCCTAAAGAAATGTTAGTGTCAAAGCTATGCATCTTGAAGTTGCATTCTTGGGGAGGAAACTTGATTTCGGATCCTACTCGATCACCTGACTGGAGTGAAAACTTGCTCCTGCTTGTTGCCTTGAATCAAGATTTTAAAAAAATTATGATCACTAATATCTTTAGTTTTGAGTTTCTAAACAAAGGGCAAGCTAGATAATCAAGCAACTTACCTTTCTAGAGCTTCTTCAAAAGAAGTGTAGCTTCCATATGAGATGGAAGAAGATAATCCAAATTCTCTCCTCGAAAATTTCATTGCTTGGAGTCACATTATGAATTCCTATATTGCTCCCCTGCTTGTTAAAAGGCAATCTATTATTAAAGCTGGAACTCATTTTTGTAGGTCCCATCTCTGCAAGTTCCCCTCTGTTATAACAAAAATCTCAGCTAGCATGTTTGTAGCTCTCCGTTCCACCAAAAAGTGATCTAGTTTTCTTGTTTTTGGGTTTAGCAATGGAAGAAGGGATTTTTTTTTTATGTGTTTTAAAGAGAGAAATCAATTTGGTAGCAAGTTCCACAGAAATAAACTTTCCTAATACCACAAGGATCAACAACTTATTGTCAGGAAAAAAAATAAAGAAACAACATCAACATCATTTTTATGTGCCATCCAGTCTCATCATTGGCGAATTAATGTCTTCTTTGTTAATGGAATGAATATTTTGTTTTCCCAAGTCTATCAGAACTTGTTCTTCAAGTTTCTCTGCCATATTAAATCCCACACAATAACGTTCTCCAATAGTCTTTTTAGATATGGTATTCTCAATCTTCTCAAATTGAATAATGGTTCCAACTTTAACTGTAGAATCAACAAAGGAATCAAGTTGATCGCATTTGGGATTATTGCCCTCTTCCATCATCCAGTCCACTAATTATGTGCTAACTTCATTGACATCTTCAAAAAATTCAACTTTAAGCTTCTCAACATTTTCATCATTACCCAGTAAGGTCTCACCATCAGTCTTATCAAGTTCAAACTTCATTTCCATGTAATTCACAAGATCATTTTTATATTAACTATAATCTCTTTCTCACCAAGTTCAGTCGAGTTGATGCAAAATTCTAACCGCACTTTGAATCATTGATGATGAGAGAGTTGTGTTGAAGGAATGAGACCTAATTCTTCTCTTGAGAAATAACCAAGAGATCAGAATTTCAATAGAATTTATTGACCATTGCCTCATCTTTGTAGCTAATCCTTAAAAATTCCTACTGACAACATCTACATAATCATAGAGTTATCTTTAAAGACTCTAAAAGGCATGGAGAGGACCAATAAAGATTGATCTTTATATTAGGAGAAAGGATGGGGAATCAGTTAAAGGAATAGAAAACAACAAAATGCTCAAGACCAAAAGAAATGGAATTAGCTTAAACCTTCCAAACGACCATGCCTTTGACTTGTACATTCCAGGTCTAGGTTTAGAATCAAATACATGATTTTCATCGAACTTGAGCTTGTTGTGTCTTCATCAAATTGTCATCCTCGTTCCTCAATAGGTGAATCGCTCGTGTATCCACTATAATCACGAGCCCTCAAAGTCGAGAAGCTATCTTCCAGCCTCCTCCCCACATAAAGCAAATCTTCCATGAACTCATGATTTTCTCAATCCTAGGGTTGGCTTGTAGTGAAGGAAGCGGCCTTGGTGAAAGGTAGTTTTCATTGGATCATAAGGAGGAAGAGATGGATCACATCAACACCAGCATCAAGTGATCAAGTGGCTGTTATTTGATCATAACCCTTAGAACTACTAATATCCAATTTTCTTGACCTAGTTTGGCCTGATATTTCCTCAAAATCAAAAACAATTTCAAGTTTTTGACTGATTTCCTCCCTTTTCACTTCTTCATTTGAAACAATGTTGTTTTCCATATAGTCCCAACCACCTAAATGTACAAGAGAAAATTTAGATTCAATCCAACATCCTCCATCATTAAATGAGAATAGCATTAGAAATGCATTACCGTTTCTCTACAAGAATCTTCTTCCTTGATGATCATGATCTTAGAAGACAGAGATCATTGGAGCCATAAACCCTTCATGCCAGTTAGAAGATTAATGGATGGGACTTCATTCTTGCTTGGAGTAGTTGGGGTCTCTTTGATTCTTCTTTCAAAGGAAGAAGGTGGAGATGGTCTGCTTGTGGGTTTGGAGGTTGAGTTCCTCTGTGGAATTTCTACAAAAAAATTCAAAAAATCAAAGAAATTATAGATGAAAGGGGAAAGAGTTTATAAAACCCTAATGAAACCCATCAAAGGAAAGAAATCTCGTTACCTGAGCCACTGGACTTGAGATCAAGGTGCTACTTATGTGAGGGTTTTAGGGTTAGGGTGTGAGGGTCTGGATGAAATGGGGAAAGAAGATCTTGCGGCTATCATGCTTTTACTGAAGCATATGGAGATTGGGAGGAATTTGAGGAGCAATGCGATGAGTATATGGAAATTTTAAGCAAATCAAAAATGAAGAAGGATATCTCAGCAATAAAAGAAAGGGGAATTTACATACATACCACACTGTTCTTATGTATTTACATATCAAACATCTAAAGTTAGATATTTACTTATCTAACATTTTTCTATTCTTAAAAAGGTGCATTTTACTTTTAAAAAGTGAATAAAGTGGTATTTTTGATGTGATATTGAAGATTAGGGTGTTATATATGTAAAGATTGAAATTTATGTGTTAGATATCTAAATACGTAAGAATTATGTGGTATGTATGTAAATCCCCCTAAAAGAAAGGCTTAATTTTCAAATTAGGCCTAATTAAATTTGTAATAAGCTAATTAGGCACTAAAAAAAATTTGAAAATAGGCCAGTCGCTGACACTAGTCAGGTCAATGTCATCCCCGACCGGCGGGCCCTTCCCTTAATTTATGGTGTAAATCAAAGTGAGCTGTCTCTCTCTTTTTTTTTATGTTTTTCCCCAGATCTCGTCTGCTTCGGCCTCTCGTCGAAGAAGGTCGACCCTGAGGAGGTTGCGGTGAGAGAAGCTTCGAGGGTTTTTCTTGATTTTTTCCACTAATTTAGGTATTTTTAACCCTAAATGCACCAAATGTGTTAGATTTTATTTTTTATGGGTTTAGTTGTTATGATTAAGCTATTTAGTTTGATTTTCATAGAAAATCTATGTGAGATTTAGGTTTAAAGGTGGTGTTTATATTTTTTAGGGAAAGTTAATTTATACGTATATATTTAGTTTGATTAAGTGAATATATTTAGTTTGATTAAGTATGATTAAGCTATTTATTTCTATTAAGCACATATATGTAGTTCAATATATGTGCATAATTTGTTTTCATTGAAGGCATAAAGTTGTATGTATTTGAGCAGAATTTTTTTTCCATAAAATATGTATGGCTTTAAAGTCTTCATATTTATGTGATTGATTAGTGGAAACCATCAAGATACTAAGCTTGAAAATGTTTCTGTTAGTCATGACATGCAATAGGAAATATGTTCCATCTATTTTAAGAGTATATGCTTTTTTAATGAAGGCACACCTGAGATATTCATAGTGTGTAGATTCTACATATTAAGAATCAAATTTTTGGAGAAAGTTAAAGATTATACCTTGTGAAGCCCACTGTCACTTAATTTTGACTTGATCAAGCTTCATAAATTAGTGGTAAAAAGGTCTTTAATTGATCTATAAAATAGTTTTAAATTACTTAGAAGTGAATTAGAAGTTTAATTTTTAACATAGATTGAATTTGGCCTAATGAACCAATTTGCCATGATAGTCAAATTATAATCCAAACTTAGTCCAAATGATTCCAAATTGTGTAGATACATGTTGAGCTCAAGGGTTTATGTGATTAGTTCAATTTTTGGGGAATCTTATTAATTTAAGGAATTATATTCAATTTATTTCTCTTGAATTAAATTATGTACAATGATCAGGTGAGAGGAAGGATTGCGTGTTATATTATATTTAGAAATGAGTTCGAATATGCGTATAGTTCTTTATTATGGTGGCGAACTCAGAGTAAGTGACGATTTCATTCCAACATATGTTGGTGGGAAAAATCATCCAGTCCAAGTCCCACGATGGATTAAATTGAGGAATTACAGAAGCGAATAATGAGGTCATTGAAGATAGATCTAGCAAAGTTCTTTGTTAATTTGGTGGGTCATTTTCCTATTGGTGTTGGATTTATTGCAACTCACATTAATGATGAAGAAGTTTGTGAAGTTATAATAATTATGCGCACTGAACTTATAATTATGTTGAAGTTGAGGAGCTGCGTGGAGAGAGGGAGGTTAACAATATAGAGAAATGATCTCGAGCGAGCGAGTACATTACAGCTTCTCTAAGTACTCAAGTGGAATACTAGTGCACTAGAACATGATTATTTTCTAGGCAAGTTATGTTTATGGGTGATAGATGGTAGTGACATGAATCCACTATCTCCTGAAGATGTTGGATATGAAACTATGCCTAGTGGAGCTAGTAGTGATATTGAGGAGGAGGATGATAGCGACGCAGAGTAGGCTATTTTAAGGGCCACAAAACCATCCCTAAGGGTCAGAGACTTGATTGCAGAATACTCAATTAGAATAAGTCATACTGAGGAGCACTTGATATGTAACAATGACTACATGTGTAGCAGTCAAACAACTAGAGAATGGGATAAGAACCTTACATTTGATGGCCCGTCAGATGAATCAACCTTTGAGGAGGAGAACTGCATCCCAGACAAATTTCTTGAAGGTATGTGTTTTCATGATAAGTAGTTATAATTTGCTATTCAGGGTTGGTCAATCATAGACAATGTTGAGTATGTCATATATGCTTCGAACCAATTAAAATTCACTATACTGTGCACCCACCATTCTGACCCAGCTAGACCATGTTTGTGGAACTTACATGCAAGCTCAATTAAGAGGTTGGGTGGTGCTTGGAGGATTGGTTCAATTGGCTCACCTCATACCTATAGTCATTCAGTGTTTAATACTGGACACATACAATGTACATCATAATTCATCCATTATTTCATACCTGCCGGCTCAGATTTAAAGCCCGAGAAATTGAGGCCATATTGAGTCCAAATTTAATATAAGAGTGTCTTACATGAAGGATAGAAGATAGTTAGGTAATATTTGCATTAAATTAATGTGGTTGCCATCTATGTATATCGTGCACTCAATAGAGTCGAACAGATTCCAATGACTATTCTAGTCATTTGAGCCTTCAATTAGAGGTTGACAGTATTGTTGCCCAGTCCTATGCCTTGATGGGACATTTCTCATGGGTAAGTATAGAGGAACTCTACTTAGTGCATTTGGTATTGATGCGAACAATGGCTTGTTCCCACTAGCCTTCGCAGTTGTAGAATCAGAGTGCATCAAGTCATGGGTTTTGGTTTTACACATTATAGGACTTGATCCCATTAGTGTCTGAGGGTGATCTCTACCTCATCGAGATAGGCATGTAGGTCTAGTTCATGGTCAGAGATCTTTCCTGGATCGCACTGCCATTTGAGGGAGAACTTCAAAAGATCTGTAATACAATTCGGCATAGCTGATGTTGACTTTATATGTCAAAAGATGTGTGTTGCAAGAAATACGGATGATATTCAAATTTTTAAAAGGTACATGGCAGACATCAAGAATATCAAGCAGGAGGCATACGATTGGCTTATTTCAAGAGATGTTTAGCAATGGTCTCTAACTCATGATAATGGCTATAGGTATGGTACGATGACCACAAATGCAACTGAGTGTTTCAATGGTGTGCTTAAACGAGCATGTGGTTTACCAATTCAAGCCTTGATTATAGCAGTGTACTACAACATAGTATCCCTATTCATGAAGCATCTTGAATCAACTACAACTCTAGAAAAGCAACACAAACCTTATTCTCTCCATGCACTAAGGTAACACTGTAGGCTAATGAACGAGAGGTAAGGAGATTTTTTGAACTAGTGAGAATAAGCATGTCTAAGTACCAAGTGTTTGATGTCACCAGAATGAACTATTTGAAAATAATGAATGTAGGTGTACATCTAGACAACCGCAATCTTATCATCTACCATGTGCACACGTGATTACTATTTTGGGTCAACGACACCTAAACCACATGCAATATGTCTCAGCGTACTATAGTTTGCAAAACTACATTAACACCTACCAGGGCGAATTCCATGTAATACCTGATCGGGAAGAGTGGGAAAAACCCATCAATGGTGGCTCATACCCAAATTATAATCCACTAAATGTCAGAAGAAAGTCTTGTCGGCCAAGGATAAATAGATTTAAAAATACTATGGATGAGAACACTACAAGAAGTTCTAGGCTTTGTAGTGTGTGTAAGACTATTGGACACAATAGGTTGACGTGTCCTCAAATATGATCTTATAGATTGTGATATGGTTTAGTTTGTGCATTGGTTGTAATGTAGTTCTATTTGGATTAGTCCTACTTTTCATGTTGTGCACTTGTTATTGTGTGTAGGATGTTGTTCTATTTTGAAATTGTCGACGTGTAAGACTATTATTCTATTTTGTAATTGTGTGTAGGCTATTTCTGTATTGTTTGGATCACCACTTGTTGACATCATGGGCGATGGTGTTCATCAAATACCTTCCATTTGGCCCGTGAGATGATGATTACACTACTGATGTTGTGATTTTGGTATTGGATAGATGATATGATTAGTAGCATTGTTGTTGGTGGCAAGAAATGGTGGGCTTCATGGCCAGATTATTATGATGAGTTGATTGGAGCACATCCATAGCCACACATTATGTACCATGATTCAGTCCATCCACATATCACATCAAAATTCTGAATGGGACAAGCTCATGCACACACTTGTTTACCCTTACGATGGCTATGATGGACATACTACCAAGATTCATACTTAGATCTACCAGAGCTCTAGTTCACTCTACATGAAGAGTATACATACTATTTGCTATTGGATCTTTCCTTTTGCTAGATATTTCAAGTTCTAAGGTTCATCTACAGTATATGCCATTACTTGAGGATATTGAAACATTCAGGGAGTTATCGTTGGGTTCAGCTGTGCTTGCTCATCTATACAGGGAACTACATGAGGCAACCAAATCAAAGCACATAAATATGGCTGGATGTGTTCATTTATTATAGGTATGGGCTTGGGATCACTATTCATGTGGGCAGACCTATGTTACGTGTGCCATATCCTATAGATAATGATGGGCTTAGAGTTGGATGTCGATGGAATGAAGAGTTTGTTAAAGAAATGCCAACATCCAACCTCAGAGTATATAGGGATGAGTTGGATAGACTTTTGCAGAGTCAGGTATGCTGAATTGATGTAATGTTTATTGGCTTACTCATTATGGGCTTATTGTTGAAAGAATAACATATGCTATATGTACATGTCATCTGGGAGCCATATGGACATCAGATCCGCATGCATGTTGCAGATATATGTTTACAGGGAGAGAAAATATGGGTAGCTAGAGTATTGATGATATGTTAGAAGGGGGTAGAGTGGTACCTGCCTAACTATGTGCTCAAATAGTTCAGCATGCTTCTTATGATTGATGTAGCCCCGACAGATCCATCGTTCATACGGGTCGATGGGTGAGGAAAAGCTGATGTTGATTGGGTCGATTACCACCACTCTTACATTGCATAATGGGAGCACAGACGTGAGTCGGTTGTCATGGTGGATTCATCACAACATGATCGAGAGCCAGCGATCAATCGATACATGAGGAGGTATCATTCTTGGGCTTCACTTTACATGCTGAAGGCACCAACACTTCCTCCTGACACATATTACCCCCAAGCGCTTGGAGATCATTTGATGGTTAGTCTATATGCAAAGTATTATAATTTACTTTATCTTATAACAATGAAACCCTGATATAAATTTCTTTATTTATAGCGTGAGCACATCTTGAATACTGAGGACATATTTCAACGCTATTTTGGCAGAGGCGACAATACAAAATTTCAGAAATTTATCAATGATTTTGAGGAATGGTGTGTGGAGCTAAAAAAAAATATGCATATCTCGACGATATCTGGATCGACATTCCGGTACTTTTGCATCGCGGATAAATATTCCATCGATGGATGTGGGCCCATCCTCTATGCCAATGATGGGGCAGTCTACCTATACATTTACACAGCCACCCCAGTATTCATATCAGGAAGTAATGTACTCTCAGATGAACCCATGGCACGTAGTAGTCCCACCGACATATGGTCCACCATCATTCCATATGACACCACCATACAGAGTGTACCATGGGTATTCATTGCCTACTCAAGCTTCGGCTGATATACCTCATGTTACAGAATTAGGATATTCACAAAGGATATTCACAATAACCTGTCGAGCAGGTGAAAGAGGAGGAGGACCATCAAAAGAATCATCTACATGATTGGCCATGACGACCACTAGCCCATTACACTCTTAGTAGCAATGCGATTCCACCACACAGGCATCGACAATGATAGATGTGTTATCCTTTTTATATGCTTGATGGCATGTACTTATTACTATTTTATTTATTATGTTTACTCATTGAGTTAGTCCTGATTGTATAATCCTAGTGTTGTTTATTATTTGTTTGTTTTGGTTAATTCAAATGCGAGGAGGAAAGATTCAATGTAGAATTACATAAAGTTCAAATCAGAGTTAAGAACTTTTTGCCATATATGTAATTATTATGGTAAAGATAAATGGAGGTATATCTCTAGTCAAAATTCACTTTATTAGTTCTAATGTGTTTTGGAGAAGTAAATGTTAGCAAGTGTAAGAAAATATCTTCAAATATAAGAGAAGAGATGCTTAATTTTTAAGAATGAATAAACCCATTAAAACTTAATATATATATATAGAATATAATGAGAGTGTTTGATATTAAAAAATAATCATATATATTCAACAATCTTATATTATGGCCAAAAAATTGGGATGCTGTAATAACTTTAACTTTTACAACTTTAAAATTCATACATTCGCAAAAACTACAGCTACCCGGGCAAGATTCATCAAAAGTTGTCAACATAAAAGTTGTTGAATTTTTCATTACCTTTCCAACGATACTAAGCACGCAAAATCTAACACCGGATGATAAAGATATGGCCAAAAAATGGGGGTTGTCTGGTTAATTTTTTTTTTAAAATATTATGTCCACTCACGGATCGATGAGACAGGATTGACTACGATCCTATTTTTAAAACTTTTTTTAAGTTCCTAATTAGCTAATTATGAATTTATTTAGGCCTAATTTAAAAATTAAGCCTAAAAGAAACCAGATTTCTCTGTGGTTTTTGAGAATAATGACTAATTTTCTTTCCTTTTCAATCCCTTTTCAATTTTCTAAGCTATGGTTTTCGAGGAATTGGCAGTTAGGGGATGAAGTGCTGAGGGAAGTGAATTCGACTGTTGGAAAGGTGTACAAATGGATCGATGGTTGATCGTTTGAATTTGGATTGTTGGTAAAAATTTAGAAAATTAAGAATGGGATTTGATTAATGAAGAGGCTTAAATAGATTAATATATATCATTATATGAAGAATCTGCTAATTTGAATACAGGGTATTTCAGATAATCTCCCAAAAACTAAAACATAATTTTTTTTATTTGTTGATGGAATATTAATTTTGATCCATATATCCTCAATTAAAATAATAAAAAATATTATTATTTCATCACCATTAAATAAGTAACAACCATCGAGTCTATTTAATTTATATTTATATGTATACATTCTATATAATTTACATAATGTATATTAAAACATTTAAGTCATAATGAGAACGAACGACCTAGTATTTTAGAAATCTACTAATTTTATTTTCAAATAACTCTCTCAATTCTTTATTTTTTAAATTTTTCTGATGTGAAAATAATATATTTTCAAGGAAAAATTGTACCAAAATATTAAGATTATAGGTGTGCATTTTTAGTTAAAATTCAAAAACCGAACCAATGTCTATTTACTTTATATTTCTTTTGGATTTAATAATATTCTATTTTCGTTTTAGTTTTGTATCATCTTAATCCGATTAAATCGAAAATAGCTAAAAAAATTGATTTTTTTAAATTTTTTTTAGAAAATTTCTCTCAAGAAAGCAATTCAAATGATAAATTTATATATTATTGATTTTATTTATTAAAGAGTTACTTAATTTTATGTGAAATTATTTGATAAATTGATATAATTCTTTGATAAATAATTAATATAATAATTTTTATTTTTGATTTTTTTCTAACCTGAACCAAAAAATAGAAAAAAAAATTCTATTTGGATTATATTTATTGATTAAATGGATCAATTTTTTTGAGATTATGAATTTAAAATTGATTGATTTAATAAAATTTAAAATTGATCCATTTAAATCGATAGATTGTACACAGACCTAATTCAGATCAAATTGTGATAAGAATGATTTAAAATTATTGGATTTGAAAACTTAATATTATTATTTGTAAATTTTGAACAAAATATTTTGACCAATTTTTTTCATGCATTTTCAATTTGGATAATGATGAAATGATATATATATATATATATATATATATATATATATATATATATATATATATATATGGATGAAGCAACAAAATGCCAATTTTACCCTCAAATTTTAGATGAGTAAAGAGAAAAATAGATGATTTTTTATTGTCGAAAAAAAAATCTATGGCCCATTAATTAAAGAAAACTTTCTTCTTTAATATCACATGTTTTTAGCAAAATTTTAATTTTTAATTTATTTTTAATACTTAATGTGAAAATATTATGTTTCATTTTTAAAATATAATATTTAATGTTAAAATTGACTTCTAATATTTTATGTTAAAATTATATTAAAACTATTTAAAATATTAATGATTGAACACTAAATAATATTATAAATATTTTGATAGAGGCCATAATATTATAAAGTTGGTCATAACTATAATATTAATAATCATCAATTTACTTGAAATTAATAATTCACTAAATATTGTAATATTAAAAGTTTAAGTTATTCGAATTTATTATATAAAAGAGCATAACATAATTCTGCATTATATGTAGAAAAATCATCAGTCTTCATTCTCTTTGTATTTGAAAAGTATTTTAAAATAAGTATGCCACATAAACAATTAAAAGGAAAAGCTTATGAAGACTAGGCAGAAGAAAAAATGCTACCAAATAGGCTATAAGTTATAATGCGAAGAAATTTGGCATATCAATCAAAAGTTAATATGGATTATTCTTAGGTTCAATTTACTTCAAATTTGTTTTGGTCAGACACTCTTGAGACCAATCAAAAGCAGACAACCATTAAAAGACATAATAACAATTCTGAAATCAATCTATAATGCGATTTAAAGAAAATAATGAAAACAATAAGCCTTTATTCCAGTTTGTTGGACCAAACTGACTATTTGAATCTTTTTTCTCCAGTGTATATCATACGTATCATATTCTCATTTAATTATAATAAATTAATATCATTTTTATACTTTATACCTTAGTATTTTTATATCTACTTTTATCATTCTTAACATAAGCTGAATCAAATACAACTACTCTCCTAATTGAGTCATCAGATGACTGGTATTTTATGTGACCAAATTATCTAAGGCAACTCTCTCTAATATCTTATTTGACACTAGAGCTGCTCCAATCTTTTCATGGATATATTCATTTCATATTTTATTACTAAATATAAAGCCTCTCATCCACCAGAGTATCATCATCTCTACAACACTTAATTTTATGCTTCTCTTTTACAGGCCAATATTCTATGTAATAAAGCATTGCAAGTCACACCATCATCCTAAAAAAAAAATTCTTCAAGTCTAAGTTGTAATTTTTTATCACACAACAAGTTAGATGCATTCCTCCACTTCAACCATCCAAATTAAATTCTACTAATAACATCCCATGTATTTTACCATCACATTGACCAATAGACATGAGATATTAAAACATTTGTCTTTTAATGACTTGGCCACCCATTATCACAACCACACCACAACTACTAGTAAAACTATACTCTATGTATTCGATTTTAGATAAACTCAAATGAAAGTTTTTATACTAATTCAAGTTTTCTCTTGAACTCCCTCTCTAGTCTTATTATAAAAAGAATATTATCAACAGAAGCATACACCAAGGTACAACCTCTTATAAATGTCTAATAAGAACATTCATAACTAGAGTACAAAGATAAGGGCTTAAAGTTGATTCTTGATATAATCCAACTAAAATAAAAAAATATATATACTTTATCAATCCTCCTTGTATAAGTAAAAGCTCTACGGTATATTATTGACTTCATGTGCCCCATCTCATACGAGATTGATTTTGATGATAAAAAATATATATTCGAACACTACTAATCAAGTTAAATTCAAGTGTATAGAAAAAATTCTTCAGCTTTTGGTTCTTCAGTTATATTAAATTGTTAAAGCTACTGGACATAGACTTGGTTCTTCAGTTATATTAAATTAAAATAAATGATTCATTCATTTTTAAATTCATTATTCTAAAATTATTAATATTTTTCTATATCTTAATATCAAAATTATTCATTAACTTATCCATTTTAAATAGTATGAACTAAATGCATGATATAAGTTCCATTAAATGTGTGTTTAGCAAGATAAATTTTATTTAAACTTTATTAAATTATTTTCATGCCATTCATAATTGTTTAGTGCATGAACACTGAATTATCCCAAAATTTATATAATGTCCTCTTATTCTGTCTCCTATTATTCTTTCTTCTCCCTCTTATTATCATTTTCATCTAAACATTATTTTGGCCGAATTTTTTAATGAATTGTTTTGTAATAAATTGTGTGAAATTTATTTAAAACATTTCCATATCATTTCTCTCATTTTTCATATTTTAAAATTCACTTAATGGAATTTTTGAATTTAAATTATTTTTGAATTATTATTTAATTCAAACTCTTTTATGCATGACATGTACTTGCTAAATCAAATCAATTTTATTATGGAATATGTTGAACATTCCAAGCATGATTAATTATGATTATTTAGAGATTAATTGATTTATTCTAAGTTATTTTAAATTTAAATTCAATTCAACCCTCTTTTTCAAAATAATTCCTTTCATTTTTCCAAGTTGACATATTTTAAGAAAGTTTAAGGGAGGCTGGCCACTATGCTTTAAATTATTAAATTTATATGTTATTTAGAAATTTAGAAAGTATAAAATACAATCAGCTTTGATTTAAATTAATTCATGTATTATTTTGAGAATTTTCTATTTTAGGAAACCTCTTTGGCCGAATTCTTTGAATTGGATTTTAATGGATTTTTTTATTGAAAGTTCCTCCATCATATCTAAACTTCCTTAGCCGAATTTTCTATGGGATTTCCTCCACCTTTTGCTATGAATCACATAGCATACATTTTATATTGGGTTTAAATAAATTTCTAAAGGATCCTATGGAAAATCTCTTTGGTCGATCCCCTCTCTTTTGGATTTGAAATTCAAATTGTTTCCTAATAAATTTCCCTCTAATTTGATCAATTTTTGGCAGACCCTAGACTCCTCCCTATTCTATTTAAAAACTCTTTCTTGCTCTTTTCCTCACCCTTGGCTGATTCTTGTTAAACAAGCTCTTGAAAATTTTTGGTGATTCAAGTGCAAAAATTTCTCATCATTCTTCCCTTTCTTTGGCCATTTATTTGTCTTGAAGATTGATTAGGAAAACTGAAGGGTTGATGTTTTTCCACCCTTGGCCGAAAACATCAACTCCTTGATGTTTATTTTCTATGGTGCTAAGTTTTTAAACTTCTTTTATTTCTTCTTAGCTTTGGACTTTACAAGGTTATGTAAATTTTCTTATGTTCATTTCATGACATAATCTTTAGATTTTGTTTGGCCAAGAACGAAGATAAGAAGATCAATTTGTGTGAACTTAACCTACTTGATAATCTTTTGATTTCTTGTTTGGCCTAAAGCCAACATAAGAAAATCAATTTATTTTGTGCTTAATCATTGAATATTGGTTGAAGCCCTTTTAAAGATTATTAATTTCCTAAGTCCTTAATCATTTGAATATCCATTGTCTATGCCTTTGAATTAAAATTTCATATATGACTTAAAGCTTCATATAAGTTGGTTAAATTTGATTGTGCTTAAAATTTTATTACCCCTTTTTCCATTTGGTTGACCACATCACATATTGCATAACTTATTTTGTGCTTATTGATTAATTATATTCAATTGGTTTATGAATATGTTATTTTATAGCTTTTATGTGATATAATTTAAATCCTTATTCAAGTAATTATTGAGTTGTTCCAATTGTGCATATATTTATCATTTGACTAAAAATGATCTTTTGGTAAAAAGAATTCGAAGTAAAGTGTTTGGTAATTGCATTTTAGTTTGTATTTAAAATTCTTTCAAAAAAAATCATTTCAAACCTTTTAAAATTCATTAAAGAAACATTAACTTACTAATTTCATTAAATATTTTATTGAACATCTTATTGTAATTTCATTTAAAATTAAAGTGATCTCTCTTTTTCATTAATATTCAATTGCCTTAATATTAGTATAGATTGGGCTATGAGTGCAAAAACTTCTTAAAATTAAAAGTTAGACTTGTATCTTTCTCTTTGTTTTTTCTTGATTTCTTGTTGGGTTTTATTTGCCCATTAAGAAAAGTATGTGTTGGGTTGTGATTGCCCGTTAAGAAAACTACGTATTGGGTTATACTTGCCCATGAAGGAGAGTATAAGAAATTAGTTATAATCTCAACTTTGGTTTAGTGAACTCTTAGCTTTGGTGGCTAGACGTGGACGTAGGCCAGTTTTTGAGGTTTGACAGAACCACATAAAAATCTCTATGTTCTCTTCCTTTACTTTTTTTGTTATTGATTTTTCTATTGCTTCATTTCACTAAAGTATTGTTATTAAATATTTAAATCTTTTACAAAAGATAAAATTAAAATTTCTAAATTAAAGCCTCGGCTCAATTTATGGCTTAGCATCCCTGAGTTTGATTGCTATGGCATAAGTTTTTCCTAAAGGTATATTATTTGAAAGATAGTCTACACATAGACCACATTTACTTGATAATGTTTCATTGGATTATTAGAGTAAACTGTATTTGTACTTTTATTCGTGGACAGGATTCTAGAATGTGGCATATGTTGACACATCAGTATCACCGACTGTTGATATGAATGGTTTAAAAATTGATAAACCTTTGATTAATGGTCTACTTTTGAAAGAGAATTAGATGAACTAAATGCAAAGGCTTATAACATTCTTTATTGTGCTTTACTTCCTGATAACTACATGATAATTTCCATGCTTACCACTGTAAAAGAAACATGGGATAAATTGATTCTTACTTATGAAGGCACTAACAAAGTTAAAGATGAACATATAAAAAGCTTAGTACATGAATATGAATTATTATGCATGTTACCAAATGAAAGTATTTCTTATGTATGCTCACTTCATGAAAATTATAAATACATTACATTCAGTTGGAAGAAAGTATAAAAGTCAAGATTTGATTTATAAAATTTTAAGATGAATTCCAAAAGATTGGGATGCAAAACTTACTACTATTAGTGAAGCTAAGGATGTAACTACTTATACATTTGATCAACTTCTTGGTTCTTTGATAGCATATGAACAGGTTATTGAACAAAGGGATCAAAATGACTCTCTCCAAAAGAAAGAGGAAAAAAATTAATTGCTTTGCAAGTGGAAGATAGCTGTGAAAAAAATTCTTCATGTTCGGATATTGATGAGATTACTTTGCTTTTAAAAAGCTTAGAAAATATGATTAGAAAGAAAAATCACATGTATGGAAAATCTAAAGTACATAAATTACCTACTAAAAGATTGAATGTAGGAGAAGGAATAATATGCTTCAATTGTAAAAAGCTTGAAGATATAAGAGGTGAATGTCTAGACTTATCTAAAAAAGAGAAAGCTGAAAGAAAAAAGTCTTTGAAAAATAAAAAGCCTCAAAAGAAAAAGAAAAGAGCACTTTGGACAAATTTTGATTCAGAAGAATCAAGTGATGACACTATAGAGGAAGAAGTAAATATATGTCTTATGGCTGATGTGGATTCTACAAGTGAGGTATGTGCAAATATTTCTTATAAAGAATTAGATGATGCATTCAATGAATTAGCACATGAATATAAAAAGATGAAAGAAAATTCATTGGTTCCAGTAACATTTCTTCACCGTTGCCTCTGTCATCGCCTCCACCATTTAAGGGTAAGTAGGTCATTGGTTCCAGTGAGCAGATAGCCCCTCTAAAGGATGGTTCACCTATGGATATGCTTATGGAGGACCAAACCAGAGTTGATTACAATGTCCTAGCTCACCTTAGAAAGTTTCCTACTAAGTTAAGCAAATACAACACCCTTGTCTTATCCAAAGAGATGAGGGAATCTTTAATCAAGTCTTTACTTAATCTAGAGATGTGTGGCTCGGTTATGGATGGAAGAGGAGTCATGCCACTCGAAGGACATCATCATCATTACATTCAGTGATGAAGACTTACTCTTTGGGATGATTGAGCACAACTTCCTCTTTACATTATATGTTTTGAGTTGAAATTTATTTAGATTACTATGGCTTATAATCAAACAACATAAGGTTGTGGGAAAACCTAAGAGGTGAGGAATTATGCTTGTAGCCTGAAAGAAATAGCTACCTCAGATCCTAAATATAGGGAGCTTTAGCACGAGCTATAGCATGACCTTAATCAAAGTGATAGGTGGACATAAGGGTTTACCTCCATAATAGAGAATAAATTGTTCAACTTCTGGACTTATAACTGCCTGGTATGGCCATTAGCTAACTCCTATGATTTTGAAACCATGTAGTCTGGTCTTTTGAATTGCAATATAGCTAGGGTAGTTAAACATATACAACGCCCTTGGTTCCAGTAACATTTATTCACTGCCACCTCTACCATCGCCTCCACCATTTAAGGGTAAGTAGATCATTGGTTCCTGTGAGCAGATAGCCCCTCTAAAGGATGGTCCACCTATGGATATGCTTCTGGAGGACCAAACCAGAGTTGAATACAATGTCCTAGCTCACTTTAGAAAGTTTCCTCTAAGTTAAGCATATACAACACCCTCATCTTATCCAAAGATATGAGGGAATCTTTAATCAAGTCTTTACTTAATCTAGAGATATGCATGGCTTAGCTGATAGCTATGAAAGAGGAGTCATGTCACTCAAAGGACATCTTCATAATTACATTCAGTGATGAAGACTTACTCTTTGGGATGATTGAGCATAACTTCCTCTTTACATTATATGTTTTGAGTTGAAATTTATTTAGATTACTATGGCTTATAATCCAACAACATAAGGTTGTGGGAATACCTAAGAGGTGAGGAATTATGCTCATTACCTGAAAGAAATAGCTACCTCAGATCCTAAATCTAGGGAGCTTTAGTATGAGCTATAACATGACCTAAATCAAAGTGATAGGTGGACATAAGGGTTTACCTCCATAAGAGAGAATAAATTGTTCAAGACTTATAACACTGGTGAGTAGCTAACTCCTACAATTTTGAAACCATGTCAGTCTTTTGAATTGCAAGATAGCTAGGGTAGTTATTTAATTAGAAAGAGACTAAAGTCCAACACACTCCAGAGACTAGAGCATGAGTGGTATGAGCATATGACTTAATCTATAGATGCAAAATCTTTCAAATTTTATTTCATTTTAGACACATCATTTTGATGAGGCTTTAAGATTTCTTATGCTAAATGCATGATGAAATAGGTTATGGGTTAAATCACTAGAAGAAGGTGTTCTCCACCACAAAGGATTCAAGTCAAGCATTCCTTTATTAATAAGGATGGAGATCCTTCATGTTCAAAGAGATAGAATACATGCATGAAGTGAAACATATTATACATGATATTTTAATTATCTTATTTATGTCTTAGGCTTTATGATGAGGATGAGTTATTTAAAATTTAGTTATGAGTGATTAGTGGGTAGAAAATCCTAGAGCCTAATCATATCCAAGCCACATTAAAGCATCATTTATGAAAATATGAAAAGCATGCCATCCTAATGCATAATGTAAACATAACATCAAATAATTATATAAAAATATCATAAAGAGTAAAGAAGTGGAGAGAAAAGATGGGAAGGAGCTCTACCCTTATACAACCTAGAATATGAAAGATTAATTACAATTATATTAAATGTTGTGGGGTCTTCTTTCTTCATATCTCCATTTTGATTTGGTTCTTTCTTTGATTTGGATGGTGCTTGCTTTAAAGGGCATCATAGGGCACCCAGACAAACCGGCCCTTTGCTCAACTAATCTCCCATAGTCATAATTCCTATTACAAAAGTACATTTTATGGGAAAAGTAAATCTAACTACACTTGCAAAATAGATGTTAGCTAAATATACATATAATCTCAAGTTGTATTTATAATTTGGACTTAGCACCCTACACATGGGTAACTAAGCCCACCCATCCTAATTTGGATTATGTTTAAAAATTTAAGCAACCTGCAAAAAAAGCATTCACATTTATTTTTAAGCATTCCTTAAGCATAATCCCTTGTAGAAAACATGATTAGGCTAATATTAGCCTATCATCCAATCTATGAAGCATACACCCTAACATCCAATCTAAAATAATACATCAAACATACATCACATCATACATCATCCTAACTTAGAGCTAGGTGACTTAATTCTAATGTGTGTATTAAGGCTTATGTCTAAGTGTTAGGCATTAGTGTTGAATTTTATAAGTGTTGAAGGATTGAAATTAACCTGAAAGGTTGATTTCACTCGAAGTAGTTTAATTTATTTTAGAAATTTAATTTATGTTTTACTTTGTTTCATTGGATTACACTTAGCAACTAAGTGTTTTAAAAAAAGGAAAAAAAAGGATTGCCCTCTTTCATCCCTACCTTAAGTAACTTTCTAAAGTAAATTAATTTGATTTAGTTCTCTTTAGTTAATGGCTTATTAAATGATTTAATTAATATTATGTTTAGGATCACATTAAATAAATCCTATTCAAAATGAAAGGAATCTTAAGATTAATTTGATTGAATTACTAACACATGTCATATATTAAATCATTCCTTTCCATCACATGTAACATGCATTTGATTTAATCCTAAGTGTATCTATACATGCAACATATTTTAGCACTTAAATGATGAATGTATGTATGTTTAGAATTTAAATTTTATTTGATTGAATTATTTAAACATATTTATTTAAAACTTCATCCAAAGGACATAAGAATGAAATTAAATAGGCATGTGTCATTGTTAAAAAAAGGGAAGGTAATCAAATGACCTTGGAGCTAGCTAAACCCTTGTATTCTTTGGATGTTTAGACTATATACCCATTTGCCATCAAACATATGTAAATTTGTATACATTAACATAGGAAATAAGCTCCAAATCATATGGCTAATTAATTCAACCACTTAGTCAATTATGAATGCATATAATTTAAATGTAAAATGAGATTTTCATTTACTAATCACATATACATATACATGTACAAATATATAGGCAAGTACATGTCATTGTTAAACTAGGGAAATGAGGTAATCGAAAGACCTCCTTGGGGATAACTAAATACTCATATTCCCGAGATGTCTAGACTATATACTTGCTTTTGTTGGACACACATGGATGTATGCATAAATGAGGGAAAGAAAATCATGCAAAGATTGAATATATTTTTTTATTGAATCATTTATATATATGAATTAAATCTCTATCCAAATTTTAATGTTGAAATACATAAGAATGAAATCAAATGGGTATGTGTCATTGTTAAACCAAGGAAGTGAGGTATTCCTCCTTGGGGCTAGCTAAAGCTTCATGTTCCTGGGATGCCCAGACTATATACTCATTACCATTCAATCTTATATAAATCAACACATGAATATAGGAGAGAGAACTCAACATTCATACACTTAATCCATAAGCACATGCATTTCTTATGTATTTATAACTAGCATCATAACACATATTATTTTTCATTTATAAGCTTTTAAAAAATACATTTGGATTTAATAGTGATAATAATATATTAAATTAAATAAACACATGCAAGCTTACATAAAGGAAAATCATTTTATTTTATTTTTGAAAAGATGGATGCATGAATCCAAATGACATACTAAATTTAACATGATTAGAAGGACAATCAAATATGAGCATGTGATTCATTCAACCAAACTAGTTCTTAATGATAATCAAATCAAATAAGATTATTTAAAGCAAACCAAAGCTTCTTTATTAATTAAGTTTTGGATTTGATTTGATTTAAAGAGGAGAAGAGAAATCATCACTTGTAGTTTTAAACACATTCCCACATTACTGATTTTATTTAATTTAAGGAAATCTATGGGTTAATTAAGTTGAACCCTTAATTAGATGAATTAATTACCCTTACCTATGTCACCTTAAGGTAATTAACAAAATAATTATGAGCCAACATGATATGCATGGAAAATAAACTTACAATGATCTTAGGAAATAAATGAGGCCTAATGCAATTAGCTCATGATTAATAGTTAATTAGATTAAGGGACTTATTAATTACTCTTATGGTTTTCCACACATGTGGACTAACCATAATTTCATCAAACTCCTTTTTTATTAAACACCTAAAGATCCCCATGATTTAATTAATTAAAGATTCTATGATTTCAATTTGATTAAGTGAATTAATTAGTTAAATCTTAATTAATTTCATTTTAAAAGGGTGAAATGAACTTGGGAAAGGGTCCCAACCCTATTCTTAGTTCACTTACTATTGAACAATGATAAATAAACTTAATTAACCAATTTGTTATTCATGGGATTCATTAATTAACTTAAAGAGTAGTTAAGATTTAATTAGTCAATTTTCCTAATTAAGTTAGAAATAAATTCCAAGAAAATCATGAGAGGTAGAGGTCATCCCATTAAATTAACCCACAAAATTTAGGATTAATTGCTCAAACATTAAGAGTAATTAATAAACTTTGTAGTTAAATATTAATTAAACCTTAATTGTTGTTCAAAATTAGTTAAGATCATTTTAATTAATTCTCCTTTGAAATAACTTTAAAATGAGTATTTATTTGCATTTTTTATTTCACTATTTTATGATTTTATAAGTTTAAGCCATTAAAAATGAATAATTAAGCCTAATTAAAGCCAAATCCTTTTGGTGCCACATTGCATACTGACGTGGCATGCTTTCCACATGGTGCCACTGGATTGGCTACTTAAAACTTGTCCAACTCAGCACCTATGTTACGACGATGGATGTGCTTTCTCATCCGTCATTGGATCTAAGATCAGACGACTATGATTAATCCCACAGCTTTATAGGATTATATTAGATTGATGTAGATCTAAATTCTATTTTGATCATGGAAATGTGGAATAGATGGTGTAATGATCTGGTGAGGAGAATGAAGTCATCATTTCTCACTTGATCCAGCTTACTAGATCAACTCAAAGGATCCCACCTTCAAACATTGATAGGGGATCCATCATGATCATGAGATGCAAGTTTTCTTCAAAAAACTCCAACCAATTTTTTCCTAAGGATCAATTTTGGAAGCATACCTCGCCGGAGCTCATGATCGGTGGCTCGAATGACAAACGAAGCTTCATCTAGTGGAGATGAAGCCCTGTTAAGAAGCAATTAGATCAATTCCTCGATGTTCACTTGGAAGGCCACATGATTTGGACTCAACTTTGATCAAGTCCCACCATCGTGCTCGAAGCTTGGGAGATAATTCATTCTTACTCAATGAAGAACAAGGCATCCAAAGTTAATTTGAGTTTGATAGAGAAATGGGGAAGTTAGATCAAAATGGGAGTGTCTATTTGGGACTAACGAATGGCATTTTTATTGAGGACAAGCTTGGGTGCTTAGGAATGGCACTAGCATCTCATCTAGCTAGGGCTTTGAAGAAAGATTTTTTGTGTGTTTGAGTGAAATGAGGGGTATACCCCTTTCATCTTGATCGATGGTGGCATCGGGTTTGGCTTCTAGTGGCCATCCACCATCAGAGTCATGGGTGGTAGGGAGGAGGTGAGTTGGCTCAACTTGGTTGAAGGTGTGGAGGTGATTCCAAGGAGGAATCATGGGTGTCTTATGGGCTTCAAATCTAATGGGAGGGTGAGGTGATTTCACCTCCCATGATGGTGACCCAACCACCCATTGGTTAGGTTGGTGTCCTAGGTGCTTAGGTGGACCATTGGAGAGTACAGTGGCCAAGAATGGAAATGACCACTTACATGGGTGATTTGTCTCATGTGATGCCCTTGACCTAAGAGTAGAATGATCATTTGGCATTAGATTTGATTTGGGATTTGAAATGAGCCAAAAGAGGGTTAGCCCAAATTTCAAGTCAATTGGGTTGATTTGGGGTTTGTCTCAATTTGACTCATTTAGGTCAAATTAGGTTAGGTTAGTCAAGTTGACCAATTGGTCAATTAGGTCAAACCAAGGATTTGGTCAAGTTCATATGATCATTTGGGATGTTTTGGTTCAATTGGTTTGGTTTAGTTTGGCTTAGATTTGATTTTGGCTCATTTGAATTCATTATGGTCAAATGGGTTAAGTTGACCAATTTGACCAAATTGGCCAAATTGTCATGGGTTGGGTGTTGGTTTAGATTTAGTTGACCAATTGAAGATGATTGTAGGATTTAATTAATTTGGATTTGGTTTTATTAAGCCAACTTGAACCTTTAATTTGGGCTAAGTCAATTGTTAGGTTCAATTGGGTCCAATCATGGCTTTGGTAAAGTTCAACAATCAATTTGGAATGAAATTGAGCCATTGGTTACAATCAATTTGATTTATATTTTGATTTGACCCAATTTGGCCTTTTAGGTCAATTTGGGTCAACTTTTCAATCAAGAGGGCTAATTGGTTTGGTTTGACTCAATTAAAGGTCAAGTCATATTCAAATATTAATTTTGATTTGGTATGAATCATTGGTTTTGAGGGATTTGGCTAGTTTGGTTCATTTGGGTTAAGGGATTGACTTGGTTTGACCTAATTTGTGATAATTGACCAACATAGGGTGATCAACAATCATGATGGGAGGTTTTGATGGGCTTGGTTCAATCCAATTTCAGTAGGATTAAAACTTGGCTCAAATAGGTCAAATTGGCCATTTTGGGTCAAGTGGGCCACTTGGGTTTAGTTTTTTCATTTTGATTGAGTTTGATTTAGTTGAGTTTATATATGGATTTGGGATTTATATATAAATTCAATTTCAATTGGCTTGAGTTCAAATGGGTTTTGGTTCATTCGAACATTTCAAGTCAAAAGCGTTAAGTTAGGTTTGACTTGGGGTTGATTTTGATTAGGCTTGATGATTAAAGATTTTATTTATATTTGTGAATATGATTGAAGGTATGATTGATTCATGTGAAAATCAATTGAATTTGGGTTTTGGAATGAAGGAATTTGGCTAAGTCCATGGAGTTGGGTCATGTGGCTTAAGTTTAGATTTTGATTTGGTTTGATTTAGTTTTGATGATTTATATGTATATTTTATTTAAATTTGTAAAGATGATTGAAAATATGATTGATTTATAGGAAAATCAATTGAGTTTGACATGAATTTGGTGATTTGCTAAGTCCATGGGATAGGTCATATGGATTAAGAAGGGTTTTGATTTAATTTGATTTAGTTTGACTTAGATTGATTTAGTTTTGATCATTTGAATGTAGATTTGATTTATATTTAGGAATATGATTGATGATATAAATTTTCTATGTGAAAATCTATTAATTTTGGATTGATTTGGATTAAGATTTACCTAAGTTCATGGGATAGGTCATATGCTTTAGGAAGGGTTTCAAGTTTGGATTTGATCATGGGCTTCAATCATTTGGTTTTGGAATTTGGGTTTGGATTTGGATTTGAATTTGATGTTTGAATTAAACTTGAGGTTTGGTTTGAGAAGGTGACATGGATTGGATTTGGGTTGTAGGGTAGGTGGATTATCCTAATCCCTAAGGCATAACCTAATCATATGGTTAACCCTTCTTAGTCATTAGTCTTAGGTTAACTGTTTACTTATTTGCTAGAAGTGTCTTATGACAAGGGAAGTCTTAGAGTCTAGAAAACTCCTATGTCTAAGATGGGAAGATTGAATCTGCACTCCAAAAGTGAGGTCAACATGCCTTAGGCTCCATAGTATTGCCCTTGGATATAGATGATTGGAAGACCAATGCCAAGTTTCACATTATAGACTCAGATATATCTTTCAATGCTTTGCTTGAGAGACCATGGATACATGGGAACAACATAGTTCCATCCTCGCTACATCAATGTATGAAGTTTGTGAGAGGTGGGATCATCTATTATGTCAAAAGAGATCTCAAGCCATTTACAGTTCAGAATTGACATATGAGGATGCGACTTACCTCCCTCAAAATCAACAAGTCTATTCTCGTGAACTTGGCCAAAGTTTAAAAATTAAAAAAAAAAGAAAAGAAAAAGAAAAAGAAAATGAAAAAGAATAAGAAAGAGAAAGAGAATGAAAAAGAAAATAAAAGGGAGCGAAAATAGACTTGGAGGAGGAAGTGGAGCATGACATTAGATTCCACCCATAGTTCATTACTCCATTCAAACATATGGGTCGGATGACCTGACCTCCACTAGGCAGAGGAAGAGGCCAGTTCAGAGGTAGTCAGAGGGGTGAAAAACCTCCTTATTGGCCACTCAATAAAAGATATGTCCGAGCTACCAGGAGTACACCTGCTATCCATATAGACCTAGAATCTAGTTCATAGGATGAGTCTTATATAGTTAGCACACGCTCTTCTTAATAGATTCCCTGACACTTGTGTTAGATAATGAAGAAGCCTGATCTTCAAATCAAAGCATAAGTGTATCGAAGTCTATATGTGAAACGGATAGGCATTAGTTGGGAAACTTAGCTCTAACCCCACTTGTCTCTTAAAAAAGCTGAGGGTTTGATAGTTAAGGAAGCCCCTAAGTCATCCATAGGTGTGAAGACATAGAGTTTCTTTCTGGGAGCACCATCCTTAAGTGAAGAAGTTGATGTAGAACTTGAGGATGATTCATATAAAGATTTAATATAATTGCCTTTTGATTGGTACTTCCCTTGTGCTCATAATTTAGCCAGGAAAGATTAATCCCACATACTTTGTCAAAGCACATGTTAGACTACTTCAAAAGAATATGGAAGAATAAATGCAAAAGCTCTCAATTAAGAGACCAAGAATAGATTGGGTCCAATCAATGATGATGATTATTACTTAGTCATCACTAATCATTTGGAATCTGATAGTTTCTTTTCAAATCACATTAACTCATATGAGGATCTATGCTTAGAAACTTCAAATGATCTAGATTATTTTGAAGTCAAAGATGCACCACTAGAGTTCAAAGAAGAGATCAAGTCAACCATCAAAATTAATCTTAGGCGAAGAAGATCCACGTCCGACATATAACAATTCTTTGTTGAATGAAATTGAAACTAATGACTTAGTAAGGCTATTGACTGAGTTTAAAGACACTTTTCCTAGAGTTATGAAGAGATGCCTGGATTGGCTTTCGATGTAGCGGTCGATAAACTAATAATAGAGCCTGCTGCTAACCATATCAAGCAAGCTCCTAGATGCATGTGATTAGACATAAAATAGTCATTTAAGTCAAAGATTGATGATGACTTCATCAAGGAAGAAAATACCCTACTTAGTTAGCGGTCATCCCAATTAAGAAAAGAATGGTCAAATTCACATATGCATGATTTTAGGGATTTAAATAAGGCATGTCCAAAAGATGAATTTTCTCTACTAATCTTGGAGCTGATGGTGAACATTGCCTCATCTCATGCAGTCTTATCTTTCATGGATGTCTTATCTGGATATATCAAAATAAAAAGGGCCTGAAGATAAAAGAAACACTATTTTTAGAACCCTGATCAGAATCTATTGCTATAATGTCATGCCTTTTAGCCCTAAAAATGTCAGTGCTACATACTTGTGAGCTATGACCTAAATCTTCATTGAACTCATTCATCATCAAGTCAAGTTCTATATCAATGATTTTGTGGTCAAATGTAGAGAAAAGTAAGACCATTTCTTTGACTTGAGTAGTTTTAAAAGTTAATATAATTTAACCTCAAAATGAACCCCAAGTGTCTTTGAGTAGCTTAGGAAATTCTTGGGTTTGTTATACACCATGGAATCAAATCGATAGATGATCAAGGCGATATACAAAGTTTAACTCATCTTAATAATTCCAAGGAGTTGGTATCTAGAAGCTTTATATCTAACCTATCGAAGATGTCAGCCATTCTTAGCACTTATCAAAAAGGATGCCAAGTTCAAGTAGGATGATAAGTGTGAGCATGCTTTCGAAGACATCAAGCATTACGATGGTCACGATTCTAGTAGCCCATCTCGTGCAAGTCTTATACTTTACTATGTTAGATAACTCCTTTGGTTCTTTGTTTATCCAAGCCAATGACGAAGGGAAGGAAAATGCACTCTACTACCTTAGCTGTCGCCTAATCCCTACTAAGTCTAATTATCCACCCATTAAGAAGCTTTTCCTAGCATTAATCTTTGCATCTTAAAAAATACAACACTACATGCATCCTCATAAGGTGAACTTAATCTCTAGGATCAAACCACTAGAGCATCTCATGATACGACCAGTGCTATCTAGATGGTTGGCATGATGGTCCATGATCCTCTCATAGTTTAACATTACCTTCATACCCCTCTGTATAGTAAAAGGACATGCGCAGGTAGATTTCTTAGTAGCACACCCACTTCCTGCTTACTCTCTACTTAGTGGTGATATTCTTGATGAAAAATTCATGAACTTAGGGGAAGCTAGCATTCACCACTAGAAGCTATACTTTGATGGTGCGGCTTCCTCTCAAAGAGGAAAATAACCATAATCTATAATTCCAGGAAAGGCAGCGGTAGAAATAGGTCTCTTAACTCTAGACTGTGATGTGATGAGATTCTCATATCTATCCATTCACTAATGAAGTTAAATATGAGGCTCTAATTGATCTGAGTTAGATGTTACTCTAAGCATATAAAATATCAACATCTTCAGGGATTCTCAGCAGTTATCAACCAAATCATTGGGTCCTATAAGGTTATAAAGGCCAAGCTCTATCACTGCCGTAAGTACACTATAGAATTATTGGCCCAAATCCTAGAGGTTACCATTTATAGGATTCATCGAGGAGAGATTGTTGTAGTGTATGCTTTAGCCAAGCTTGCCAAGGAGTTGGCTTGTTTGGAGGATGAGTCCATTTCAATAAAAGTCCAAATCTTATCCTTAATTATTGAACTCATCAAAAGTACTCTCTTGAAGGGAGGTTACCATTGCCAAGAAGGATGAGGAGTTAGAAGGCAACCATTCATGGATTATGTAAGTCTACCTCAAGAGAAGTCCCAGAACCTATCAAATGAAGCGAGAGCACTTTCCTACTCTCTTGTGGATGGTGTCTTGTACTGATAGTCTTTCTATCATATGTGGTTACATTATTTAGACAAGCATGAAGCTTGTAGGATCATGAGACTAGGATACCACTGGTCATTGATGATCAAAGATTATGTTGATATGACTAGGCGATGTCATAAATGTCAAATACATGGTGTGGTCCTACACCAACCACCCAACATTCTACATCCTACATTGGTCTCATGGTTGGTGTTAGTGCGACTAGTGGGCCTAATTGATCTCCTTCTTCCAAGGGTCATCGGTTCATCATAGTCACTACTTTTCCAAATGGGCGAAGGTGATTCCGCTCAAATAGGTCACAACTTAGCATGTGCTCCAGTTTTTTAGGAACCATATCATATATAGGTTCGGAGTTCCTAGATGAATTATATCTGATCATGGTACTGCATTCAAGAGCACTGAGATCAACAACTTTGCTCGGAGATGTAGAATAGATTAGAGATATTCTATCATCAACTACCCGAGGGCAAACAACATAGAAGAAGCCATGAACAAAACTCTCATCCAAATACTAAAGAAAACACTCGACAATAATAAGCGGATGCATGAAGTTAGTTGAAGCCTTGTGGGCCTACACACCATATATAGAACTCCAACTCAGTGTACTCCTTTCTCCTTAGTGTATGGGTCTGAAGTCATTCAACCATTAGAAGTCCAACTCCCATCACTAAGGATAACTGTGGGAAGCAAGATGATAATAGAGTAGAATGTTAAGTTCCAGTTAGAAGAGCTTGCAGGTTTGGAGGAGAGATGCTTGCAGGAATGCCAAAACCTCAAGTTGTACAAAGCTAAAATGATTCAAGCTCAAAATAAGTTGGTTTCATAGAGCTTTTCAAGAGAACATATTTTAGTTCCAGAGAGACGATTGTGTCATAAGATGGGAGGCAAGTTTGAACCCACTTGGGAAAGCCCTTTTGCCATAGAGAAGGCATAGCAAGGAGGATCTTATCGACTTATTAATCATAAGGAGAGCACAATGCTTCTCAATGGGATCTACTTAAATAAATATTATAAATCATGTTTGAAAATAATTATCATCAATGAAAATTCTATTTTAAATACAATTTCTTCAATGTTGAAAGTATTCTTATTAGGGAATCTGCCATGATGTGTTTAGGGTAGGTGTAGAGAACTTGAATGACATCCTATCCTTCATCGGCACATAACACAAACATAAACTACATAAACATCATCTATCTTCTTTGAGTTGAGATACAGCCCCTAGTGGCACTCACTCAACATCTACTCTAGGTTGGCACGTCTACCCTACTAGTGTCACCCTGGGTCTTCTTGCTTTGGAGGATGTAAGTCTACTATTTCCTTACTTACTTGTGCCGATGACTCCTTGTCTTTGTAGGCCTTACTGTGTTGATGGTAAGCTACCTCATGTTGTCTTCATTTAAGAGGATGTGAGGTTGCTATGCTAAGTCAAGTTCAATTTGTTGTGCTACCCACAGGTCACCCCAGCGGTTGTTCCTTGCTTTAGAAGATGTAAGTCTGCTATGCCTTCTTCCTAGCATAGTCATTGCACACCAAAAGGCAACCTCTTAGGTTGACTAGCTCTACCCCATTTATAGTAGACTATCCCTTTGGATTTCTAAATTTGAGATAGGATAAGTTTGATATAGCACCTTCTTAGTGGGCCCATTACACACTGAGATGGTCCAAAAATTAAATCTATCAAAGTTGACCGAGCTCATAAGCCCAACGGATTTGCTCTCAATTCAAAATAAAAGTAAACCAAACAAACTATATCAAATCACATGAAATTAAGATAAAATTAATCTTGACTACTTTTGAGTTGAATTAAGTCCCCGATGGCATTCACAAAGTAGTCTCCCTAGGTCAGGTTCGATTTGTTATGCATCTAACAGGCACCCCAACGGTTGTTCCTCTCTTTGGGCAATGTAATTACTATGCCTTCTTCCCCAACCATTGCACAAAGGCAACCCCTTAGGTTGGCTAGCTCTACCCAGATAGACTACCCTTTGGATTTGTAAATAGGTAGGTCAAGGAGCCCTTCTTAGTGGATCCATCTCACAATCACACATTAACTCATTAATTTAAACAAATTTTCCCTGGGTTAAATCACACCTTTCTCCTGGAGCCCCAAATCATATATAAACAAGTTAAGAAAATAAATCAAATTCAAACCAACCTCTCTAGTTGAAACAAATTAAATCAACAGCCCCAGTAGAGTCTAAATCAAAGAAATCAAACTAAACTCTTATCCCCAGTGGATACATCCCTAAATAAATCTATGAAATCAAACTCAAATCCTGTCTCCAACAATAACCCAAACCTGTGGAAGGTTCATATACCCGATCGCCAGTGAACTCAAGCCATATCCTTAGTAGATATGCCTCCACATAAATTAAAACAAAATAAATTGAAGTCAATTCAATCTTAATCCCTGATGGATTATAGATTTTTATCTCTAGTGAATCTTCTTTCCATAAATCATATAATCAAATCAACTTCAAACCTTATCCCCAGAAAATTTTCATCTTCTATTTGCTCGACATAGACCCCTCACATGTCATGTATGCATGTGATGTGATCCCCTAGTGGATCTCCCTCCATGGCCTTGACATGGAATTCTCATCAAATCTTATTTCTTCTCTCTTGCACACTTTTAATACATCAACCAAAAGCCTAACAATTAATTCATTCAAATTACATCATCCTAACATTATAATCAGCATTTTATGATTTGTGATGCAAGCTCAAACTAACTATACAATATCATGTTAAACATATAATAGTGTGAATTAACACACTATATTATATTATAATATATGATGTATTATAATTTATTGTAATATAATATATTGTCTAACGTTACACCTCATTAGAATCACTTAAAAAGAACAAATAATAAAAATATCTCAAAATATGAATAATGCTCATTTTGAATGTAAAATTATTAATTTTCTATTATAAATGCCACAAAATAGCTTAATTTCAGTGTTGCTTCTTGGTCTTTGCTGTGAATTTGGCCAAATTCTTCCATCTCAACTTTAAAATTAACATTTTTGTGCATTTTGACCCAATGTATTATAACAAAAGTAAAACATACTAAAATGTACAGTAACATTTAGTAACACACCACCACATTCATATATTTGTGAAGTGATATTGTTATGTTCATTTTATTTTAATATGCTTTTGTATAATATATTATCTTACATTACACCTTAAATTGAATCACTTTAAGCAAAAAATTTAAAAAATTTGGTTGAAAATTGAACATTTATTTTGGATGCAAAATTTCATTCTTTTGATTAAATGACACACCATAGCACCCCAATGATGTTCCCTAAGCTTAACTTAAATTTGGTCAAATCTCATCTCTATAAATTAGTACTTTTATGAATTATACCAATACAAACTCAACTACATCATACTATAACAAACTAAAATATGCTAAACAATAAGTAGTAATACATAATATATGCTATAATGCATGATGCTACACTATGTTATCTTATATTATAACATATTATATTATATTATATATATCATCATAGGGATTGTTTAAAAAAATCTTAAAATAAGTCTAAATAATAGAAAACTATATATTTTAGTCATATCACTTACAAAGTTTAAATTAAAACCATATATTATGATGCCATGCTCTACCAATTATGAATTTGGCCAAATTCCACCATTTTAAAGTCTAAATCAACATTTTATAAATAATGCTAGTGTTTAGGGTTTAGGGTTTAGGGTTTAGGGTTAGTTTAGGGTTTAGAGTTTGGGGTTTATGTTTTAGGGATGCAGGTTTTAGCATTTAGAGTTTAGGGTTTAGGGTTTAGGGTTTTAGGGTTTAGATTTTATGGTTTGGGTTTATTGTTTAGGGTTTAGAGTTTAATATTTATGGTTTAGGGTTTATGGTTTTAGGGTTTAGGGTTGTAGGTTTAGTGTTTGGGGTTTAGGGTTAAGTTCAGGGTTTAGGGTTTAGGATTTAGGATTTATGGTTTAGGGTTTAGGATTTAGGGTTTAGGGTTTAGGGTTTTTTTAAAAAAAAATTAAGTAAACTAGTAGGTTAATGTTTATTTAGTTTATTGTTTGTTTATTTGAGTTCATTTGAGTTTATTTTATTTTTTATTTTTAATTAGGTTTATTTTTTATTTTTATTTAGTTTAGTTATTTATTTTAGGTTCATTTATTTCAATTTAGGTTTTATTTTAATTTATTTTATTAGGTTTATTTTTAGTTGAGTTTTATTTTTATTTTATTTTTTAGGTTTAGGTTTAGGATATCATTTTATTTATTTTTTTAGTTTAGTCTTCAGATTTTTATTATAGGTTTATTTTTAAGTTTTATTTTTTTAGTTTAGCTTTAGCTTTATTATTAGCATATTTTAATTTATTTAGTTTAGGTTTAGGTTTAGGTTTAATTTATTTTGGTTTTAGGTTTAGGTTTATTTTATTTTTATTTTATTTTATGTATAGGTTTTTTAGTTTAGGGATTAGGTTTTCTTTTTTATTTTTTGGTTTTATTTTAGTTTATTTTTTAGGTTTAGGTTTTATTTTATTTTTTTTAGGTTTATTTTGTTTTTTTTTTATTATTTAGGTTTTATTCTAAGGTTTATTTTTTTCTTGGTTTAGTTTAGGTTTTTTTTATTTATTTATTTTATTTTTATTTTATTTTTATTTTAGGTTTAGGTTTACTTTAGGTTTATATTTTATTTTATTTTTATTTAGGTTTTGGTTTTTTTAATTATTTTTAGGTTTTTAGATTTATTTTTAGGTTTAGGGTTTAGGGTTTTAGGGTTTAGGGTTTTGAGTTTAAGGTTTAGGGTTTTATGATTTAGGGTTTAAGGTTTAGGGTTAGGGTTATGGTTTAGGGTTAGCTTAGGGTTTATGGTTTATGGTTTAGGGTTTAGGGTTAGTTTATAGTTTAGGGTTTAGGGTTTTAGGGTTTAGTGTTATGGTTAGGGTTAGGGTTTAGGGTTTAGGGTTTAGGGTTAATTTAAGATTAGTTTAGGTTTGTTTAGGTTAGGGTTTAGGTTTAGGTTTAGGGTTTTTAGGGTTAGGGTTTAAAAAATAATTAATTAAACCAGAGTTTAGGTTAATTTTTATATTATTTATTTTATTTATTTTTTATTTTTTGTAGTTTAGTTTTATTTTTTTATTTAGTTTATTTATTTATTTTATTTATTTATTTTAGTTTAGGTTTTTTATTTTATTTTATTTTTAGGTTTAGTTTAGTTTTATTTATATTTTATTTCATTGGTTTAGTCTATATTTTTTATTTTTAGGTTTAGGTTTAGGTTTTTCTTTTATATTTTTTGGTTTAGGTTTTAGGTTTTATTTTAGGTTTACTTTTAGGTTTGTTTTTAGTTTAAGTTTAGGTTTATTTTTAGTTTATTTTTTATTTAGTTTAGGGCTTAGGTTTAGTTTTAGGTTAGGTTTAAGTTTTATTTATTTAGTTTAGTTTATTTTAGTTTAGGTTTAGGTTTATTTTATTATTTTATTTAGGTTTAGTTTTTTTTTTTTAGTTTAGGGTTTAGGTTTATTTTATTTTAGGTTTATTTTTGATTTTAATTTTTTTTATTTAGTTTTTATTTTATTTTATTTTAGGTTTATTTATTATGTTTTTATTTTTTATTTTATTTTGGTTTTATTATTTTTAGTTTATTTTATTTTAGTTTAGTTTAGGGTTTATTTATTTTATTTTAGTTTAGTTTTATTATTTATTTTATTTTAGGTTTTAGGTTTAGGTTGAGTTTAGGTTTAGGTTTAGGTTTAGGTTTTTATTTTATTTTATGTTTAAATTTTTTTATTTATTTTATTTTTAGGTTTGTTTAGTTTAGGTTTAGGTTTTAAGGGTTTAGGGTTTAGGGTTTCAGTTTTAGGATTTAGAGTTTATGGTTTAGGGTTTGGGGTTTAGGGTTTACGCTTAGGGTTGTAGGTTTTAGGGTTTAAGGTATTGGGTTTAAGGTTTAGGGTTTTACGTTTTAGTATTTAGGGTTTAGTTAGGTTTTATTTATGGTTGTAGGTTTTTTTTATTTTATTTTTTAAATTAAGTAAACTGCAATGATTAGGTTTATTTAGTTTATTTATTTTAGTTTTATTTTTAGTTTTTATTTTTATTTAAGTTTACTTTTATTTTTATTTTGTTTCATTTATTTATTTTAATTTACTTTTTAGGTTTAGGTGTAAGTTTATTATTTAGTTTAGTTTTATATTTATTTTATATTTTAGGTTTATATTATTTTCATTTTAAGTTTAGTTTAGGTTTTATTTTATTTTTCTTTGGTTTAGGAGTTAGGATTTTATTTTAATTTATTTTTGTATTATTTTTTAGTTTAGGTTTAGGTTTATTTTTTTTTTATTTTATTTTTAGGGTTTAGGTTTAGGTTTAGTTTATTTTAGGTTTAGGTTTTATTTATTTTAGTTTAGGTTTAGGTTTATTTTGGTTTTATTTTAAGTTTAGTTTTTTTTTTAGTTTAGGGTTTAAGTTTTATTTATTTATTATTTTTAGGTTTACTTTTTTAGGTTTAGGTTTTTATTTAGCTTTTATTTTATTACATTTTAGGTTTATTTAATTTCTATTTTAGGTTAGTTTTTATTTTATTTAGGTTTTTTATTTTCAAGTTTAGTTTAGGTTTTTATTTATTTTGTTTTAGTTTAGTTTTTTATTTTTATTTTATTTTTTCTTTAGTTTTAGGTTTAGTTTAGGCTTTTATTTTATTTTATGTTTTTATATATTTTGGTTTATGTTTTTTTTTATTTATTTTATTTTTATTTATTTAGTTTTTAGGTTTTTTTAAGTTTTTAGGGTTTAAGGTTTAGGATTTAGGGTTAAGGTTTAGGGTTTAGGGTTTAGGGTTTTAGGATTTTAGGGATTAGGGTTTAGGGTTTTGGATATAGTGTTTAGGGTTTAGGGTTAGGGTTTTTTTTGTTTTTTGTTTTATTTTTTCTTTTTATGTTTAGGGTTTAGGTTTTAGGTTTAGGGTTGAGGTTTTAGTTTAGGGTTTAGGTTTTTTGGCTTTTTTTTAATATAGAATAAATTCATATTCAACATTTCTTTTTTTTAATTTCATCAACCAAGTAACACACCAAGTTTTCTATGACACAAGCAAAGACATAATTAAAAAATGAGCACGCATAGAGCAAATCAAAATCCCTAGATAACTAGAACCATCTCTAGTGTAAAGACATAATTCCATAAGCAGCAGATCAAATCAGCCATTCTTCAATTTCCCTAATTCCCATCAGAACCATCCCATCCTCTTGAGTAGCGGGATCCACCATCATATCCCTGATCTCCCCCTCTACCACCACCATGGCTGTAACCTTTATCCCTCCTTCCACCTCCATAACCACCACTTCTCTGACCACCACCTCCATATCCACCAACACCTCCAGATCCCCAACCACCACTATGATAACTTCTGCCTCCACCTTCGCCTCCATTGCTAGATCTAGACACGGTTGTGATTCATGTTCTATCATCTAATTTTCCCATTCTAAGAGTTTAGGTTCAGGTTTAGGTTTAGGTTTAACTTTTAATTTATTTAGTTACTTAAGGTTCAGGTTTAGGTTTTGGGGTTTAGGGTTAGGGTTAGGGTTTTAGGTTTTATGCTCTTAGGGTTTAGGGTTTAGAGTTAGGGTTTAGGGTTTAGGGTTTAAGATTTAGGGTTTAGGGTTTTAGGGTTTAGGGTTTTAGGGTTTAGGGTTTTAAGGTTTAAGGTTTATAGTTTATGTTTAGTTTTGTTTAGGTTTAGGTTTAGGTTAGTTTAGGTTGTTAAGGTTAGGTTTAGTTTAGTTTTAGTTTAGTTTAGGTTTTAAGTTTTGGTTTAGTTTATTCTTAGGTTAAGGGTTTAGGTTTAGGGTTTAGTTTATTTAGGTTTAGGTTTTCAAGGTTTAGGGTTTTAGGGTTTAACATTTAGGATTTATAGTTTAGGGTTTAGGGTTTATGGTTTAGGGTTTTAGGTTGTAGGCTTTAGGGTTTAGGGTTAGTTTAGGGTTTAGGGTTTAGGGTTTAGGGTTTAAGGTTTTGTGTTTAGGGTTTAGGGTTAAAGGTTTAGTATTTAGGGTGTTTTAGGTTTAGGGTTTAGGGTTTTAGTATTTATGGTTTAGGGTTTAAGGTTTAGGGGTTTAGGGTTTAGGGTTTTAGGTTTAGGTTTAGGGTTTAGTTTTAGTTTTAGGTTTAGTTTTTTTATTTTTAATTTATTTTACAATTGTCAACTAGGTTTAGGTTTATTTAATTTATTTTATTTATTTTAGTTTATTATTTTTATTTATTTAGTTTTATTTTTATTTTATTTAGTTTAGTTTATTTATTTAGGTTTATTTATTTTAGTTTAGGTTTTATTTAGTTTATTTTTTTAGGTTTAGGTTTATGTTTATTTTTTTAGTTAGTTTTATTTTATTTTATTTTAGTTTAGGTTTAGGTTTTTTTATTTTATGTTTTTAGGTTTAGGTTTTTTGTTTTTATTTGAGGTTTGTTTTTAGGTTTTATTTCTTAGTTTAGCTATAGGTTTATTTTTAGTTTATTTTATTTTATTTAGCTTAAGTTTAATATTAGGTTTAGTTTATTTAAGGTTTAGGTTTAGGTTTTATTTATTTTATTTTAGTTTATTTTCATTTTAGGTTTATGTTTTTTTTAGTTTAGGGTTTACATTTTATTTATTATTTAATTTTAGGTTTTATTTTTAGGTTTATTATTTAGGTTTTGGTTTTTTTTTTTTTTTATTTTACTTTATTTTATTAGGTTTAGTTTTAATTTATTTTATTTTATTTTAGTTTAGGCTTTATTTATTTTATTTTAGTTTAGTTTAGGTTTTTTTTATTTATTTTAATATTAGGTTTTATTTAGTTTAAGTTTGGGTTTATAACTTTTTAGGGTTTAGGGTTTGTTGGTTAGGGTTAGTTTAGGGTTTAGGGTTTAGGTTTGGGTTTCTGGTTTAGGGTTTAGGGTTTTCCTTTGTTTTAGTTTAGGGTTTAGGGTTTGGGGTTTTAGTGTTTAGGGTTTAGGGTTTTTAAGGTTTAGGGTTAAGGGTTTTGGTTTTAGGTTTAGTGTTCAAGTTTTTGTTTAGGGTTTAGGGTATTTAGATTATTTTCAATAGAGAACAAATTCATATTCAAGATTTCTTCTTTTCGATTTCATCAACTAAGTAACACCATAAGTATTCTAAGACACAAGCAACAACATAGATAAATAATGAGCACACATAGAATAAAAAATACTTTAATAACTAGAATTGTATCTATTGTAAAGACACAATTCCATAAGCAGTAGATCGAATCAACCGTTCTTTAGTTTCTCCAGTTCCCATCAGAACTTCCCCGACCTCTCAAGTTATGGGATCCACCATCATATCCTCAATCTTTCACTATGCCACCACCATAACTATAACCTCCATCACTCCTCCCGTGTCCATAACCACCACTGCTCTGAGCACCAACTCCATATCCTATAACATCTCCAAATCCCCCACCACCCGATAGCGCCTCGATTCACCTCTGGATCTAGGGAGCCTTGATGGTCATGTTCCCATCAAGGTTCCCATTCTTAGGTTTAGATTTAGGTTTAGGTTTATTAAGTCTTAGGTTTAGGTTTATTTTTTATTTAGTTTCTTTAGGTTTAGGTTTAGGGATTGGGGTTTAAGGTTTAGGGTCTAGGTTTAGGGTTTAGGGTTTAGGGGTTAGGGTTTAGAGTTTAGGATGTAGGGTTTTAAGGTTTATGCTTTTAGTGTTTAGGGTTTAGGGTTAGAGTTTAGGGTTTAAGGTTTAGGGTTTAGGATTTGATTTAAGGTTTTAAGTTAGTGGATTTTTAGGTTTTAGGGTAGAGTTTAGGGTTTTATGGTTTAGGTTTAGGGTTTAGGTTTTAGTTTAGCATTTAGGGTTTAAGTTGAAGGTTTGGTTTAGGTTTTGTTTAGTTTTAGTTTTTAGTTTTGGGTTTAATGTTTAGGGTTAGGGTTTAGGGTTTAAGGTTTAGGGATTAGTGTTTATGCTTTAGGGTTTAGGGTTTTTAGGTTTAAGATTTAGGGCTTAGGGTTAGCTTATGGTTTAGGGTTAAGGTTTAGGTTTTATTTGTCCAATTGAAGATGATTGTAGGCTTTGGTTTCAATTATTTTGAATTTGGTTTTGTTTAGGCCAACTTGAACCTTTAGGTCAATTTGGGCTAAGTAGGTCAGTTGGGTTCATTTGGGTTCAATTGGGTGCAATCATGATTTTAGTTAAGTTCACCAATCAATTTGGAATTAACTTTAGCCATTAGTTGCAATCAATTTGGATTATATTTTGATTTGACCTAATTTAGTATTTTAGGTCAATTTGGGTCAACTTGGGTCAAGTGGACCAATTGGGTTTAGTTGGCTTGATTTTGGGTTGAGTTTGATTTAGTTGAATTTATATATGGATTTGAAGTTGACATATAAATTCTACTGCAATTGGCTTGGGTTCAAATGGGTTTTTTTTCATTTGAACATTTCAAGTCAAAAGGGTTAAGTTGGGTTTGACTTGAGTTAATTTTGGTTTAGCTTGATGATTGTAAATTTCATTTATATTTGTGAATATGATTGAAGGTATGATTGATTCATGATAAAATCTATTGAATTTGGGTTTGGGAATGAAGGAATTTTGCAACGTCCAATGGAGTTGGGTCATGTGGCTTAGGTTTCAATTTTGATTTAGTTTGATTTAGTTTTAATGATTTAAATCTATATTTCATTTAAATTTGTGAAGATGATTGAAAATATGATTGATTCATGAGAAAATCAAATGAGTTTGACTTGATTTGGATTAAGATTTGGCTAAGTCCATGGGATAGGTCATATGGCTTATGAAGGATTTTGATTTAATTTGATTTAGTTTGATTTAGTTTTTATCATTTGAATGTATACTTGATTTATATTTAGAAAGATGATTGAAGATATAAATTGAATATGAGAAATTTAATTGATTTTGGATTGATTTGGATTAATATTTGGCTAAGTCCATGGGATAGGTCATATGGCTTAGGATGGGTTTCAAGTTTTGATTTTATCATGGGCTTTAATCATTTGGTTTTGAAATTTGGGTTTGGATTTGGGTTTGATGTTTGAATTGAACTTGAGGTTTGGTTTGAGAAGGTGAACCATTGATTTGGGTTATAGGGTAGGTGGATTATCCTAATCAAAGAAAACCTAATCCCTATGGTTAACCCTTGTAAGTCTTTGGGCTTAGGTTAAGTGTTTATCTAATTGTTAAAATTGTCTTATGGTTGGGGATGTCTTAGTTTCTAGAAGACTCCCTAGTCTAAGACGAGAAGATTGAATCCGCACTCCAAAAGTGAGGTCAACAGGTCTTAGGCTCCATAGTGTTTCCCTTGGAGATAGATGATTGGAAGATCGAAGCCAAGTTTCATAATATAGACTTGGATACATCTTTCAACGCTTTACTTAGGAGACCATGGATACTTGATAACAACATAGTTCCATCCTCTCTACATCAGTGTATATAGTTTGTGAGTGGTGGGATCATCTACTGTGTCAAAGGGGATCTCAAGCCATCTACAGTTAATGAGGTTGACATATATGATGATGCGTCTTACTACATCCTTTATAATCAATAACTCTATTTTTACAAACATGGCCAAAGTTAAAAAAATAAAAAAGAAAAAGAAAAGAAAAGAAAAAGAAAAGAAAAGAAAAGAAAATGAAAAGAAAATAAAAGGGAGGAAATAGATTTGGAGGAGGAAGAGCATGACATTATATTCCACCCACATTTCATTACTCCATTCAAACATATGGGTAGGATGAACTGACCTCCACCAGGAAGAGGAAGAGGCCGTGAGGTAGTCCAGGGTGGAAAACCTCCTTATTGGCCAATAGAAGATATGTCCCAGCTACCAGGAGTACACCTGTTATCCATATAGACTTAGAGTCTAGTTCATAGGATGAGTCTTACATGGTTAGCACACTAGCCAGCTCTTCTCAGCAGTAGATTTTTTGGGATGTTAGACTTGAGATAGATGGTGATGAAGAACGGGCTCCAAAGCAAAGCATAAGTATATTCAGGTCTATATGTGAAATAGTTAGGTATCAATTGGGAACCTTAGCTCTAAGCCCACTTGTCCCTCAAAAAGTTGAGGGTTTATTAGTCAAGGAAGCCCCTAAGTCATCCACAGATGTGAAGACTCAGAGGTTCTTTCTGGGAGCACCATCCTCAAGTCAAGAAGTTGATATAGAACTTGAAGATGACTCATATAAACATTTAATAGAATTACCATTTGTTTGGTTCTTTCCTTGTGATAATAATTTAGCAAAGAAAGAGTTAATCCCACATACTTGGTCAAAGCACAGGTCAGAATACTTCGAAAGAATATGGAAGAATGAATGCAAAATCTCTCAATCAAGTCGGGGACAAGGATTCAAAATAGTGGGTCCAGTCAATGATGATGACTACAGCTTAGTCATCACCAATCATTTAGAATCTGATAGGTTCTTTTCAAATCACATTAACTCATATGAGGAGCTGTGCTTAGAAACTTCAGATGATCTAGATGATTTTAAAGTCAAAGATGCACCGCCAGAGTTTGAAGAAGAGATCAAGTCAATCATCTACGAGCTCAAGGAAATCAACTTAGGGACTGAATAAGATCCATGCTTGATATACATGTGTTCTTTGTTGAATGAAATTGAAATTAATGACATAGCTAGGCTATTGGCTGTGCTTACAGATTGGTTTGCATGGAGTAATGAGAAGATGACTGGATTGGCTCCTAATGTTGCAGTCCATAAATTAGCAATAGAGCCTACTAACCCTATCAAACAAACTCCTAGATGCATGCGATTAGATATAGTTTTGGTTCAGGTTTATTTTATTTTATTTATTTTAGGTTTAGGTTGATTTTTATTTTTAGTTTAGGGTTTAGGTTTTAGTTTTAGGTTTATTATTTATGTTTAGGATTTTATTTTATTTTATTTTTAGTTTTTTATTTTTAATTTCAGTTTAGTTTTAATTTTATTTAAGTTTTTTTATTTTTTACTTTAGTTTAAGTTTTTATTTATTTTATTTTAGTTTAGTTTTTATTTTTTATTAAGGTTTAAGTTTTAGTTTTTATTTACTTTAGGTTTATTTTTTAAGTTTAACCTTTTATTTAGTTTTTATTTTATTTTATTTTAGGTTTATTTTAGGTTTATTTTATTTTTATATTACTTTTAATTTTTATTTTATTTATTTATTATTATTAAGATTTTTTATTTTTTAGTTTAGTTTAGGTTATTATTTATTTTATTTTTGTTTTTTTATTATTTTATTTTATTTTATTTTTAGGTTTCAGATTAGGTTCTAGTTTATGTTTTTATTTTATTTTATTTTTTATTTTATTTTGGTTTTGACTTTTTATTTATTTTATTTTTAGGTTTTATTTTTGTCTTGGTTTAGGTTTTTGCTTTTTCGGGTTTATGATTTTTTTTGGTTTAGGGTTTAGGGTTTAGGGTTTAGGGTTTAGGGTTTAGAGTTTAGGTTTTAGGGTTTAGGGTGGTTGGGTTAGTTTGGTCTTTAGGGTTTAGGGTTTAGGGTTTATGGTTTAAGGTTTAGATTTTAGGTTTTAGGTTTTACTTCAGGGTTTATTGTTTAAGGTTTATTTTTTAACAGAGAACTAATTCAGATTCAACATTTCTTCTATTATTTATTTAATTTATTTTTTAAGTTCTTTAATTTTAGGTTTATTTTATTTTTTAGTTTAGTTTAAGTTTTTAGATAATTTTTTAAATTTATTTTAATTTTAGGTTTAGGTTTAGGTTTTAGTTTAGGTTTTTATTATATTATATTTATTTTATTTTATTTAGTTTTTAGTTTTTTTATTTTATTGTTAGATTTTATTTAATTTAGGTTTGGGTTTTAGATTTTAGGTTTGGGTCAGTGGTAGTGGGTGGAGGGTTTAGGATTTAGGATTAGGGTAGGGTTGGCCCAGGATTTGAGGGTTTAAGGTTTAGGGATAGATTTTAGTGTTTAGGGTTTAAGATTTAGAGTTTAGGGTTTATGGTTTTATGTGTGAGGGTTTAGTGAGTTTGGTTTGACCATTTAGGTTTACTCAGGGATCTTTAGGGGGCTAATGATATAGGTTAGTTAGGTAGGGTTTAGGGTTTAGGTTGGTTAAGGAGGTTTAGGGTTTAGGTTAGTTTAATGTCACTATTTTTGGTTTAGGGTTTAGGGTTTAGGTTAATTAAGATTTAGGTTTAGGGTTTTAAGGTTTAGTTTAGGCTCAGTTAGGGTTTGGGTTTGGGTTTGTTTGGGTTTAAGGTTTTAGGGTTTAGGGTTTAGAGTTTCAGGTTTAGGGTTAATTTTAGGATTTAGGGTTAGGGTTTTTATTATTTTATTATTTTGTTTATTTTTATTTTTTTTTTAAATTAAGTAAACTGGTAGGTATAGGTTTATTTAATTTTGTTTATTTATGCTTATTTTTTTTAGTTTTATTTAGTTTAGTTTATTTATTTTAAGTTTATTTATTTTAGTTTAGGTTTATTTAATTTAGTTTATTTTTTAGGTTTAAGTTTAGGTTAAAGGCTTTTTTTGTTTAGGTTTAGATTTTTATTTTATTTTTTTATGGTTAGGTTTTCGGTTTTTAGTTTAGGTTAAGTTTTTAGGTTTTATTTTTTAGATTAGGTTTAGGTTTATTTTTTGTTTATTTAATTTTATTTAGTTTAGGTTTATGTTTAGGTTAAGTTTATTTTAGATTTATGTTTAGGTTTTATTAATTTTAGTTTAGTTTATTTTAATTTAGGTTTAGGTTTATTTTATTTTTATTTTAGGTTTAGGTTTTTTTTTATTTTAGTGACTTTTTATTTTTATTTATTTTTTTTTATTTTTTTTAGTTTTAAGTTTTTTATTTAGTTTTATTTCATTTTATTATAGGTTTGTTTTATTTTTATTTTGCTTTAGTGGTTATTTTATTTAAGTTTAAATTTTAGTTTAGTTTAGGTTTTATTTATTTTATTTTAGTTTAGTTTTTATTTCCCATTTTATCTTTTATGTTTTAGGTTTAAGTTTTACTTTATGTTTTATTTATTTTGGATTAAATTTCTTTATTTATTTTATTTTTAGATTTTATTTAGTTTAGGTTTATGTTTTTAGGTTTTTAGGGTTTAAGGTTTAGGGTTTTAGGTTTTAGGTTTAGGGTTTAGGGTTTAGTGTTTAGGGTTTAGACTTTAGTCTTTAAGCTTTAGGGTTTAGGGTTTTTAGGGGTTTAGGGTTTATTGTTAGCTTACGATTTAGGGTTAATTTAGTGTTTAGGGTTTAGGGTTTAGGGTTTATAGTTTAGGGTATAGGGGTTAGTTTATTATTTTGGGTTTTGGGTTTTAGGGTTTAGGGTTTAAGATTGGGGTTTGGGTTTAGGGTTTATGGTTTATGGTTTAGGGTTTAGGGTTTAAGGTTAGTTTATGGTTTAGGGTTTAGGGTTTAGGGTTTGAGCTTTAGGGTTTAGGGTTTTAGGGTTTAGAGTTTAGTGTTTAGGGTTTAAGGTTTAGGGTTTAAGGTTTAGGGTTTAGGGTTTAGGGTTTAAGTTTTAGGTTAGGGTTAGATTTTTTTTTTATTTTAAGTTAAATAGGTTTAGCTTTTTTTAGTTTATTTTTTTATTTATTTAAATTTATTTTATTTTTATTATGGTTTAGGTTTATTTTTATTTTTATTTATTTTAGTTTATTTATTTTAGGTTTATTTACTTTAGTTTATGTTTTCTAATTTCATTTATTTTTTAGGTTTAGGTTTAGGTTTAGGTTTATTTTTTAGTTTAGTTTTATTTTTATTTTATTTTAGTTTAGGTTTATTTTATTTTTATCTTAGGTTTAGTTTTTTTTTCCTTAGTTTAGGGTTTAATGTTTTTTTTCTTAGATTTTACTTTTAGGTTTATCGTTTATGTTTAGGTTTTTATTTAGTTTTTATTTTACTTTTTTAGGTTTATTTTATTATTATTTTAGGTTTGCTTTTTATTTTATTTAGGGTTTTTATTTTTGAAATTTAGGTGTATTAGGTTTTAGGGTTTAGGTTTATTTTGAAATTTATTAAGTTACTTTAGGTTTAGGTTTAGGATTTCAAGCTTAGGGTTCAGGGTTTTGGTTTAGGGTTTAGGGTTTAAAGTTTAGCATTTAGGGTTTTAGAGTTTAGGGTTAGGATTTAGGGTTTAGGATTTATTAGGGTTTAGGGTTTAGGGTTTATGGTTGTAGTTTTAGGGTTTTAGATTCTGAGTTTAGGGTTTTAAAATCTTAGGTTTAGGTTTATCTTGTTTACCTTTTATTTATTTTAATTTATTTTATTTTTTTATTATGTTTAATTTTTTAATTTTATTTAGTTTTGTTTATTTATTTTAGATTATGTTTTTTATTTTAGTTTATTTTTGATGTTTAGATTTAGGTCTAGGTTTATTTTTTATTTGAGTTTTATTTTTATTTTACTTTTTAGGTTTAGGTTTTTTTTTTTTTTTTTTAGGTTTAGGTTTTTTTATTTTAGGTTTTTATTTTTATTTTATTATTTAAGTTTAGGTTTAGGTTTATTTATTTTAGTTTATTTTATTTTTGGTTTAGGTTTAGGTTTATTTTTTATTTTTTTATTTTATTTTAGGTTTTGGTTTTTTTTTTTTAGTTTAGGGCTTAGGTTTTATTTTTTATTTAGTTTTAGGTTTTATTTTAAGGTTTATTTTTTAGGTTTAGGTTTTTATTTAGTTTCTATTTTATTTTATTTTAGAATTAATTTAAATTTATTTTACATTTAGTTTTTATTTTATTTAAGCTTTTTATTCCTAGGTTCATTTTATTTTTTTAGTTTAGCTTAAGTTTTATTTCTTTTATTTTAGTTTATTTTTATTATTTTATTTTATTTTATTTTAAGGTTTAGGTTTATGTTTTAGTTTTAGTTTTTATTTTATTTTATTATTTTATTTTATTAAGGTTTAGGTTTTTTTATTTATTTAATTTTAAAGTTTTTTTAGTTTAGGTTTAGCTTTTTTAGGTTTTTAGGGTTTAGGGCATTAGGTTTTGGATTTAAGGTTTAGGGTTTAGGGTTTTAGGGTTTAGGGTTTAGGGTTAGGGTTTAGGGTTTATGGTTTATGGTTTAGTGTTTAGGCTTTAAGGTTTAGGGTTTTTAAGGTTTAAGGTTAAGGGTTTATGGTTTAGGGTTTAGGGTTAGCTTAGGGTTTAGGGTTAGTTTAGGGTTATGTGTTTAAGCATTATGGTTTATGATTTATAGGGTTTAGGGTTAAGAATTTATGGTTAGTTTATGGTTTGGGGTTTAGGGTTGCATGATGGTCTGGGGCCGCCAGTGGCCTAGGCCCAGGGCCTAGGGCTCTAGAGCCTGGGCTCTTGGCCTAGCCCAGTACTCAGCCTGTGGCTCTAGGGCCTTGTGGTCTTGTGGCCTGGGCTGCGCCCAGGATCGTGGTCTGTCTTTTAAAAAAACTACAAACCCACAGGTTTAGGCTACTAGTTTATTTTATCCATATATTTTATTTCATTTTTATTTTATTTTATTTATTTAGCTTTATATTAGCTTCTATTTTATCTTAGCAGGTTTTTTTATCTAGCTTTATTTTGTGCCTAGCTTAGGCTTTATGTTTTTTTTAGTTTAGTTTTATTTTTATTTTATTTTTAGTTTAGGTTTTATTTTTTATTTTTAGTTTTGGTTTTTATTTTATTTTTTTAGGTTAAGGTTTTAATCCTTTATTGTAGGTTTATTTATATGTTTTTTTTTTTAAGTTTATGGTAAGGTTTTTTTTCAATTTATTTTATTTTATTTAGTTTAGGGTTTAGGTTTAGTTTATTTTAGGTTTTGGTTTAGGTTTTATTTATTTTAGTTTAGTTTATTTTAGTTTAGGTTTATGTTTGTTTTATTTTATTTATTTTATGTTTAGGTTTTTATATAGTTTTTATTTTATTTAGGGTTTTGTGCCACCATCCTTCAAGATCTTTGATGGTAGTGGGAACCCACGATAACACATTGCACAATTTAGAATCGACTTTTGTAACATGGGTGGCTTCAATGCACCGCTTCTTTCGCTTCGTTCTAGTCATGTCAAATGTTGCATTTGATTGGTACATCGAACTGCTCAATAATTAGGTGAAGACTTTTTATTGAGTTGGAGCACCTCTTCATCAAGAGGTTTACTAGAGCTCAATAGAGGGTAATTGTAGGCGACCTCATTATAGAGAAACATAAACTCAATGAGTCCCTTGTTGACTACATTCTCAAGTGGCACAACCTAAGCATGAAATGTGAACCACAACTGTCCGAATAACATGCGTTTGATATTCTTCTCAACAATATCGATGGCCTGGTCATTTCATGCTTAAGGGATTTTCCATCAAAACATTCAAGAAATTAATTGACAAGGTGGCTAGCCTACAAGAGGAAACCAAATTGTTGCCCTTTTATGACTAATCATCTAGGCCCAAGCTGCAGAAGGTGTTAGAGAAGAAGCCAGGGACAGTTGTGTTAGTGGATAGAGGGAAGCAGTCAACCAGAGTTTAGTATGAGAGACTACGAGCTCAACAGCCTCCTTTGCGACATCCTATTCCACCACCTCAACCATCATACTAGCTACCATAGCCGCCATAATGATCATTTCCCCCACCTTAGCAGCTTACCCACTAGCGTTATTCATATCCATCGCTAGGTAGCTACTTTCCACCTACTCTTGCTGATAGATTGAATAAACCATATTCATTCAGGAGGGAGGTAGTTAGGAGAATCTTTAAGAATCTCTTAAAGAAACCTAACTTTTAGTTAGAAAAGCTTGAGAGGCCAGAAGAAGTGGCCAAGAAAAATGATCCTAGCTATTGCCCCTACCACCACATGTTTGGCCATGTTGTAGAGGATTGTATCACTTTTAAGGACTAACTTGTGTGCAACTACAAGTTATAAGCCATAGTTATCCCTAAAGAACACTTATTAGAACAACCATCCAGTTCTGTTAGAGTAATCCTTGGGGATACTTGCGATCCTCTTAAGAAAAAAGAAATTTAAGATATCTCACTATCCCAAACCTCTAAGAAGATTATTTCTAAGATGAAGAAGCTTTCCTTGTAGGTGCCTAAAGTATCTCAAACCTCCAACACCAAGGAAGGTTTGCTAGTTACAAAGGACAAGTCAGGGAGGGTGACAAGAATAAAGAGTCCCAATACAAGAACCACCATCTCAGTCCAAGTACTCTCCACCATGAAAACTACCACCTCTTTTGTTAACTCCACTGGCAAGAGCATTGTATCTGCAGATAAGGAAACTAAATCTCTTACTCTGCTTACTTTACTTGATTTCTATCATATACCTCCACCCAAAAAGAAATTAATGAAGAAAGCTGATTCTACTTATATATTGTCTACTTCTGATGCTCTTGATTTTATTCCTATTGAAAATGGTAAGCAAGTCATTGGTTTTAGAAAGTAGATAGCCCCTCCATCGGATGCTCTACCCATGGATATGCTTATGGAGGACCAAGCTAGAGTTGATTTCAATGTCTTAACTCACCTTAGAAAGTTTTCAGCTAAGTTAAGCATATACGACACCATTCTCTTATCCAAAGAGATGAGAAAATCAATAATCAAGGCCTTACTTGATCTAAAAATATGCTTAACCACCATATTAAATAGGAGGCATGCCACTCCAAGGACATCTTAAGAGTTGCATTCAGCGATGAAGACGTACTCTTAGGGATGACCGAACACAACCTCTCTATATTATAGTGGATGTTGGCATATGTGCATCCAGAGTTCGCTGACCCAAGTGTATCAATAATATGAGTCTAAGAACCCTGCCTACGAGGATCGACATCTCTAAACTCCAAAAAAAGAAAGAATGATGTTAAGAGGATTCAATGTACAAGATGAAGGCCTTATGGTGTTTATTTTAGATGGGGCAAGGGGGTACACCACATAGGGGAGGGGTTCTTTTGAGGTGATTGGGTACAACATTGTGGTATGATGTGCTATATAAAAAGATAGAGGCATCACCCTACAATGGACCTAATCATGTAATAAGGACTCCGAAGAAACGATGGGTCTTCGAATGTACTTGAGATTTTTCCCCAACTTTACATGGATTAATAAAGTAGGGTTTATATTAAACTAGGTTCTTAAGTTCCCTATGGAGGCAAGCCTCCATAGTTAATTACATCTTAGGAAATGAAATTACCTAAGAATACTCTAAATTAAAGTAGACAACTATCATCTCGAAAGATTTTAAGGTTAGACTATCAAAAGATTTTACGGTTAGACTATCAAAAGCCTTCACCTTCACCTCTATCGCTAGATCTAGAATGAGCCTGTTTGATGGTGATGTTCCCGCCATTAAGGTTCCCCCCTTAGGATTTAGGTTTAGGGGTTTTAGGGTTTATGTTTATTTTTTAATTTATTTAGTTACTTTAAGGTTTAGATTTACGCTTAGGGTTTAGGGTTTAGGTTGGGGGTTTAGCATTTAAGGTTTAAAGTTTAGGGTGTAGGATTTATGGTTTAGGGTTGGGTTTTATTTGCTTTAGGGTTTGTTTAGTGGGTTTGTGGTAGGGATTAGGGTTTAGGGTTTAGGGTTTAGTTTAGGGTTGGGTTTAGGTTTGGTAGGGCTCATAGGGTAGGATTTATGGTCCGTGATTTATTTATTTAAATTAAGCAAAACCCATAAAGTTTAGGTTTATTTAGTTGATTTTTTATTTATTTTAGTTTATTTTATTTTAAATTTTAATTTATGTTTATTTTTTTTATTTAGTTTATTTATATTTATTTTTTTAGGTTTATTTTAGTTTATTTTAAGTTTAGGTTTACATTTAAGGTTATTTTTAGTTGAGTTTTATTTTATTTTATTTTCTTTAGGTTTTATTTTTATTTTAGGTTTAGATTTTATTTTTATTTTAACTAGGTTTTTTTATTTTATTTCTTAGGTTTTTTTAGGTTTTATTTTAGGTTTAATTTTAATTTAGGTTTACATTTATTTTAGTTTATTTTATTTTTATAGGTTTAGGTTTAGGTTTAGGTTTAGTTTAAAAAATATAGGATTAGGGTTTGGTTTTATTTTATTTATTTTAGGTTTATTTTTGAGGTTAGGTTTTATATAGTTTTTTATTTTATTTTATATTAGGTTAGTTATTTATTTAGGTTTTATTTTATTTAGTTTAGTTTATTTATTTTATTTTATTTTTCTAGTTTAGTTTAGGTTTAGTTTAGGTATTTCATTATTTTATTTTATTTTGGTTTATGTTTTATTATATTTTTAGGTTTTATTTAGTTTAGGTTTATTATGCTAGTAAGGGTTAATTAAGGGAGAGTTTAGGGTTTAAGGGGGGTGCAGTGGGAGTGGGTTTAGGGTTTAGGGTTTAGGGTTTAGGGTTTTGGTTTAGGGTTTTATGATTTTGGGTTAATGATTTGGGGTTTTTAGGGTTTAGGGTTTAGGGTTTAGGGTTTAGAGTTTAGGGTTTAGGTCTAGGGTTTATGTTTTAGTTTAGGATTTAAAGTTTTGTCCTTTTTTTCTAACAGAGAACAAATTTAGATTCAACATTTCTTTATTTTTATTTCATCAACTAAGTAACACACCAAGTTTTCTAAGACATAAGTGATGACATAGATACAAAATGAGCACGCATGGAGCAAGTCAAAGACCCTAGATAACTAAAATCATCTTTACTGTAAAGACACAGTTTCATAAGCAGCATATCAGATCGATCATTCTTCAGTTTGTCTAGTTCCCATCAGAACCACCCTGGCCTCTCAAGTAATGGGATCCATGATCATATCCCTGATTTCTCCCTCTGCCACCACTATGGTTGTAACCTCTATCACTCCTCCTACCTCCATAACCACCACCACCACCACGACCATATCCACCACAGTCCCGACCGCCACTCACGACAATCCGCCTCCACCTTCACCTCTTTCGCTAGATCTAGATTGAGCCTGTTTGAAAGTTATGTTCCTCTCATCAAGGTTTTTCCCATTCTTAGGGTTTAGGTTTACGTTTATAAGGTTTTAGGATTTAGGTTTATTTATTAATTTATTTAGTTACGTTAGGTTTAGCTTTAGGGTTTGGGGTTTAGGTTTAGGGTTTAGGTTAGGTTTAGGGTTTAGGGATTGGGTTTAGGTTTAAGGTTGGGGTGTAGTGTTTATGGTTTGTGGGTTTACGCTTTTAGGGTTTATGCTTTAAGGTTTAGGGTTTAGGATTGGGGTTTAGTTTAGGGTTTGGGAGTCTAGGGTTTAGGTTTTTTTTAGAGTTTTTGTGGGTTTAGGGTTTAGGGTTAGTTTAGGGTGTAACTTTTTGGTTTAGGTTTGTTTGTTTTAGTTTAGGGTTTAAGGTAGCATTTAGGTATTAATTTTTTAAAAAAAAGCAAAATCAATTTTTAAGTTTATTTTAGCATATTTATTTATTTTGTTTATTTAATTTTATTTATGTTAATTTTATTTTTATTATATTTTAGTTTAGTTATTTTGTTTATTTATTTTAGTTTAGGTTTTATTTTAGTTTATTTTTTTATTTTAGGTTTAGCTTTTTATTTATTTTTTTAGTTGAATTTATTTTTCTTTTATTTAATTTTTAGTTTAAGTTTTATTTTATTTTAGGTTCAGTTAACATTTTATTTTATTTTAGGTTTAGGTTTCATTTTTTATTTTAGGTTTATTTTAGGTTTTATTTTAGTTTAGTCTAGGTTTATTTTTTTTTTTTATTTATTTAAAGTTATAGGTATGGTTTTAGTATATTTAAGTTAGGGTTTAGGTTTTTATTTTTTTATTTATTCTAGATTTAATTTTAGGTTTAGATTTATGTAGGGTTTATGGTTTAGATTTTTTAGAGTTTCAAAGTTTAGGCTTTAAGGTTTGGGTTTGGTTTAGTGTTTAGGGTTTGGGTTTAGGTTTTAGGTCTAGGGTTCAAGTTTTAGTTTAGGGTTTAGGTTTTTGGTTTTTTTAATAGAGAAAAAATTCAAATTCAACATTTTTTCTCAATTTCATCAACCAAGAAACACACCAAGTACTCTAAGACATAAGCAATGACATAGATCTAAAATGAGCACACTTAGAGCAAATCAAAGACCATAGACTAGAATTGTATTTATCAGAAAGACACCCCATAAGTCAGATCGAACATTCTTCGCTCTAGTTCCCATTAGAACCACCCTAGCCTCTTGAGTAGCGGGATCCACCATCATATCCCCAATGTCTATCTCCGCCACCACCACGACCGTAACCTCCTCCGTATTTTATAACCACCACCACTACCCACCACCACCTCCATATCCACCAAGACTCTAGTTCCCCACCACCATTGCAATAGCCCGCCTTTGCTCCATCGCCAAATCTAGACTAAGCATGTGACCAGATGCTCCCATCAAGGTTCTACCCATTCTTAGGGTTTAGGTTTTTTTAGGTTTATTATGTTTTAGGGTTTAGGTTTATGTTTTCATTTTTTTTAGTTACTTTAGTTTAGTTTAGGGTTTAGTGTTTAGTGCTGATTTATGGTTTAGGGTTTGGGGTTTTGGGTTTATTTTTAGGTTTAGGGTTTAGGGTTTTTAGGGTTTAAGGTCTGTGGTTACTCTAGGGTTTAGGGTTTAGAATTTAAGGTTTAGAGTTTTTTAAAAAAATTATTTGAGAGGTTTAGGTTTATTTAGTTTATTTAGTTGATTTTATTTATTTTAGTTTATTTTGTTTTTTTTATTTATGTTTTTTTTGTTTTATTTTATTTTATTTATTTTAGGTTTATTTATTTTAGTCTCTTTTATTTTAATTTATTTTAGTTTAGGTTTATTTTATAGTGAGTTTATTTTATTTTATTTTAGTTTAGGTTTTTTTATTTACATTTTAATTTTAATTTTTAGGTTTAAGTTTAGGTTTTTTTAATTAGGTTAATTTTAGGATATTTTAGTTTAGGTTTAGGTTTATTAGTTTATTTTATTTTATCTAGTTTAGGTTTAGGTTTATTTATTTATTTTGTTTTTTTAGGTTAGTGTTTTTTTTATTTAGGGTTTAGGTTTATTTTTTTAATTTTATTTTAGTTTTGGTTTATTTTTAGGTTTAGGTTTATTTTAGTTATTATTTTATTTTATTTTAGGTTTTATTTTATTTTAATATAAAGTTTTTTTATTTATTCTTTTATGTAGTTTAGGTTCTTTATTATTTTATTTATTTTATCTTATCTATTATTAGGTCAGGTTCCAATTTGGCCTAGGCCTTTAGGGCCCAGGGTAGAGCCTGGGCCCAGGGCCCAGGGTAGGGTCAGTTAGGTCCAGGCCAGTGGTAGGCCCAGAGTGCCCAGGTCAGGGCCTAGAGCCAGTGGCCCAGGTACTGGGCCTGGGCCTAGGGCCTGGATTTTAGTTGGTCAGTGCCAGGTGCTAGGTCAGGTCCAAGATCAGAGCCTAGTGTTTTAAAATCAAGCAGGTATAAATTTTATTTATTGTATTTATCTTTCTTTAAGTTTATTTATTTTGATTTAGTAGATTATTTATTTATTTCCTTTATTTTAGTTTAATCTTAAGGTTTAGGTTTAGGTTTATTTTAATGTTTATTTTAGTTTTGTTATTTACTCATTTATCGATGAGGTTATTTTTTTATTTTTAGGTTTAGGTTTTGGTTTTAATTTTATTTATGTTTAGGTTTTAGATTTTATTTTAGGTTAATTTATTTTTTATTTTAAATTTAGTCTTTTATTTTTAGTTTTATTTTACGTAATTCTTTATGCTTATGTTTAGGTTTCATTTATTTTAGTTTAGTTTATTTTAGTTTAGCTTTAGGTTTATTTTGTTTTATTTATTTTATGTTTAGATTTTTTTTTAGATTAGGGTTTAGATTCTTTTGGTTTAGGTTTTAATTTAGTTTTATTTTATTTTATTTTAGGTTTATTTTGCTTTATTTTGTGTTAAGTTTTATATTTTATTAAGGTTTTTTATTTTAGATTTTTTTTATTTTTTAGTTTACTTTAGGTTTTATTTATTTTATTTTAGTATTGTGTTTATTTTTTAAATTATTTTATTTTTATGTTTAGGTTTAGGTTTATGTTATCATTTAGGTTGAGGTTTTAGTTTAAGATTTTATTCTATTTTATTATTTTATTTTATCTAGGTTTGGGTTTTCTTAGTTATTTTATTTTTTAGGTTTTATATAGTGTAGGTTTAGGTTTTTAGGTTTTTAGGGTTTAGGGTTTAGGGTCTAAAGTTTTGGGTTTAGGGTTTAGGGTTATAGGTTTTAGGGTTTTGGATTTTAGGTTTATGGTTTAGGGTTTAAGGTTTTAGGTTTTAGTGTTTAGAGTTTATGCTTTAAGGTTTTGGGTTTAGGCTTTAAAGGTTTAGGGTTTAGGGTTTAGGATTGTACGATTAGGGTTTAGGGTTTAGGGTTTAGGGTTTAGGACTCTTTAGAGTTTAGGGTTTTAGTTTAGGGTTAGTTTTAGGGTTTTGGGTTTAGGGTTTAAGGTTTAGGGTTTAGGATTTATGGTTCAGGGATTTATTTATTTAAATTAAGTAAACCGATAAGTTTAGGTTTATTTAGTTTATTTTTTATTTATTTTAGTTTATTTTATTTTAAATTTTAATTTATGTTTATTTTTTATTTAGTTTAGTTTATTTATTTTAGTTTAGGTTTTATTTTAGTTTATTTTTTAAGTTTAGGTTTAAATTTAAGTTTATTTTTTAGTTGAGTTTTATTTTTATTTTATTTTTACAGTTTAGGTTTTTTTTTAATTTTTAGGTTTAGATTTTATTTTTTATTTTTAACTTTAGGTTTACATTTTTATTTTATTGTTTTAGGTTTAGGTTTAGGTTTTAGGTTTTTATTTTAGGTTTTATTTTAGGTTTAATTTAATTTTTTATTTATTTATTTTAGTTTATTTTATTTTTATGGCAGGTTTAGGTTTAGGTTTAAAATATATTAGGATTAGGTTTTTATTTTATTTTATTTATTTTAGGTTTTATTTTAGGTTTTTTTATATAGTTTTTATTTTATTTTATTTTTATATTTAGTTTAGTTTTTATTTTATTTAGGTTTTTTATTTTATTTAGTTTAGTTTAGGCTTTTATTTATTTTATTTTATTTTATTTTAATTTCTTTTTAGGTTTAGTTTTTAGTTTAGGTTTTTATTTTATTTCATTATTTTATTTTATTTTGGTTTATGTTATTTTTTATTATATTTTTAGGTTTTATTTAGTTTAGGTTTAGCTTTTTAGCTTATTCGAGTTTAGGGTTTAGTAGTTTGTTTAGAGTTTAGGGTTTAAGGTAGGGTGTCAGTAGTTTAGGGTTTAGGGTTTAGGGTTTAGGGTTTTATGAATTCAGGTTAATGATTTGGGGTTTTTAGGGTTTAGGGTTTAGGGTTTAGGGTTTAGGGTTTAAAGTTTAGGGTTTAGGTTTAGGGTTTATGTTTTAGTTTAGGATTTAAGATTTTGGCCTTTTTTTAATAGAGACCAAATTTAGATTCAACATTACTTTATTTTTATTTCATTAACTAAGTAACACACCAAGTTTTCTAAGACATAAGTGAAGACATAGATAAAAAATGAGCACGCATAGAGCAAGTCAAAGACCCTAGATAACTAAAATCATCTTAAAAAGACATTCTCATAAGATATCTATCGTTTTCAGTTCTCGAACCACCCTAGCCTCTCAAGTAATGGGATCCATGATCATATCCCTGATTTCTCCCTCCGCCACCACTATGGTTGTAACCTCCGTCACTCCTCCTGCTTCCATAACCACCACTACTTTGACCACGACCTCCATATCCACCGCCAGCCTCCAGCCTCCACACTGACAACCGTTCCTCCACCTTCACCTCTTTAGATCTAGATTGAGCTGTTTGAAAGTTATGGCCATCAAGGTTTTTTCCCATTCTTAGGGTTTAGGTTTATGTTTATTAGGTTTTAGGATTTAGGTTTATTTATTAATTTATTTAGCTACTTTAGGTTTAGCTTTAGGGTTTGGTGTTTAGGTTTAGGGTTTAGGGTTAGGGTTTAGGGTTTAGGGATTAAGGTTTAGGGTTTAAGGTTTAGGGTGTAGTGTTTATGGTTTAGGCTTTACGATTTTAGGGTTTATGCTTTTAAGGTTTAGGGTTTAGGATTAGGGTTTAGGGTTTAGGGTTTAGAGTCTAGGGTTTAGATTTTTTTAGGGTTTTTTAGGGTTTAGGGTTTAGGGTTTAGTGTTTAGGGCTGTAACTTTAGGGTTGTAGGTTTAGGCATTAAGGTTCAGGTTTAGTTTTAGAATTTAGAGTTTAGCATTTAGCATTTAAGGTTTACGGTTTTTTTTTTAAAAAAAAATTAAGTAAATCAATAGGTATAGGTTTATTTAGCATATTTTTATTTATTTTAGTTTATTTTATTTTTATTTATGTTAATTTTTAATTTTATTATATTTAGTTTAGTTATTTTATGTTTATTTATTTTAGTTTAGGTTTTTTATTTTAGTTTATTTTTTTATTTTAGGTTTAGCTTTAGCTTTAGGTTTATTTTTTAGTTGAGTTTTATTTTTATTTAATTTTTTTAGTTTAAGTTTTATTTTTTATTTTAGGTTCAGGTTAACATTTTTATTTTATTTTTTAGGTTTAGGTTTTCATTTTTTATTTTAGGTTTATTTTAGGTTTTATTTTTTAGTTTAGGTTTAGGTTTATTTTCAATTTATTTTATTTTATTTAAGGTTTAAGTTTAGGTATAGGTTTAGTATATTTTAAGTTTAGGGTTTTGGTTTTATTTTTTATTTATTTCTAGGTTTAATTTTTAGGTTTTATGTAGGGTTTAGGGTTTAGGTTTTTGGGTTTAGAGTTTCAAAGTTTAGGCTTTAAGGTTTGGGGTTTTTAGGGTTTAGTGTTTAGGGTTTATGGTTTAGGTTTTAGGGTTTAGGTTTTAGGTTTAGGGTTCAAGTTTTAGTTTAGGGTTTAGGTTTTTGGTTTTTTTAATAGAGAACAAATTCAAATTCAACATTTTTTTTCGATTTCATCAACCAAGAAACACACCAAGTATTCTAAGACACAAGCGATGACATAGATCTAAAATGAGCACACTTAGAGCAAATCAAAGACCATAGATAACTTGAATTGTATTTACTTAAAATTAGCGGGTCGGATCGATTTCTTGATTTCTCTAGTTCCCATTAGAACCACCCTTTCTTGAGTAGCGGGATCCACCATCATATCCCCAATCTACCTCTACCACCATGTAACCTCCGTCAGTCCTCCTATATAACCACCATTTTGACCACAACGTCATATCCACCGGCCTCTAGTTCCCCACCACATTGAAATAGTCACATTTTGCCTCGCCTCTTAGATCTAGACTAAGCATGTTTGGGATGCTCATTAGGTTCTACCCATTCTTAGGGTTTAGGTTTGGTTTAGGTTTATTATGTTTTAGGGTTAAGGTTTATGTTTTAATTTTTTTAGTTACTTTAGGTTTAGGTTCAGGGTTTAGTATTTAGGGCAATGATTTATGGTTTAGGGTTTAGGGCTTTTCGGTTTATGCTTTTAGGGTTTAGGGTTTAGGGTTTTTTAGGGTTTAAGGTTTAGGGTTAGTTCTAGGGTTTAGGGTTTAGAATTTAAGGTTTAGAGTTTTTTAAAAAAAATTAAGTAAACGATAGGTTTAGGTTTATTTAGTTTATTTAGTTGATTTTTATTTATTTTAGTTTATTTTGTTTTTTTTTTCATTTATGTTTTTTTGTTTTTTTTTATTTTGTTTATTTTAGGTTTATTTATTTTAGTTCAGGCTTTTTATTTTAGTTAATTTTTTTTTAGTTTAGGTTTATTTTATAGTTGACTTTTATTTTTATTATATTTGTTACGTTTAGGTTTTTTTTAAGGTTTCGGTTTACATTTTAATTTTAATTTTTTAGGTTAAAGTTTTAGGTTTTTAATTTAGGTTAATTTTTAGGTTATATTTTTTAGTTTAGGTTTAGGTTTATTTTTAGTTTATTTTATTTTATCTAGTTTAGGTTTTGGTTTTATTTATTTTAGTTTATTTTGTTTATTTTATTTTATTTTAGGTTTAGTGTTTTTTTTTAGTTTAGGGTTTAGGTTTTATTTTTTACTTATTTTTAGTTTTTTTAAGGTTTATTTTTTAGGTTAGGTTTATTTAGTTATTATTTTATTTAGTTTTAGGTTTATTTTATTTTTATTTTAGGTTTATTTGTATTATATTAAAGTTTTTTATTCTTAGGTTTATTTTTTATTGTAATTTATGTTTTTCTTTATATTATTTTAGTTTATTTTTATTTTTTATTTTATTTTATTTTTAGGTTTAGGTTTAGGTTTTTTGATTTTTAAGGTTAGGGTTTAGGGTTTAGGGTTTAGAGTTTAGGGTTTAGGGTTTAGGGTTTAGGGTTAGTTTAGGGTCTAGGGCTTAGGGTTTAGGGTTTAGGCTTTAGGGTTTAAGATTTAGGGTTAAGGTTTTTAGGGTTTAGAGTTTAGGGTTTAGGGTTAGTTTGGGTTTAGGGTTTAAATTTTTGGGGTTTATGGTTTAGGGTTTAGGGTTTATGGTTAGGGTTTGGGTTTAGGGTTAAGGGTTTAGAGTTTATTATTTTTTTTAAGTTAAGTAAGTTGGTAGATTTAGGTTATTTAGTTTATTTTTATTTATTTTTGTTTACTTTATTTTTTTTATTTAAGTTTATTTTTTATTTTGATTTAGTTTAGATTATTTATTTTAGTTTAGCTTTTTTATTTTAGTTTAATTTTAAGGTTTAGGTTTAGGTTTATTTTAATGTTTATTTTTTAGTTTTGTTCTATTTTTATTTTATTTTTTCAGCTTAGAGGTTTTATTTTTTATTTTTAGATTTAGGTTTTGGTTTTTATTATTATTTTTTTTATGTTTATGATTATGTTTTAATTTTTATTTTAGGTTAATTTTTAGGTTTTATTTTTAAAGTTTACGTTTAGGTTTATTTTTAGTTTATTTTATTTTATTTAGTTTAGGGTTTATGTTTAGGTTTCATTTATTTTAGTTTAGTTTATTTTAGTTTAGCTTTAGGTTTATTTTGTTTTATTTATTTTAGGTTTAGATTTTTTTTAGATTAGGGTTTAGGTTCTTTTTTGGTTTAGGTTTTAATTTAGTTTTTATTTTATTTTATTTTAGGTTTATTTTTCCTTTATTTTGTGTTAAGTTTATATTTTATTAATGTTATTTATTTTTAGGTTTATTTTATTTTTTAGTTTACTTTAGGTTTTTATTTATTTTATTTTAGTATTGTGTTTATTTTTTAAATTATTTTATTTTCACGTTTAGGTTTAGGTTTATGTTATCATTTAGGTTTAGGTTTATGTTATCATTTAGGTTTAGGTTTTAGTTTAAGATTTTATTCAATTTTTATTTTATTTTGCCTAGGTTTGGGTTTTCTTATTTATTTTATTTTTTAGGTTTTATATAGTGTAGGTTTAGGTTTTTAGGTTTTTTAGGTTTAGGGTTTAGGGTTTAGGGTCTAGAGTTTAGGGTTTAGGTTTTAGGGTTATAGGTTTTAGGGTTTTGGGTTTTGGGTTTAGGGTTTAGGGTTTAGGGTTTAGGTTTAAGGTTTTAGTGTTTAGAGTTTAGGGTTTAAGGTTTAGGGTTTAAGCTTTAAAGGTTTAGGGTTTAGGGTTTAGGATTATAGGGTTAGGGTTTAAGGTTTAGGGTTTAGGGGTTATAATTAAGGTTATTTTTAATCTATTTAATTTTTTTTAATTTTTAATTTTTTAAAATTAGTAAGTTAGGTTTATTTAGTATACTTTTTATTTATTTTAGTTTGTTTGATTTTTTATTTTTATTTAGGTTTATTTTTATTTTTATTTTATTTAGTTTATTTATTTTAGGTTTATTTATTTTAATTTAGGGTTTTTTTATTTTAGTTTATTTTTTTAGGTTTAGGTTTTGGTTTATTTCTTAGTTTAGTTTTTATTTATTTTTTATTTATTTTATTTTTAGGTTTAGGTTTAATTCTTTATTTTTAAGTTTAGGTTTATGTTTTTATTTTATTTTTTAGGTTTATGTTTATTTTTTATGTTTATTTTAGTTTATGTTAGGATTATTTTTAGTCTATTTTATTTTATTTAGTTTAGGTTTATGTTTAGGTTTACTTTATTTTAGGTTAAGGTTTTATTTATTTTAGTTTATTTTATTTTTGTTTTAGGTTTAGGGTTTTATTTTGTTTTTATTTTAATTAGTTTTATGTTTAGGTTTTTATGTTTTTTGGGTTTAGGGTTTAGGGTTTAAAGTTTAGTGTTTAGGGTTTAGCATTTTTAGGGTTTAAGGTTTAGGGTTAACTTAGAGTTTAGTGTTAGTTTAGGGTCTAGGATTTATGCTTTATGCTTTAAGCTTTAGGCTTAGGATTTAGGGTTTAGGGTTTAGGGTTTAGGGTTAGTTTAGGGTTTAGGTTTTGAGTTTTAGAGTTTAGGGCTTAGGGTTATTATTTTTTTAAAAGAAAATTAAGTGAACAGTAGATTTAGGTTTATTTAGTTTATTTTATATTTATTTTAGTTTATTTTTATTTTTTATTTTTATTTAAGTTTCTTTTTTATTTTTATTTAGTTTAGATTATTTATTTTAGTTTAACAATGTTATTTTTGTTTAATTTTTAGGTTTAGGTTTAGGTTTAAGTTTATGTTTATTTTTTAATTTAGTTTTTTTATTTGATTTTTTCGGCTTAGGTTTTATTTTTTATTTTTAAGTTTAGGTTTAGGTTTCAGCTTTTTATTATAGCGTTATTTTTAGGTTTTATTTTTTTAGTATACATTTATTTTTGTTTTTAGTTTATTTTCTTTTATTTAGTTTAGGGTTTAGGTTTAGTTTATTTTAGGTTTAGGTTTAGGTTTCATTTATTTTAGTTTTGATTATTTTAGTTTAGGTTTAAGTTTATTTTATTTTATTTATTTTAGGTTCAGTTTTTCTTTATTTATGGTTTAGGTTTAGGTTTTAATTTAGTTTTTATATTATTTTATTTTTATTTTGCATTTAGTTTATATTTTATTAGGTTTTTTTATTTTTTAGGTTTTTTTTATTTTTTTTAATAGTTTAGATTTTATTTATTTTATTTTTAGTTTTAATTTTTAAATTATTTTATTTTAAGTTTAGGTTTAGGTTTGTTTTAGTTTAGGTTTAGGTTTAGTTTAGGTTTTATTTATTTTTATTTTATTTTATTTAAATTTAGGTTTTCTTTATTTTTTTTATTTTTTTTAGGTTTATTTAATTTAGGTTTTAGGTTTTTAGGTTTTAGAGTTTAGGGTTTAGGGTTTAGGGTTTTAGTCTTTAGAGTTTAGGGTTTAGACTTTAAGGTTTAGGCTTTAAAGCTTTAGGGTTTAAGGTTTAGGTTTGTTTAGTTTATTTAGTTTACTTTTTTATTTATTTTAGTTTTTTTATTTTTTATTTTTATTCAGGTTTATTTTTATTTTTATTTAGTTTAGTTTATTTATTTTAGGTTTATTTATTTTTGTTTAGGTTTTTTATTTTATTTTATTTTTTAGGTTTTGGTTTAAGTTTAGGTTTATTTCTTAGATTAGTTTTTATTTATTTATTTTATTTTTAGGTTTAGGTTTTATTCTTTATTTTTAGGTTTAGGTTTAGGCTTTTATTTTATTTTTTTATGTTTATAAATTTTTAGGTTTTATTTTTTAGTTTAGGTTTAGGTTTATTTTAGTTTATTTTATTTATGATTTAGGTTTAGGTTGTTTAGTATATTTTAGGTTTAGGTTTGGTTTTTCTTTTTTTTTATTTTAGGTTAATTTTATAGGTTTAGGTTTTATTTAATTTTATTTTCTTTTATTTTTTGGTTTATTTTATTTTTTATTTTAGGTTTAGTTTTATTTTAGTTAGGTTTTTTATTTTTTTAGTTCAATTTACTTTTTCATTTATTTTATTTTAGTTTATCTTTTATTTTTATTTTAGTTTCTTTTTAGATTTAGGTTTAGGTTTTACTTTAGGTTTTTATTTTATTTTATTTTTTTACTTTATTTTGGTTTAGGTTCTGTTATTTATTTTATTTTTTAGGTTTTATTTAGGTTTGGCTTAGCTTTTTAGCTTTTTAAGGTTAATTGAGGGTTTAGGGTTTACCGTTTAAGATTTCGGGTGTAGGGTTTAGGGTTTATTGTTTAGGTTTTTGTGTTTATGGTTTAGGATTTTATGCTTTATGGTTTAGGGTTTGGCTTTTTTTTTTTTTAGGGTTTATGGTTGGTTTTTTAGTTTAGGGTTTAGGGTTTTGTTTTGTTTTAAGAGAAAAATTTTTAAACATTCTATTTTTTTCATTAACCAAGTAACACCAAGTTTTCTAAGAGATAATCAACGACATAGATAAGAAATGAGCTCGCATAGAGCAAATCAAAGACCCTAGATAACTGGAACCATAAAGGCATAGTTCCATAAGACATATTAGATTGGCCATTCTTTTGGTTTCTCCGGTTCTTAACCACCCACTTTATTAGACCCACCATCATATCCCGATCTTTTTACCAGTTACTGTTCTCCCAATAACCACCACTACTCTAACCACTACCTATATTCACCTCCATTACCACCACGATTTTATATTTTTCCATTTGATCTACTATTTGGTTTTGATGTTCACTGTCAAGGTTTACCCATTCTTAGGGTTTAGGTTTAAGTAAAGGTTTATTAGGTTTTAGGGTTTGTGTTTATTTCTTAACATATTTATTTAATTAGGTTTAGGTTTCGGGTTTGGGGTTTAGGGTTTAGGGTTTAGGGTTTAGGATTTAATGTTTAGGGTGTTGTGATTATGGTTTAGGGTATAGGGTTTTACGGTTTATGCTTTTATGGTTTAGGGTTACGATTAGGGTTTAGGGTTTAGGGTTTATGGTTTTTTAGGGTTTAGGGTTAGTTTAGGTTTCTAGATTTATGGTTTAGGGTTTAGGGTTTAGGATTTAAGGTTTATGATTTTTTTATTTAAATTAAGTAAACTGATAGGTTTAAGTTTATTTAGTTTATTTTTTATTTTTATTTATGTTTATTTTTTTTTCTATTTATTTAGTTTAGTTTATTTATTTTAGTTTAAGTTTATTATTTTAGTTTATTTTTTAGGTTTAAGTTTAGGTTTAAGTTTATTTTTTAGTTTAGTTTTATTTTTATTTTCTTTCTTAAGTTTAGGTTTTATTTTTTCTTTTTAAGTTTAGGTTCTATTTTTTATATTTAGCTTTAGGTTTACATTTTATTTTATTTTTTTAGGTTTAGGTTTAGGTTTTAGGTTTTTATTTTAGGTTTAATTTTAGGTTTTCTTTTTTAGTCTAGGTTTAGGTTTATTTTTATTTTATTTTATTTTATTTAGGGTTTAGGTTTAGGTTTAGGTTTAAAATATTTTAGCTTTAGGGTTTAGGTATTATTTTTTATTTTTTATAGGTTTTATTTTTTTGTATATTCTTTTAGGTTTTTGTTTTTATTTAGTTTTTATTTTATTTTATTTTATTTTTGGATTATTTTATTTTTATTTTACATTATGTTTTTACTTTATTTAGGTTTATTTTATTTTTTTAGTTTAGTTTAAGTTTTATTTAGTTTATTTTAGTTTAGTTTATATTTTTTATTTTATTTTATTTTTACATTTAGATTTAGGCTTAGGTTTAGGTTATGTTTAGTTTTAGTTTATATTTTTATTTTATTTATTTTATTGAGGTTTAGTTTTCTTATATTTATTTTATTTTTAGGTTATATTTAGTTTAGTATTAGGTTTTTAGGTTTCTAGGGTTTAGGGTTTAGGGTTTATGGTTTTAAGTTTTAGGGTTTAGGGTTTAAGGTTTAAGGTTTAGGGTTTAGGGTTTAGTATTTAGGGCTTAGAGTTTAGGGTTTATGGTTGTAAGTTTAGGGTTTAGGGTTCAGGGTTTACGGTCTAGGGTTAAGATTTTTTATATTTTATTTTATTTTATTTTTCAAATTAAGTAAACTTTTAGGTTTAGGTCTATTTAGTTTTTTTGTATTTTAGTTTATTTATTTTAGGATTATTTATTTGACTTTAGGTTTTTTATTTTAGGTTTTTTTTTAGGTTTAGGTTTAGCGTTAGGTTTATTTTTTAGTTTAGTTTTATTTTATTTTATTTTTTAGGTTTGGGTTTTATTTCTTAGTTTTATGTTTAGGTTTAGGTTTTAATTTTATTTTTTTAGGTTTAGGTTGTAGGTTTATATTTTTGGTAGGTTTATTTTTTAGTTTATGTTTAGCTTTATTTTTAGTTTATTTTATTTTATTTAGAGTTTAGGTTTAGGTTTAGGTTTAATTTTAGGTTTTATTTATTTTTGTTTAGTTTATTTTAGTTTAGATTTAGGTTTATTTTTATTTTTATTTTAGGTTTAGGTTTTTTTTTAACTTAGGGTTTAGGTTTTATTTTTTATTTATTTTTAGGTTTATTATTTAGGTTTGGGTTTTTATTTCATTTTTATTTTATTTTATTTTAGATTTATTTTATTTTTATTTTAGGTTTAGTTTTAATTTTATTTATGTAAAACTTGTCGAATTATTCTTGACATGAATCTTTTAAAATATTGTGTTAATCTAGAAGTTTAGGCATTATGTTTAATATGAAAAAATTAGGCTAATCGACTCTCAAGGCAGTTAAATAAAGGTTTACATTATATGTATCAAAGAAGTTAGTCCATCAAACTAGAATTAAGTTAGGATCTTGGAATATAGTAATTATAGTAAACTAATAGGATTAATAGATTTATGGTTCATAAGAAGATAAATATTTTATGTGTTCAAGAAACTAAATGGGTTGGGGGACAAAGCCAAGGAGATTGATAGTTTAGGTTTTAAACTTTGGTATTGTAAGTCAAATTAGAAATGGCGTAGGTGTGATTATAGATAATAGTTTGAAGGATAATGTTATAAATATTAAGATGAGATAGAAATAGTTTTAAATATTATTGTTGATACTAAGATTATCAATGTTGTAAGTGTTTATGCTCCTAAAGTAGGTTTGGATGTAGGCTCAAAAGAAAATTTTTGGAATGAATTAGAGGGATTAATACAAAAGATACCTCTTGAAGAAAAGGTTTTATTGGAGGAGATTTAAATGGACATGTTGGTAGAGTGGCAGAAGATTTTAAAAGGATTCATGGTGGTTATGCATTTGGAGTGCCTAATGAAGAAGGTTGGAATATATTGGATTTTGCTTTATCCTATGATTTTGTAGTTGCTAATACTTTATTTAACAAAAGAGATGGGCATATTATTACTTATAAAAGTTGATCTAGTAAAACACACATTGATTATTTCCTGATAAAAAAAATAGATCATTTAGATTGTAAGGATTGTAAGGTCATTCCAAGTGAAAGTTTAAATACCCAATATAAATTATTAATGTTAGATTTTAAGATGAAAGTTTGGAAGACGAAAAATTAATCAAATTATTATTCTAGGATAAGATGGGGGAACCTGAAAAACACTAATAAAAATATTTTTAAGAGCAAGCTACAAGAACTTAGAATTTAGGATGTTCATAAGGAAGCTAATGTTATGTTGGAAAATGTTGCATGTGAAATTAAACAAGTTGCTAAAAATGTGCTTGGAGAATCAAAAGGAAAAGCTTCTTTTAATAAAAATAGTTGGTGGTAGAGTCAGAATGTACAATAAAAGATAAAAAATAATAAGTGTTGTTATAAAACTTGGTTTAGATGTAAAAACTCAGACAATTGGGAAAAATATAAAGTGGCATAGAGATTCAAAGAAAGCAACATATGATTAAAAAAATAGCTTTTAGTGATTTATACAATAGATTAGATACCAAAGAAGGTGAAAGATGTATGTATAAGTTAGCTAACCAAAAATATAGGAGAAGTAAAGATCTAGCACAACTGAAGTGTATTAAGGATGAAAATAATAAAGTGCTTTTCTTAGAAAAGGATATTGAAAGTAGGTGGATGAGGTATTTTGATAAACTTTTCAATGAAGGATCTAAAAAAATGATTGATTTTAAGTACCTTAATACCTTAAAAAAATAGAGAATTTTGTTTTTATCATCATATTAGTAAATCTGAAGTTAGAGAAGCTTTAAAGAAAATGAAATGTCAAAAAATAGTAGGACCTGATGATATTCCAATAGAAGTGCGGAAATGCTTAGGAGATCAAGGAATTTCTTGGCTTACAAATCTTTTTAATCTTATTTTATAGACTAAAAGGATGCGAGATTAGTAGAGAAAGAGTTTTTTGATTCCTATATTTAAGAATAAAGGTGATGAACAAGAGGGTGCAAATTATAGAAGAATTAAGTTAATGTGTCACACATTAAAATTATAGGAGAGAGAGAGTAATTGAGCATAGGTTACAATGTGATACAAAAGTTTCTCACAACTAGTTTGGTTTTGTAGATCTACTATGGATGCTATACATTTGTTAAGAGGTTTGATGGAAGTATAGAAATCAAGGAGGATCTACCTATAATATTTATGAATTTAGAGAAACCTTATGATAGAGTTTGAAGAATTGTTTTCTAGAGAGTTCTAGAAAATAAAAGAGTTAATATTGGTTATATACAAGTCATTAAGAATATGTAGAATAGATATTACTTGTGTCCAAACACAAGGAGGATTGACAAAATATTTTCCTATTTTTGGATTACATCAGGATGACTTTAATTGATCTTTTGCTTGTTATGGATGTTCTTATTTTAAAGATGTATCTTTGTGTATGCTTATGATAGTCTCCTTGTTGATAAGACTAGAGAGGGAGTCCAAGAGAAACTTGAATTATGGAGGTCAACCTTAGAGTTTAATGATTTTCATTTAAGTAGATCTAAAACTGAATATACGGAGTGTAATTTCAGTTGTAGAAGTTATAGTAGGAGTGTTGTGACATTAGGTGAACAAGTCATCAAAAAGAGTGAGGGATTCATATATTTAGGCTATATTATTCAAAATGATGGTGAAATAGATGGAGATTTTATTAGTAGACTTTAAGTTGGATGGTTGAAGTGGAGGAATGCATCTGGCTTGTTGTGTGATAGAAAAGTACCACCTAAACTTAAGTGAAAATTTTATAAGATGGTGGTAAGACCAGAATGATTTATGGTGAAAAATGTTTCGAAAGAAGCATGAGACTATGTTAAGTGTTAGATGAGGATGCTCAGTGGATGAGTGGCTTTATCTTAGAGATAAAATGTGAAATGAGTATGATCGAAAAAGTTGGAGTAGCTCAGTGGTAGATAAGATTAGAGAGAGTTGCCATAGATGGTTTCACATTTCAATGACCTGATTAGGAGAGTAAATGCATTAGATGCCTTATGTTAAGAAAGGTAGAGGTAGACCTAAAAATACATGGTTAATATGTGTAAATAATGATTTTAGTATACTTGAATTAAATGAGAATTTGACACATAATAGAACACAATGGAGATGAAGGATTCATGTAGCCAACCCCACATAGTGGGATAAAGGCTTGTTATTTTTATTATTGTTGATGCTATAGGTTTCTTATTTTTTAGTTTAGATTATGTTTTTATTTATTTTATTTTATTTTTTATTTTATTTTTTTTTAGGTTTTAATTTAGGTTTTAATTTTATTTTATTTTGATTTTGGTTTTTTGATTTATTTTATTTAGCTTAGGTTTAAGTTTTTAGCTTTTTAGGGTTTAGGGTTTAGAGTTTATTATTTAGGGTTAATTGAGGTTAAGGGTTTAAGGTTTAGGGTTTGGGGTTTATTTGATTTTGGTTTTTTAAATTTAGGGTTTAGATTTAGATTTAGGGTTTATTCCAAACTAGTTATTAAGCATGTGATTCATTCAAATATATATGATTCATTCAACCAAACTAGTTTTAAGGACAATCAAATCAAATAAGATTATTTAAAGCAAACCAAAGCTTCTTAATTAAGTTTTGGATTTGATTTGATTTAAAGAGGAGAATAGAAATCATCACTTATTGTTTTAAACCCATTCCCACATTAGAATATTATTTGATTTAAATAAATGTAATTAAGTTCATTTTATGGGTTAATTAAATTGAACCCTTAATTAGATGAATTAATTATGCTTACTTATGTCACCTTAAAGTAATTAACAAAATTATAGCAACATGATATGCATGGAAAATAAACTTGCAATGATCTTAGGAAATAAGGGGTCTAATGCAATTACCTCATGATTAATAGTAAATTAGATTAAGAGACTTAATTAATTACTCTTATAGTTTTCCCGCACATGTGGACTAACCATAATTTTATTAAACTCTATCAGGTTATTAAACACCTAAAGATCTACCCCATGCTTTAATTAATTGAGGTCTGATGTGATTATGATTTCAATTTGATTAAGTGATTTAATTAATTAGTTAAATCTTTATTAATTCTATTTTAAAAAGGAATGATCTTAGGAAAGGGGTCACAACCTATTCGTTAGTTGACTTACTATTGAACAATGATTAATAAACTTAATTGACCAATTTGTTACTGTTCATGAGATTAATTAATCATTAATTAACTTAAAAGAGTAGTTAAGGTTTAATTAGTCAATTTTCCTAATTAAGTGAGCAATAAATCCTAAGAAAATCATGGGAGGTAGAGGTCATCCCATTAAATTAACCAACAAAATTTGGAATTAATTGCTTAAGTAATTAAGGAGTAATTTAGCTAATTAATTTTGCAATTAAACTTTAATTAAACTTTAATTACTACTCAAAATTAATTAAGATTATTTTTACTTAATTCTCCTCTAAAATACCTTCAAAATGAGTATTTATTTGCATTTTTTTATTTCTCTATGACTTTTTAGGATTTTTAGAAGTTTTAACCATTATAAATAATTAATTAAGCATAATTAAAGTCTAATCCTATTGGCACAATGTGGCACGCTAAAGCGGATGCTTTCCACGTAGTTGTGATTTTACTACTTAAAACTTATTATGTATCACATGGTGGCGGATCATTTCGTCCATCATCCAATCTAAGATTGAATGGCTACTATTAATCCCACAGCTTAATAATATTAAATTAGATTGATCTAGTAGATCTAATCACGACTATCCATTTTGATCATGTGGAATGGACAATGTGTAATCTAACATCATGTGAGTGAAGGAGAACGGAGTCCATCCGCCATTGCTCACTTGATCCAAGCTTACCGAAATCTAAAGGATCCACACCTTCACGACATCAATCGGAGGATCCAATAGTCAAGATCACATAAGATGCAAGTTTTTTTGAAAAGCTCCAACCCATTTTTTCCTAAGGATCAATTTTGGAAGCATACCTCATCACAGCTCAAGATCGGTGGCTTGAATTATTGTGGAAGCTTCATCTAGTGGAGATGAAACTCTGTTGAGTAGCAATTAGATCAATTATTTGACATTCAGTCAAAAGGTCGTGATGCAATTATTTGGAGCTCTGCTTTGATTGAAGTCCCACATCTAATACTTGAGAAGCTTGGGAGATGACTCGTTCTTGCTCGATGAGCCCTAGGGAAGGTGCATGCAAAGTTAAGTTGGTTTGATGGAGAAATGGTGAAGTTAGGCTAAAAATGGGAGTGTCCTATTTCTGGATGGACGACAATGGTTTTTTTTATCGAGGAATGAGCTTGGGAGCTTATGGAATGGCTATAGCAGCTCATCTTGGGTAGTTAAGGGTATGAGGAATGATTTTTGTTTGTGTTTGAGTGGAAACAAGGGGGTGTATACCTGCCTTCATCTTGATCGGATGTTGGGATCGGGTTTGGCTTCTAGTGGATGTCTGGCCAACTCAACGAGTCATGGGTGGTAGGGAGGAGGTGAGTTGGCTCAGCTTGGTTGGTTGAAGGTGTGGAGGTGGTTGCCAAGGAGGAATCATGGGTGTCCTATGGGTTTCAAATTCTCCAATGGGGAGGGTGAGGTAATTTCACCTTCCATGGGTCATGGCCGACCCAACCACTGAATGAGTTAGGTTGGGCAGTGTCCTAGGTTCCTAGGTGGACCATTAGGAGAGTACCAAGTAGCCAAATAATAGAAATGCCACTTACATGGGTGATTTCTCTTATGTACCTTTAACCTAATGGTAAAATGATCATTTGGAATTGGATTTGATTTGGACAGATTTGAAATGAGCCAAAAGTGGCTTAGCCCAAATTTCAAGTCAATTGGAGTAGATTTGGTTAATTTTGGCACAATTTGACTCATTTAGGTCAAATTGGGTTAGGTTTGATCAAGTTAAATAATTGGATAGATTGGGTCAAACCAAGGGTTAATTCAAGTTCATATGATTATTTGGGATGTTTTGGTTCAATTGGTTTGATTTAGTTTGGCTTAGATTTGATTTTGGCTCATTTGAATTCATTTGGGTCAAATGGGTTAAGTTAACCAATTTGACCAAATTAGCCTAATTAGCTTGGATTTGGTGTTTGTTTTGGTTTAGTTAACCAATTGAAGATGATTGTAGGTTTGGTTTCAAATAATTTGGATTTGGTTTTTATTTAGGCAAACTTGAACCATTGGTAAATTTGGGTTAAGTAGCTCAATTGGGTTCAATTGGGTCTAATCACGGCTTTGGTCAAGTTCAACTATCAATTTGGAATGAACTTGAGCCATTTATTACAAACAATTTGGTTTATATTTTGATTTGACCCAATTTTATCTTTTAAGTCAATTTGGGTCAACTTGAGTCAAGAGAGCTAATTGGGTTTTGTTTGACTCAATTGAAAGTCAAGTAATTTTCAAATATTGATTTTTATTTGGTATGAATCATTGGTTTCAAAGGATTTGGCTTAGGTTGCAATTTAGCTAGTTTGGGTTCATATGGGTTAAGGGTTGACTTGGTCAAATGACCAAGTTGACCTGGTTTGACCCAATTACTAAAAATTGATCAACCTAGGGTGATCAATAATAATGATGTGAGATTTTAATGGGCTTGGTTCAATCCAATTTGGGTAGGATTAGAACTTAGCTCACATAGGTCAAATTAGTGAGTTTGGATCAAGTGGACCAATTGGGTTTAGTTGTCTTAATTTTGGGTTGAGTTTGATTTAGTTGTGTTTATATATGGATTTGGGATTGATATATAAATTCAATTGCAATTAGCTGGGTTTCAAATGGGATTTAGTTCATTTGAACATTTCAAGTAAAAAGGGTTAAGTTGGGTTTGACTTGGGTTGATTTTGGTTTGGCTTGAGGAATGTAGATTTCATTTATATTCATGAATGCAATTGAAGGTATGATTGATTCATGAGAAAATCAATTGAATTTGGGTTTTGAAATGAAGGAATTTGGCTAAGTCTATAGAGTTGGGTCTTGTGGCTTAGGTTTAAATTTTGATTTGGCTTTATTTAGTTTTTATAATTTAAATGTATATTTCATTTAAATTTGTGAAGATGATTGAAAATATGATTGATTTGTGAGAAAATCAATTGAGTTTGACTAGATTTGGATTAATATTAGCTAAGTCCATGGGATAGGTCATATAGTTTAGGAAGGGTTTTAATTTAATTTGATTTAGTTTGATTTAGTTTTGATCATTTTACATCTAATTTATATTTAGGAAGATGATTGAAGATATAAATTTATTATGAAAAAATCAATTCATTTTGGATTAATTTGGATTAAAATTTTGGAAAGTCCATGGGATAGATCATACGGCTTAGGAAGGGTTTCAAGTTTGGATTTGATCATGGGCTTCAATCATTTGGTTTTGGAATTTGGGTTTGAATTTGGATTTGAATTTGATGTTTGAATTGAACTTGAGGTTTGGTTTGAGAAGGTGCACATGGATTGGATTTGGGTTGTAGGGTAGGTTGATTATTAACCTAATCCTATGGTTAACCCTTCTAAGTTTTAAGGCTTAGGTTAGATGTTTCCTAATTTTAGAAGAGTCTTATGACTAGGAAAGCCTTGTGTCTAGAAGACTCCTAAGTCTAAGATGGGAAGATTGAATCACACTCTAAAGTCGTCAATAGCCTTTAGCTCCATAGTGTTGCCCTTAGAGATAGATGATTGGAAGATCGAAGCCAAGTTTCACATTATAGACTCAGATACATCTTTCAATGCTTTTCTTGGGAGACCATGGATACATAAGAAGAACATAGTTCCATTCTCTCTACATCAATGTATGAAGTTTGTGAGAGGTGGGATCATCTATTGTGTGAAAAGAGATCTCAAGCCATTTATAATTTAGGAGGTCAGCATATACGAGGATGCAGCTTACTACCTCCCTTAAAACCAGTAAGTCTATTCTCATGAACTTGGCCAAAGCTTAAAAATAAAAGAAAAAAGAAAAAGATAAAGATAAAGAAAGAGAAAAAAAAAGAAAAGAAAAAACAAAATGAAAAAGAAAATAAAAGAGAGCTGAAATAGATTTGGAGGAGGAAGTAGACCCTGACATGAGATTCAACCCATAGTTCGTTACTCCATTCGAACATATGGGTAGGATGACGACCTCCACCGGGAAGGAAGAGGCTTTAGAGGCGTCCAGGGTGGAAACCTCTTTATTGGCCACCCAATAGAAGATATGTCCACTACTAGGAGTACACATATCCATATAGACTTAGAATCTAGTTTATAAGATGAGTCTTATATGGTTAGCACTAACTCTTCTCATAGTAGATTCATTTGGAGGTGAACCTTGAGCCAAATAGTGATGAAGATCGGGCTCCAAAGCAATGCATAAGTGTATCCAAGTCTATATGTGAAACAGTCAGGCATCAGTTGTGAACCTTAGCTATAACCCCACTTTCCTCTCAAAAGGTTGAGGGTTTGGCAATTAAGCAAGAACCTATGTCATCCACAGGTGTGAAGACTCAGAGGTTCTTACTAGGAGCATCATCCTCAAGTCAAGAAGTTTATGTATAACTAGAGGATGATTCATATAAAGATTTAATAGAATTACCTTTTGATTATTACTTGCCTTATGTTCATAATTTGGCAAGGAAAGGGTTAATCTCACATACTTGGTCAAAGCACAGGTCAGACTACTTAGAAAGAATATGGAGGAACAAATGCAAAAGCTCTTAACCAAAACTGAGACTAGAATTTAGTATAGTGGGTCCAGTTGATGATGACAATTACTACTTAGTCATCACAAATCATTTGGAATTTACTAGGTTCTTTTCAAATCACATTAACTCATATGAGGAGCTGTGCTTAAAAACTTCAAATGATCTAGATGATTTTGAAATAAAAGACTCACCACCAGAGTTCAAAGAAGAGATCAAGTCAACAATCGATGAGCTCAAGGAAATCAATTTAGGAATTGAAGAAGATCCACGCCCGACATATATTAGTTCTTAATTAAATGAAATTGAAACCAATGACTTAGTTAGGCCATTGATTTAGTTTAAGGATAGCTTTGCATGGAGTTATGAAGAGATGCCTGGATTGGCTCCTAATGTAGTGGTCCATAAACTAGCAATAGAACTCTAACCCTATCAAGCAAGCTCCTAGGCATGTAGACATAGAACAATAGGTAATTTATGAAGTCAAAAAAAGCGATCAATCTAGCTTCATCAAGAAAAAATACCCACAGTTAGCCGCATCAGCGTTAAGAAATGAATGACCAAATTAACTTATTTGTCAATTTTATTGATTTAAATAAGGCATGTCCAAATGATGAATTTCCACTATCAATCCCAGTGCTGATGGTGGACATTGCCTCTTCTTATACATTCTTCTCTTTCATGGATTGCTCATCTGGATATAAATAAATAAAGATGAAGATGGAAGAAACACACTTTTAGAACCATCAAAATCTACTAATATAAGGTCATTCCTTTCGCCTTAAAATGTCGTACATACATTGGGCAATGACTTGAATCTTTGATGAACTCATGAATCATCAAGTCGAGTGCTAATTTGATGATCTCGTAGTCAAAAGTAGAGAAAAGGAAGACCAGCTCTTTGACTTGAGAGTAATTTTTGAGTAGTTAAGACCATTTAACATCAAAATGAATCCTCTGAAGTGTGCATTCAGAGTAGCTTAAAAAAATTCCTTTGGTTTATTGTCCGGCACCAAGGAATCAAAATAAATTCAGAGAAGATCAAGGCGATATTAGAATTTCCACCTCCTAAAAGTTAAACTCAACTCGGATCATTAGAAGGTGTAGCATATATGATGCTTTCCAATTTATCGAATATGTCGCATTCTCGCACTTGTTAAAAGGGCCAAGTTCAAGTGAGATGAAAGTGTGAGCATTCTTGAAGACATCAAGCATTACGATGATGTCATTCTAGGACCTTATCGTGGCAAGCTCATACTTTACACTACTGCGTTAGATGACTCCCTTGGTGCTTTGTTGGCCCAAGTCAATGATGAAGGGAAACAAAGGCACTCTACTATCTCAGCCATCATCCAGTCCTTGCTGAGGCTAATTGTCCATCCATTGAGAAGCATTTTCTAGGTTTAATCTTTACATCCTAAAAGCTACAACACTACATGCTTCCTCATAAGGTGAACTTAATCTCTAGGATCAATCCATTATAGTATCTCAAGACACGATCGATGTTTTCTAGATGATTGGCTTGATGATCGATGATCTTCTCGTAGTTTGACATTACCTTCGTACCCCTCTTTATGGTGAAAGGACAACTATTAGCAATTTTTTTAGCAACACACCACTTCCTACTAACTCTCAGCTTAGTGATGATCTCCCTGATGAATAATTCATGAACTTAAGGGATACTAGCATTCACCACTAGGAGATGTACTTTGATGGTGTTGCTTCTCTCAAAGAGGAGAAGAACCACAATCTACTATTCTAGGAATGACAAGGGCAGGAATAGTTCTCATAACTCTGGACCGCAATTTAATGAAATTCTCATATCATTTGTCCAGTCCTTGTACCAATAATGAAGCTGAATATAAGGCTTTGATTATCAATCTGGAGTTATCCGTTACTCTAAGCATCTAGAACATCAACATCTTTAGGGATTCTTAGCTACTTATCAATTAAATTGTTGGGTGCTACAAGGTTATAAAGCCTAAGCTCCATCACTACAACAAGTACACCATAGAGTTGTTGGCCCAAATCCCAGAGGTTGCTAGTTATAATTTTCCTTAAAGAGAGAATGTTGTAGCATATGCCAAGGTGTTAGCATGTACGAAAGATGAGTCAATATCAATAAAGGTTTAAAATAGACAAGTGTTATCCCTTATTGATATTGAACTCATAAAAAATACTCTCTCGATGGGGAGGTTGCCATTGCCAAGAAGGATAAGGAGTTAGATTTAAAGCTAACATTCATGAATTACCTAAATAAAGGCAAATTACCTCAAGAGAAGTCTCAAGCCTATAAGATGAAGTAGAGAGCACTTTCCTATGCCCTTGTTGATGGTGTCTTGTATCGACGGTCTTTTCATATATGGTTACGTTGTTTAGACAAACACGGCGTAAGATCATTGGGATTCGATTATGTGGAACCAACTAATCCAATTCAAAAATGAAAGCCAAGATTAAGAGACTAGGATACTACTGGTCGTTGATGATCAAATATTGAATGGATATGGCTAGGAAATGCCACCAATGTCAAATAAATGATGTGGTCCTACACCAACCATCCAACATTCTACATCATACATTGACCTCATGGCCATTCAAGTGTTGGGGTACCGACATAGTGGGTCTTATGGATCCTCCTACTTCCAAGGGTCATTGGTTCATCTTAGTTGCTATCAACTACTTTTTCAAATTGATGAAAATGATTCCACTTAGAGAGGTCACAACTCAGCATGTGCTCCATTTTAAGAACCATTTTTTTATATAGGTTTGGAGTGCTCGATGAATTATATCTGATAATGGTATTGCATTCAAGAGCACCGAGATCAACAACTTTGCCCAGAGACATAGAATAGATTGGAGATATTCTTCCATCAACTACCCAAGGGCAAACCGCTTAGCAGAAGTCTTCAATAAAACTCTCAACCAAATACTAAAAAAGACACTCGACAATAATAAGCGACAGTTCCATAAGCAGTTAGTTCAAGCCTTGTGGGTCTACCGCACCACATATAGAACTCCAACTCAGTCTACTCCTTTCTCCTTAGTGTATGTGTTCAAAGCCACTCTACCATTAGAAGTCCAACTCTTATCACTAAGGATAGCTGTGGGTAGCAAGATCATAATAAAGTAGAACGCCAAGTTTTGGTTAGAAGATCTCAAAGGTTTGGAGAAGAGAAGTTTTTGGGCATGCTAAAACCTTGAGTTGTACAAAGCTAAAATGATTCAAGCTCACAACCAATTGGTCCGTTCTAGATCTTTTCAAGTAGGAGAGCTTATTTTAGTTTTAAAGAGACTAATTTTTCCCATCGTAAGATGGGAGGCAAGTTTGAAATAACTTGGGAAGCCCTTTTTTCCATAGAGAAGGCCTACCAAGGAATATATTATCAACTTATTAATCATGAAAGAGAGCTCCCAATGCTTCTAACCATTAGGTTCTACTTAAAGAAATATTATAAATCATGTTTGAAAATGATTATCATCAATGAAAATACCATTTTGAATTCAATCTCTTCCATATTGAAAGTATTCTAATTTTTGAATCCACCACGATGTGTTTAGGGTAGGTGTAAGGAACCAGAGTGATTCCACATCCTTCATCGACACAAAATAAATGCAAACTGCATAAAAACATATAAAATAAAAACATATCTTTTATGTCGGGCTACCCTGAGTTGAGATAACGCCCCCAGTGGCACTCACTCATTAGCTGCTCTAGGTTGGGCTAATGTGCTACCCTACTAGTGTGTCACCCTAGTGGTCTTCTTGCTTTGGAGGATGTGAGTCTGCTACATTTTCCTTCTTTATTTGGCCATTTCACACCGATGAGTGACTTGTTAGTTTGGTAGGCCGTACTGCATGGATGGTAAGCTACCTCATGTTGGCTTTGTTTAAGAAGATGTGAGTATGCTATACTTTCTTCTTGGATTAGTCTACGTGCACTGATTGGGTCAAGTATATTTGAGGTATAGGATAAGTCCTCTAGCGGCTCCTTCGCTCATGACTACATCAAGTCTGTGTCCAGTCCTTCTCCGGGGCTCCAAGCTTATTAGTCATACTAGGCTAGATAGTATCTTTCTTGTCGAGGATAGACTATCTTGATGATGAGTTCCACTTGAAAAGTTGTAAGCCTACACACTTTCTTTCCAGATTGATGCCCCTAGCAGCACATCCCCTGTGGGCACTATTTTGGATCACATCCTTCACATTCCCATTTAGACACTACCCGGGTTACTAATAGATTGGATAGTTCCCCTTTCATAGTAACCACATATGTGGTTGGAGAATCCATCCTATAGATGTGCAGATTCTCCCATGGTCTCATAAATTTGAGATAGGTCAAGGCCGACATAGGTCCTTCTCAGTATGGTTCCTTGCACACCAACAGGGTCCATGCAAACATATAAACAAAATATATATTCACTTATGGATTAGGAGGACACAACTAGCGATACATTTTCTCAAGAAGATATCATATGTTTAGGGCAGTGTCAGCAAATCTTCATATAGGAATTGCCTTACTACTCTTGAGTTGATATAATTCCTCAGCAACATTCACTCTGTAGTTGCCCAGTCGGTTGATTTGTTGTGTGAGGTCACCCCTGGTTTTCCTCATTTAGAAGATGTAAGTCTGTTAAGCCTTCTTTCTAGCATAGTCATTACACATCGAAAGGCAACCCCTTAGGTTGGCTAGCTCTACCCCATAGCCAGTAGACTATCCCTTTGGATTTATAAATTTAAGATATGACAAGTTCGATATAGCCCCTTCTTAGCGGGTCTATCACACACTGACATGGTTCATAAATTAAATCTTTTAAATTTGACTGAGCTCAAATCCTCAGCGAATATGCCCTCAATTCAAAATCAAACTAAACCAAACTAACCATATCAAATCACATGAAATTAAGATAAAATTCTTTTAGACTACTTTGAGTTGACATAAGTCCCCAATGGAATCACTTAGTAGTCGCCCTCGGTCAGGTTTAGTTTTTTGAGCATCCAACATGTCACCCTAACAGTTGTTCCTCACTTTGGAAGATGTAAGTCTGCTACACCTTCTTCTTAGCACAGTCGTTGCACACTGAAAGGCAACCCCTTAGGTTGGCTAGCTCTACCCCGCAGTCGGTAGACTATGCATTTGGATTTGTAAACTTGAGGTAGGTCAAAGTTGATATAGCTCTTTTTCAGTGGGTCCATTGAACACCAACGGGGTCCATACATTAATTCAGATTAAATTAAACCCAATCTTATTTCCCTAGTGGAGTTAAATCACACCCTTCTCCCTAGTGGGGCCTAAATCATATATAAACCAATCAAGCAAACAAATCAAATTCAAAACCAACCTCTCAAGTGGATCCAAATTAAACCAACTCCCCCAATAGAGTCTAAATCAAAGAAATCCAACCAAACTCTTATTCCTAGTGGATACATCCCCAAATAAATATATGAAAAAAACTAAAATCCCAATCCCCAATAGATAGCCTGAACCTGCTTCCCTAGTAGAAGGTTCAAATACCTGATCCCTAGTGGACTAGAGCCCGTACTCTATTAGATATGCCTCCACAGTAATTAAATCAAAATAAATTAAAGTTGACTCAATCTTAATCCCTGGCGGATTATGGATTCTTTTCCCCAATGGATCTTCTTTCCACAAGTCATATAATCAAATCAAATTGAAATGTTATCCCAAACAAATTTTTTTCTTCTACACCCTTGACATAGATCCCTCACATGTCATGTCCAATGCATGTGTGATCCCCTAGTGGATCTCCCTCCATGTCCTAAACATGGAATTCTCACCAAATCTTATTTATTCTTATATGCACACCTTTAATACTTCAACCAAAAGCCTAACAAAGTATTCATTCAAATTACATCATCTCAACATTGTAATCAATATGTTATTATTTGTGATGGTGCAAGCTCAAACTAACTATACAATAGCATGCTAAACATATTATAGTGTAAATTAATACACTATATTACATTATAATATATAATGTTATATTATAATTTGTTGTAATATAATATATTTTCTAACATTGCACCTCATTAGAATCACTTGAAAAACAAATAAAATTTTCTCAAAATATGAATAATGTTCATTTTGGATGTAAAATTGTTATTTTCTTAGAAATGGTAATAAAATAGTATATTTTTGTGTTGCTTTTAGTGTGTGCCATGAATTTGGCATAATTCTTCCATCAAAACCTTCAAATTAACATTTTTGTGAGTTTTGACCCAATGTATTATAATAAAAGTAAAATATACTAAAATGTACAATAACATTTAGTAACACACCACCACATTCATATATATGTTAAGTTATATTGTTATGTACATTATATTTTAATATGCTTTCATATAATATATTATCTTACATTACCCCTTAAATGAATCACTTAAAGAAAAAAATTTATAAAATTTGGTTGAAAAATGAACATTTATTTTGGATTGAAAATTTTATTCTTTTAATGAAATGACACACCATAGCACTCCCCCAATGATGTTCCCTAAAGCTTACATTAAATTTGGCCAAATCCCATCATCTCAGTCTATAAATCACTATTTTTATGAATTATACTAGTACAAACTCTACTACATCATACTATAAGAAACTAAAATATGCAAACAAAGAAGTAATAATACATAATAGTATGTTATAATGCATGATGCTACACTATGTTATGGCATCCTATATTATATTGCACTATAACATATTATATTATATTATATTGCATAACACATCACAAGGGATTGCTTAAGATAAAGCTTAAGATAAAAAATCATAAAATTAGTTTAAATAATAAAAAACTATATAATTAAGTCGTATCAGTTACATATTTTAAATTGAAATAATATATTATTATGCCAAGCTCTACCTATTATGAATTTGGCCAAATTCCACCATTTTAAAGTCTAAATCAATATTTTTATAAACAATTCTAGTGTAGGCTTAACTGCATGATTGTAAAATACTAAAAGAGTTTAAAATTCGTAGAACAATATATTATGATACGATGTTATACTATGCTACATCATATAATAGATATTTTGAACATGAAATCTTACTTTTTATACTATAAGTGGCAGCACACCTTTGGTACTACAACCTAATTCCACTTCAAATTTAACAAATTTCATCATCGATTTATTAATCAATATATTTATGATTTATAGTAATATAGGGGCATAATACCATAATATACTAAAACATTTCAAAACATCTTTTAACATCCAAAAACACATCACTACATGCTCAAATATATGATGCTAAATTATACTATAATATTTGGTATTATAATATGATTTAGGGTATTCAAATCTCTAATAGTCAAAGGAAAGTCTCTTGAAGACATTTTCTTTAGCTACCATAACTATGTTAGGATTAGGTCACTCTTTAGATCTACTCCTAATGGCATCTTTATTCAAGGTTTAGGGTTTAGTGTTTAGGGTTAGTTTAGGGTTCAAGGTTTAGGATTTAGGTTTTAGGGTTTAGGGTTAGTTTAGTTTTTAGGTGTTAGGGTTTAGGGTTTAGGGTTGTAGGTTTTAGGGATTATGGTTTTAAGGTTTAGAGTTTAGGGTTTAGGGTTTTAAGGTTTAGCATTTAGGGTTTAGAGTTTAGGGTTTACAGTTTATGGTTTACTTTTTAATGTTTAAGTTTTAGAGTTTTTAGGGTGTAGGGTTTAGGGTTTGGGGTTTTTCTTTTAGGTTTAGGGTTTAAGTTTTAGTTTAGGGTTTATGGTTTAGGATTTAAGGATTTTTTAATAGAGAATAATTTCATATTCAACATTTTTACTTTTCAATTTTATCAACCAATATCATCCCAAGTATTATAAGACACAAGCAACGATAGAGATAAAAAATGAGCACCCATAAAGCAAATCAAAAACCCTAGATAAGTAGAACTTTCTCTACTATAAAGACACAGTTCCATAAGAAATAGATTGAATCGATCGTTCTTCAGTTTCTCGAGTAGCAGGATCTACCATCATATCCCTGATCTCTCCTTCTACCACCACCACAGCTGTAACTTCCATCTCTCCACCTGCCTCTATAACCACCACTACTCGACCAGCCTCAGGATCCACCACCACTATGATAACTTTCACCTCCCATCCACCACTCAAGTGAGGCCCAGGAGTTGATAGTGATGTTCCTATCATCAAGGTTCTACCCATTCTCTATGTTTACTATTAGTTTATGTTTAGGGTTTAAGGTTTAGTGTTAGTTTAGGGTTTGGGGCTTAGGGTTTAGGGTTGTATGTTTTAAGGTTCAGAGTTTAGGGTTTAATGTTTATGGTTTACGATTTTAGGGTTTAGGGTTTAAGGTTTAGGGTTTAGGGTTTTAGGGTTTAAGGCTTAGGGTTTAGGGTTGTATGTTTAGGGTTTAGTGTTTGGGGTTTAGGGTTCAGGGTTTAGGGTTAGTTTTAGGATTAGGGTTTATTTTTTTATTTTTTATTTATTATTTATTATTTTAAATTAAGTAAACTAGAAGGCCTTGGTTTGTTTAGTTTATTTTTAATTTATTTAAGTTTATTTTATTTTTTATTTTATTTAGTTTAGTTTATTTATTTTAAGTTTATTTATTTTAGCTTAAGTTTTTTATTTAGTTTATTTTTTAGGTTTAGGTTTATTTTTTAGTTGAGTTTTATTTTTATTTTTTTGTTAGGTTTAGGTTTAGGCTTTTATTTTATTTCAATAAGTTTAGGTTTTAGGTTTTTATTTTAGGTTTTTTTTAGGTTTTATTTTTTTAGTTTAGGTATAGGTTTATTTTTAGTTTATTTTAGTTTATTTAGTTTAGGTTTAGGTTTAGGTTTAGTTTATTTTAAGTTTAGGTTTAGGTTGTATTTATTTTATTTTAGTTTAAGTTTAGGTTTATTTTATTTTGTTTATTTTGTTTTATTTTAGGTTTAATTTTTATTTTTTATTTATTTTTTTAAGTTTTATTTTTAGGTTTATTTTTTTAGGTTTAGGTTTTTATTTAGTTTTTATTTTATTTAATTCATTTTAGGTTTAGTTTTTATTTTATTTAGGTTTTTAATTTTTTAGTTTAGTTTAGGTTTTTATTTATTTTATTTTAGTTTTTTTTTTTATTTTTTATAATATTTTCTTTTTAGGTTTAGGTTTAGGCTTTAGTTTAGGTTTTATTTTGTTATATATTTTTATTTTATTTTGGTTTAGGTTTTTTATTTTTTATTTTTCTAAGTTGTATTTAGTTTAGGTTAGGTTTTCAGCATTGTAGGGTTTATGGTTTAGGGTTAGTTTAGGGTTTAGGTTTTTGTGTTTAGGCTTTAGGTTTTAGGTTTAGGGTTTATGGTTTAGTTTAGGGTTTAGGGTTTAAGGTTTTTTTAACAAAGAATAAATTTAGATTCAACATTTATTCTTTTCAATTTCATCCAAGTAGCAAAATTTTCTAAGACACAAGTGGACATAGATAAAATGAATGAGCACTATAGGGTTGTAGTTTTAGGGTTTAGGGTATAGGGTTTAGTTTATTTAAAATTAAGTAAAATGATAGGTTTAAATTTATTTAGTTTAATTTTTTTTAATTTAGTATATTTATTTTAGGTTTATTAATTTTAGTTTAGTTTTTCTTATTTTAGTTTATTTTTTAGGTTTAGGTTTATTTTTTAGTTGAGTTTTATTTTTATTTTATTTTTTAAGTTTATGTTTTATTTTTTATTTTCAGGTTTAGGTTTTTATTTTATTTTTTAAGGTTTAGGTTTTAAGTTTTTATTTTACATTTATTTTAGGTTTTATTTTTTAGATTAGGTTTAGGTTTACTTTAGTTTATTTTATTTTATTTAGTTTAGGTTTAGTTTTAGGTTTACCTTATTTTAGGTTTAGGTTTATGTTTTATTATTTTAGTTTAGTTTATTTTAGTGTAGGTTTAGGTTTATTTTATTTTGTTTATTTTTTTTTATTTTAGGTTTAGGTTTTTTTTAGTTTAGGGTTTAGGTTTTATTTTTTATTTATTATTAGTTTTTATTTTTAGGTTTTTTTAGGTTTAGGTTTTTATTTAGTTTTTATTTTATTTTATTTGAGGTTTATTTATTATTATTTTATGTTTAGTTTTATTTTAATTAGGTTTTTTATACTTAGGTTTATTTTATTTTTTATTTTAGTTTAGGTTTTTATTTAATTTATTTAAGTTTATTTTTTAATTTTTTTTTAGGTTTAGGTTTAGGTTTTTATTTTATTTTATTTTATTTAGGTTTAAGTTTATTTATTTATTTATTTTATTTAGTTTCAATTTAGGTTTTAAGTTTTTTAAGCTTTATGCTTTAGAATTTAGGGTTTAGGGTTAGGGTTAGGATTTAGAGTTTAGGGTTTAGGGTTTAAGGTTAATTTAGGGTTTAGGGTTAAGGTTTAGGGTTTAGGGTTTAGGGCTATTAGTTTAGAGTTGTAGGTTTAGGGTTAGTTTTAGGGTTTAGGGTTTAGGGTTTAGGGTTTATGGGTTATTGGTTTTTTTTTTAAATTAAGTAAACTAGTAAATTTAGGTTTATTTTAGTTTATTTAGTTTATTTTTTATTTATTTTAATTTATTTTCTTTTTTATTTTTATTTAGGTTTATTTTTTATTTTTATTTAATTTAGTTTATTTATTTTAGTTTAAGTTTTTTACTTTAGTTTATTTTTTAGGTTTAGGTTTATGTTTATGCTTATTAATTAGTTTAGTTTAATTTTTATTTTATTTTTTAGGTTTAGGTTTTATTTTTATTTTGAGGTTTAGGTTTAGGTTTAGGTTTCTATTTTGTTTTTTAAGGTTTAAGTTTTAGTTTTATTTTTAGGTTTTATAATTTTTTTGTTTAGATTTAGGTTTATTTTTAGTTTATTTTATTTTATTTAGTTTAGGTTTAGGTTTATATTTTGGTTTAGTTTATTTTAGGTTTAGGTTTAGGTTGTATTTAATTTAGTTTAGGTTTAGGTTTATTTTATTTTATCTATTTTATTTTTATTTTATGTTTAGGATTTTCTTTTTATTTTAGGGTTTAGGTTTTATTATTTATTTATTTTTAGATTTTATTTTTATGGTTAGGTTTTTATTTAATTTTTATTTTATTTTAGGTTTATTTTATTTTTATTTTAAATTTAGTTTTTTATTTTATTTAGGTTTCTATTCTTAGTTTTATTTTATTTTTTCATTTAGTTTAAGTTTTTATTTATTTTATTTTAGTTAATTTTTATTTTTTCTCTTTTTTTCTTTTAGGATTAGATTTTAGTTTTAATTTATGTTTTAATTTTATTTATTTTTTTTAGATTTAAGTTTCTTTATTTATTTTATTATTAAGTTTTATTTAATTTTAGGTTTAAGGTTTAGGGTTTTGGGGTTTAGGGTTTGGGGTTTATAAGTTTATGGTTTAGGGTTTAGGGTTTATGGTTTAGGTTTATTTATGGTTTAGGTTTGGGTTTAGGGTTTAGGGTTTAGGGTTTTAGTTTGTAGGTTTAGGTTTTAGTTTAGGATTTTTTTAAAAATAGAGAACAAATTCATATTCAACATTTCTTCTTTTCAATTTCATCAACCAAGTAACACACCAAGTTTTCAAAGACACAAGAGATGACATAGATAAAAAATGAGCACGCATAGAGAAAATTAAAAACCCTAGATAACTATAATCATCTTTACCATAAAGACATAGTTCAATATGTACCAGATCGGATCGGTCATTATTCAGTTTCTCAAGTTCCCATCAAAACCACCTCTCCTGGCGTGATCCCATGGTTGTAACCTCCACTTTCCATGATCACACTTCTCCACCTCCACCTCGGATCACACCACCACATCCCAATGCCTGCCTGCACCCGCCTCCACAGCAGTCTAGGCTGGTTGATGGTGATGTTCTTCTTTGTCGAGTTACTTATTCTTAAGGTTTAAGTTTATTAGGTTTTATGGTTTAGATTTATTTTTTAATTTATTAAGTTACTTTAGGTTTAGGTTTTGGTTTAGGGTTTTGGTATGGTTTAGGGTTTGGTTTATAGGGTTTAGGGTTTTGATGGTTTTAGGGTTTAAGGATTAGGGTTAGTTTAGAATTAGTTAGGTTTAGGGTAAACTTTAGGGTTTAAAGTTGGGTTTAGGAGTTAGAGTTAGGATTTAAAGGTGGAGTTAAAGTTTAAATTCATTTAAGGATTTAGGGTTTAAGTTTAAGTTTAAGGTTTTTAAACTGGAGGTTTTAAGTTTATTTAGTTTATTAATTTATTTTAGGGTTTAGTTTATTTTTATTTAGGTTTATTTTTTATTTTATTTAGTTTAGATTTATTTTGGTTTTATTTATTTGGATTTAGTTTTAGTTTATTTTAGGTTTATTTTTTTAGTTTAGATTTATTTATTTTATTTTTTGTTTAGTTTATTTTTATTTTAAGTTTAGTTTAGGTTTTAGTTTATTTTTCTTAGTTTAGGTTTTAGTTTTTTTATGTTTATTTTAGTTTATTTTGTTTTATTTTTTTTGGGTTTAGGTTTAGGTTTATTTTTTAGGTTTAGGTTTAGGTTTTTTTGTTTATTTTAGGTTAGTTTATTTTAGTTTAGGTTTAGGTTTATTTTTTATTTTTGTTTATTTTAGGTTTAGGTTTTCTTTTTAGTTTAAGTTTAGGTTTATATTTATTTTTTTAGGTTTATTTTTTAGGTTTAAGTTTTTATTTAGTTTTATTTTATTTTATTTATAGGTTTATATTTTATTTTATTTGCATTTAGTTTTATTATATTTGGGTTTTTAGGTTTATTTTATTTTTTTTAGTCTAGTTTAAGTTTTTATTTATTTAATTTTAATTTAGTTTTTATATTTTATTTTATTTTATTTTTATGTTTAGGTTTAGGTCTTGGTTTTAGTTTAGGTTTTTATTTTATTTTATTTATTATTTTATTTAGGTTTAGGTTTAGTTTAGTTTTAGCTTTTTAGACTTTTAGAGTTTAGTATTTAAGGTTTAGGGTTTGGGGTTTAGGGTTTAGTGTTTAGGTTTATAGGTTTTAGGGTGTAGGGTTTAGGGTTTTGGGTTTAGGGTTTAGGGTTTAGGGTTTAGGGTTTCAGGGCTTAGGGTTTAGGGTTCAAGGTTTAGGGTTAGTGTTTTTTTAATTTTTTTAAATTTTTTAATTTTATTTATTTTTTTAAATTAAGTAAACTGGTAGGTTTAGATTTATTTATTTATTTTTTTATTTATTTTAGTTTATTTTATTTCTTAAATTTATTATTATTATTTCATTTAGTTTATTTATTTTAAGATTATTTATTTTAGTTTAGGTTTTTTATTTTAGTTTATTTTATAGGTTTTATTTTAGGTTTAGATTTAGGTTTAGGTTTAGGTTTAGTTTAGTTTTATTTTTATTTTAGTTTTTAGGTTTAAGTTTTTTTTTATTTTTAGATTTAGGGTTGTAGGTTTAGGGTGTAGGGTTTAGGATTTAGGGTTAATTTTCAGGATTAGGGTTTCGGGTTTAGGATTTAGGATTTAGGGTTTAGGGGTTTTTTTTTTCTAAATCAAGTAAACTGGTAGGTTTAGGTTTATTTAATTTAGTTTATTTTTCATTTATTTTATATTATTTTATTTTTTTATTTAGGTTTATTATTTATTTTTATTTAATTTAGTTTAGCTTTTTTATTTAAGTTTATTTTTTAATTTAGTTTTATTTTTTTATTTTTTTAGGTTTAGGGTTTTTTTTTAGTTTAGGTTTTATGTGTTTCTTTTAGGTTTATTTTTAGGTTATATTTTTCAGTTTAGGTTTAGGTTAATTTTTAGTTTATTTTATTTTATTTAGTTCAGAGTTTAGGTTTAAGTTTAAGTTTTATTTATTTTAGTTTAGGTTTAGGTTTATTTAATTTTACTTATTTTAGGTTTAGGTTTTTTCTTAGTTTACAGATTAGGTTTTATTTTTTATTTATTTTTAGGTTTATTTTTTAGGTTTAGGTTTTTATTTAGTATTTAATTTATTTTATTTTAGAACTATCTTATTTTTATTTTATGTTTAGTATTTATTTTATTTAGATTATTATTTTTAAGTCCATTTTGTTTTTTAGTTTAGTTTAAGTTTTTATTTATTCTATTTTCATTTAGCTTTTATTTTTTATTTTATTTTATTTTTACATTTAGGTTTAGGTTTTAGTTTAGGATTTTATTTTATTTTATTTTTTATTTCATTTATATTTAGGTTTATATATTTATTTAAATTTTAGGTTTTATTTAGTTTAGGTTTAGGTTTATAGGTTTTTAAGGTTTAGGATTTAGGGTTAAGGGTTTGGTGTTTAAGGTTTAGGGTTTAGGGTTGTATGTTTTAGGGTTTAGGTTTTAGGATTTAGGGTTTAGAGTTTATGGTCTAGGGTTTTAGGATTTAGAGTTTAGAGTTTAGGGTTTAGGGTTTTAAGGTTTAGGGTTTAGGGTTTAGTGTTGTAGGTTTAGGGTTTTTTTTTAAATTTTTTTAAAATTTTAAATTTATTTGGTTTATTTAGGATTATTTTTTATTTATTTTATTTTATTTTATTTTTTATTTTTGTTATTATTTAGTTTACTTTATTTATTTTAGGTTTATTTATTTTGGTTTAGGTTTTTTATTTTAGTTTATTTTTTTAGGTTTAGGTTTACATTTATTTTTTAAGTTTAGTTTTATTTTTATTTTAATATTTAGGTTTAGGTTTTATTTTTTATTTTTAGGTTTAGCTTTAGGTTTTTATTTTATTTTTTTATGTTAGGTTTTATATTTTTAATTTAGGTATATTTTTAGGTTTCCTTTAGTTTAGGTTTACAATTTTTTAGTTTATTTTATTTTATTTAGGCTTTAGGTTTTGGTTTTGTTTTAGGTTTTATTTATTTTAGTTCAGTTTATTTGAGTTTAGGTTTAGTTTTATTTTATTTTTATTTTAAGTTTAAGTTTTTTTTAGTTTAGGGTTTAGGTTTTATTTTTTATTTATTTTTTGGTTTTCTTTTTGGGTTTTTTTTAGGTTTATATTTTTATTTTATTTTATTTTATTTTATTTCAAGTTTATTTTATTTTTATTTTAGGTATAGTTTTTATTTTATTTAGGTTTTTTTATTTTTCTAATTTAGCTTAGGTTTTTATTTATGTTATTTTAATTTTGTTTTTATTTTATTTTATTTTCCTTTTTAGGTTTAGGTTTATAATGCTATTTTGTTTTAGGTTTTTTTATTTATTTTACTTTTATGTTTAATTTTGTTTAGGTTTAGGTTTTTAGCTTATAGGGTTTAATGTTTAGCATTTAGGGTTTAGGGTTAGTTGAGGGTTTAGGGTTTGGGGTTTAGCATTTAGGGTTTAGGGTTTAGGGTTTAAGGTTTAGGGTTTAGGGTTTAGGGATTAAGGTTTTTAAGGTTTAGGGTTTAGGGTTTCGATTTTAAGTCTACGACTCAGGTGGGGGTTTTTGGTTTTTTTTTAATGGAGAGAAAATTTAGATTTAACATTTATTCTTTTTGATTTGATCAACCAAGCAACACACTAACTATTCTAAGACAAAAGCAATGACATTAATAAAAAGTTAGCATGCATAGAGAAAATAAAAAAACACTAGATAACTAGTAATGCCTCTACTATTAATTCACAGTTCCATAAGCAGTAGATCAGATTGGTCATTCCTCAATTTCTCTAGTTCCTATCAGAACAACCTCGACATCTCGAGTAGCAGAATGCACCATCACATCCCCGATCTCTCCCTTTATCACCACCAAAGTTATAAGCTCTGTCGGTCCTCCCACCTAAATAACCACCACTGCTCCAACCAACACCTCCATTTCCACTAGCACCTCATCTTGACCATTGCGATAGCCATGAATAGCCACATTGATAGTCATGTTCATCTTAGTTTTGCCCATTCTTAGGTTTTAGGTTTTAGTTTATTAGGTTTAGGGTTTAGGTTTAATTTTTAATTTAGTTACTTTAGGTTTAGGTTTAGGGTTTGGGGTTTAGGGTCTAGGGTTTAGGGTTAGGGTTTAGGGTTTAGGGTTTAGGGTTTAGGGTTTAAAGTTTAGGGTATATGGTGTAGGGTTTAGGGTTTAGGGTTTAGGGTTTAGGGTTTTAGGGTTTATGGTTTTAGGGTTTAGGGTTTAGGATTTAGGGTTAATTTTTGGGTTTAGAGTTTTTTTTTACAAAAAAAAAAAATTAAGTAAACCTGCAAGTTTAGGTTTTTCTAGTTTACTTAGTTTATTTTTTATTTATTTTAGTTTATTTTATTATTTATTATTATTTAGGTTTTTTTATTTTTATTTAGCTTAGTTTTTTTTATTTTAGGTTTATTTATTTAAGTTTAGGTTTTTATTATAGTTTATCTTTTAGGTTTAGGTTTAGGTCTAAGTTTATTTTTTAGTTGAGTTTAATTTGTACTTTAATTTTTATGTTTAGGTCTTTAAGTCTTTAAGGTTTAGGTTTTAGGGATTAGGGTTTAGGGTTTAGGGCTTAGGGTTTAAGGTTAGTTTAGTGTTTAAGGTTTTTTAGGGTTTAGGGTTTAGGGTTTTTTGGGGTTTAAGGTTTAGGGTTGTAGGTTTAGGGTTTAGGGTTTAGGGTTTAAGGTTTAGGGTTTAGGATTTAAAGTTTAGGGTTTATGGTTTAGGGTTTATTTAATTAAGTAAACTGGTAGGTTTAGGTTTATTTAGTTTATATTTAATATATTTTTGTTTGTATTTCTTTTTATTTTTATTTAGGTTTATTTTTTTATTTAATTTATTTATTTTTTAGTTTTAGGTTTAGGTTTAGCTTTATTTTTTAGTTTTTTTTTATTTTTTTTTTAGGTTTAGGTTTTATTATTTTTTATAGTTTTATTTTTTATTTTAAGTTTTATTTTTTAGGTTTTATGTTTTGTATAGTTAAGTTTATTTTAGGTTTAGGTTTAAGTTGTATTTATTTTAGTTTAGGTTCAAGATTATTTTATTTTGTTTATTTTATTTTTATTTTAGGTTTAAGTTTTTTTTAGTTTGGGGTTTAGGTTTTATTTTTTTTAGGTTTTATTTTTAGGTTTAGGTTTATATTTAGTTTATGTTTTATTTTATTTTAGATTTGTTTTATTTTTATTTTACGTTTAGTCTTTATTTTTTAGGTTTGTTATTTTTTAGGTTTATTTTATTTTTTAGTTTATTTTGGTTTTATTTATTTTATTTTATTTTATTTTATTTTATTTTTATTTTATTTTATTTTTTAGGTTTTAGGTTTAGGTTTAGTTAAAATTTTATTTTATTATTTATTTTGTTTATTTTATATTATTTTATTTTAGGGTTTATATGGTTAAAACATAAACATAAAATAAACTAAACCTAAACCCAAATAAAATAAATAAATAAAATAAATTAAAAATAATAAAAATAAAACTAAAAATAAGTGAAATAAACTAAAACTAAAAATAAAAATAAAACTTAAAACAAAAATAAAAATAAACTAAAATAAACCTAAACAAATAGAATATAAATAAAACCTACTAAAAATAAATAAATAAACCAGTAACAAGAATAAAATAAACCTACAACAACAATAACAATAGGCCTTTTTTGAGTTGGTTCATGATCTACATTATGGTGTGGGTTCTCATGAAATAAAAATGAGCTGGAATAAAATAAGATAAAATAAAATAAATATAAAATAAACTAAAGACTATAAAACACACTGGTTTTAATTTAAGATAATCAGGCCCTGACCCTGAACCTAAGAACTAAAAGGCAAGATCTACAAACTATGAACTCACAGCTACCAAGCCCTAACATGACACTGACCCTCGAGCCTGAGCCATGAACCCAAAGGCAGCAATCCTGCGGGCTGGCCCTCAAGCACTGACCTGAGCTAGGCCACCCCAGGCCCTAAGGCTGACAGCAGGCATGAGCTGAAGACTCCTAGAACACAGGCCACAAAACCTAGCCTGAGCCCAATTAAGCCTGAAAAGAAGATGAATGAGTAAAGAACACTTATAAAATTAAATGAAAGTAAAATGTGAGAAACCTGAGGCTAGAGCTTAAAGGAAAAAAAGAATAAGTAAGATGATGAACAAGGCTGAGGCTAAAAGAAAATAAATAAAATAAAAGAATGAAAGATAAAGGATGATGTAATAAAGATGAAGATAAGAAATGAAATAAAATAAAGGCTGTAAAATGAAAACCCTAAAGCTATAAATAGTAAAAAAATAGGCCTAAAAAAATAGGCTAAGATAAATAAAATGATGTAATCTTGACAAAATTAAAATATAAACTAAATGAAACCTGAGCATAAAACATTAAACTAGGCCTAAACTAGGCAAATAAATGAATGGCTTAAACTTAAAGCTAAAGAATAAACCTAAAGATAACAGAATAAAACCATAAAACCCAACCTAAAAGATCAGGCTTAGAATCTAAATGATTAATAACTAGGCCTATATAAAATGGAAAATACTAGGCTAAAGATGGAAGCTTGAGGTAAATAGATGAAAAGAAATAAAGGCTAAATAAAAATAAATAAACTATATAAAATGAGTTTAAAAAAATAAACTAGATGAAACTAAAAGCTATGGTTTACTTTTAAAAGGCTTAAAACCTAACCACTGGCTGCGGATCTGAGCTACTACTAATGGTGGGCAGAGAAATCTGACCCAGATCACACAGGCTTGCAGACCTGAAACCAGGCCCTGGGCCCACAGGATCTTGGCATGGGCCTAGGCCCTGGGCTGGGGCTTTGACCCTGGGCCCCAGGCCACGACCTGACCAGGCCCTGAGTCCAGTCACCCTAAACCCAGGTTCTGGCCCTGGGAGCATAACCTAAATGTCCCAGGCCACTGCAGGCCACAATAAAAATCAAAAGAATACGCAACAAGTGCTTTTGCCCATGCCTGAGGCCTGGGCACAGCCTAGGCCTAAGGCTAAAAGGCTGGGCCCTGGGCTAGGCCTTGGCCAACTAATAGATGGAAATAAACTCTACCAGATGAGAAAGATATAAATAACAAATGACATATATAGTAAGATAAAGATAGAGGTTAGAAGTAAATAAAATAAACTAAAGGCTAAACAACCTAAATGAGAGCCTATGTCTTTAGGTGCTAGAGTTAACTAAACTAATCTAAACAAATATAATCTAAACTGAAACTGAAAACTAAAACTAAATAAATAAAAATAAATAAACTAAAATATAAACTAAATAAACCTGAAAGCTAGATAAGATAAAACTAAAATGAAGCTAATAAATAAATAAAACTACTAAATAAAAAAAACCTAATCTAAATAAATAAAACTTAGAGCTAAAAAAATAAACCTAAATTAAAATAAACTAGACTAAACTAAACTAAACAAAAAAAAAAAAAGTGAACTTAAAACCTAAAGCTACAAGAGTTAAACGGATAAATAAAATAAACTAAAATAAAATGGGTTAAACCTAAAGCTAAATAAACTAAACTAAAACTAAACTAAAATAAATAAAGCCAAAACTAAATAAACTAAATAAAAACTAAAATTAAAGATAAACCTAAACCTAGGCTACAACTAAACTAAATAAAATAAACCTAAAGCTAAAATAAAAGCTGAGCTACAAACCTAAAAGAAAAAAACTAAAACCTAAACTAAATTATAAAATTTAAAACTAAAATAAACTAGCTAAAACTAAATGAAATGAAATAGATAAACTAAAATAAATCAAACCTAAACCTAAAATAATAAACCTAAACTAAATAAATGAGCCTAAATAAAAGGCAAAACTAAACCAAGACTATGTGAGCTTAAATAGACTGAATAAAAATAAACCTAACTCTAAACATATCTGAGCTGAGCTAATGACCTGAGCAACTAAATAAAACTAAATAAAACTAAAATAAACTTAAACCCATGAGCCTAAAGCTAGATTAGCCTGGGCTGAACTGACTTAAATAAATAAACTAATAAACTAAAGCTAAATAAAATAAATAAATTGAATAAAAATAAACTAAGTAAAACTTAAAACTGAAGCTAAAATAAATAAATTAATAGATAAACTAAACCTAAACTAAACCCTAGACTAAAAAGATTCAACACTAAATGAGGTGGAAGATAAATAAACTAAAATAAAATAAACTAAATGGATTATACTAAACAAATAAATCTAAATAAAATAAATAAACCTAAACCTAACTCAGCTAGTAAAGCTCCTAAACTCTGAGCCTAGGTAACTAAAACTAGGCATGCACACTAAATAGTAAACTAAACTAACAAAACTGAGCTACCGCACAAGATGGATAAACTAGATAAAAGAGAAGATAAAATAAACAAACTAATGATATAAATAAACTAACCTAAATAAGATAAAAATAAAACTAAACAAAATAAATGAATTTAAAAAACTACTAAAATAAACTAAATGAAACTAAAATACTAAACTAAATAAACCTAATGCACTAAACTAAACTGACTAAAAGGTAAGATAAAGAAACAAAAGTAAAAAACTAGCTACCTAAACTAAAATAAATAAAATAAAATAAAGATAAATAAATTAAGTAAAGCATAAACAAATATGATAAACTATGAAGCTAAAATAAACCTAAACTAAATAAACTAAATATAAGATAAATAAATAAATACTAAAACCAAAATCCCCGGCAAAACATAAACTACTAAACTAAGATGGATTAAAATAAATGAGCTGGCCTGAAGCAAAATAAAGATAAAACTAAATTAAACTAGAAGCTAAATAAACTAAAATAAAACCTAAAATAAACATAAAACGCACCTAAAATAAAGATAAAATAGCACAAACCTAAACTGAAACTGAGCCTAAAATGAGCTAAACCTAAAACTAGCTTAATAAATAAACTAAAGGCTAAAATGGACCTAAACCTAAAATATAAATAAATAAATGAGCCTAAACCTAAATAAACTGAAGCCTGTAAATTAATGGCGTTATCTAATGGACTGAGGCCTGATGTGAAGCTAAAATTAAAGAAATGGCTTAAACCTAAAATAAACTAGAACTAAATGAAGCCTAAACCTAAAATGAAGCTATATAAATTAAACTAAAATAAAAACAAACCTAAACCAAAATGAACCTAAAGTAAAAAGAAAATCTAAACTGAAGCTAAAACCAAAGCCTAAATGAATAAACTCAGATAAAATAAACTAGAAAATGGAAATAAAACCTAGCTGAAACTGAAACCTGGAAACTTAAACTATAAATAAATTAAACCTGAGCTAAAAAAGCCTAAGGCCTAAATAAACTAAAATGACTAAAGCTAAACTAAAGAAAATGAAACTAAATTTGCCTTAAAACCTAAAATATGGACTAAACTAAACTAAAAACTGAGCTAAAGTAAACTAAGCTAAAACTAAGATAAAATGGATTAAACCTAATAGAATAAAGCCCTAGGCTGGACCAAGGCTAATCTCAGACAAAAGACTGGGCCCTGAAGCCTGACTTCTAAAAGCTTAAATCTAGGCTAAAATAAACTAAAATAAATCTAAAACCTGGGCTTAGCCTAAATAAAACACCCTAAACAAGAAAAATAAACCTCAATAAAATAAACCTAAAATCTAAACAAAACTAAGATTAAACTTAGGCCAATAAAATAAACTAAATGGGTAAACTAAAATGAAGACTTAAAATGAGCCTAGGCTAAAGCCTAAATAAAACTAAACTAAATAAATAAAACATAAACTAAAAGAGTAAACTAAACTAACTGAAACCTAAACTGGTAGATGGTGGATAAATAAATAAACCTAGACTAGGCTTAAACCTGGACAAATAAAGGCCTAAACTAGGCCTGAGCTGAGCTAAAATAAAGGCTGCTTAGCAGGCTAGCCTGAGCCTAAACTAGGCCCTGAAGCACAGGCCTAAACTAGAGCTGAAGCTACTGAGCTAGGCCTGAAGCTAGGCTGAGCTAAAGGCTAAACTAATGAAGCTAAAATGAGCCTAAAATGAGCTAAAGATAAAATGAAATAAAGCTGAACCTAAAACTAAGCCTGAAATAAAATGAAAATAAAATACATGAAACAAGTAAAATAAATTAAACTAAAGCTAAAGAAACTGAGTAAGAATCTAGGCCTGTGCCTCAGCTAAGCCTAAAATTTCAAAGGCTAAGAGCTAGGCTGAGCTAAGCCTGAGCTAAATAGTAAAGAATAAATGATAAAATAAACTAAACCCAACTAAACCAAAACTAAACTAAAATGATAAAACATGAAGCACTAAATAAATAATTAAACCTGGAATTATTAAAATGAAGCACTAAATGATCCTAAATAAACCTAAATCAAGGTGGACCTAAAAGATAAATAAACTCAGTAAAAGATAAAATAAATGAGACTAAACTAAATAAACTACTGAAGCTAAAGATAAACTAAATAAAATAAACTAATTAAAATGAAGCCTAAACTAATTAGCCAATTAATGAGCTTAAAATAAATAAAATGACTAAAACTTAACCTAAATAAATAAAAATAAGAAAATAATTAAACTTAAAGCCCTAATCCTAAACTGGGAAAAACTAAATAAAATGAATAAACCTAAAATAAATAAACCTAAACCTAAACCAAAACCTAAACTAAAATATATAAACCTTAAAAATAAAGAATAAAAAACAAATAAACATGGGCCTACCTAAATAAATAAATAAATAAAACTGAGCTAAACTAGGCTAATGACTAAAACCTAAATGAATAAACGAGCTGAGCCTCTACCTCTAAACCCTACTTAAACCTGAAACCAAAACTAAAATAAAGCTAAAACCCTAAATTAAATAAATAAACCTAAACCTAAACTGAGCCTAAAGACACAAAAACAAACCTGAACCAAAGAAGATAAAGATAAAACCTAAACTTAAGCTAAACTAAAACAAACATGACATAAAATTAAGATTAAAATAAAACACAATATGTAAGGCTAAACTAAATAAAAATAAAACCTAAAAATAAGCTAAACTAAAGAACCAAAACTTAAACCTAAAAGAAAATAAAGAGCTTAAAACCTAAAATAAAAAAAAGAAAAAAGAAATAATAAAATAAAACTCGAACTAAAGGATTTAATCTAAACATAAACTACCTAAAAAAAACTAAGATAAAGAAAACCTAAACAAAGATAAATTAATTAACATGAAATATGCTAAACTAAAAAGATAAATTATTTTAAATAAAAATAAAATAAAATGTATAAAGATATAAAGGGATAAACTAAATGACCTGGTTTTTTACTTATTAAAACCCAACAATCCTAAATAGGCTAAATCCTACAAACCATGAAAGCTAAACCAAAACCCACTCACCCTAAACTCACATACCCTAAACTCTAAACCTTAAACCCGCCATAACCCTAAAACCAAACCACAACCTATAAACACTAGAACCTAAACTGCCCTAAACCTTAAACCCCCAAACCCTAAATGATAAGCCACCCCAAACCTAAACCCTACCAAACAAACCATAAAGCCCAAACCCTAAACTAAATTGAAAGTATCTAAATAAATTAAAAAATTTACCCTAAAACCTAATAAAATTAAACCAAAACCTAAACCCTAAAATGGCAAACTGACAGAACATTACCATCAACCAAGCTCAGTCTAGATTTGGTGGTGGAGGTGAAGGCAGAGGCGGTGGAGGCAAGGTAGAGGCGGCTTATCACAGTGGTGGTGGGGGATCTAGATTCGTTGGTGGATATGGAGGTGGTAGTCAGAGTAGTGGTGGTTATGGAGGTAGGAGGAGTGATAGAGGTTTTATCCATGGTGGTGGTGGAGGGAGAGATTGTAGATATGTTGGTGGATCCCGTTACTCGAGAGGTCAGGGTGGTTCTGATGGGAACGAGAGAAACTGAAGAATGTCAGATCTGATCTACTGCTTATGGAACCGTGTCTTTATAGTAGAGACAGTTCTAGTTTTCTAGGGCTATTGATTTGCTCTATGATTGCATATTTTTTATCTATGTTATCGCATATGTCTTTGAGAACTTGGCGTGTTAGTTGATTGATGAAATAAAAACTAAGAAATGTTATATGTGATTTTTTTCTTTGTTAAAAAAAACCAAAAAACCAGAAGCCCAAACTAAAAATTAACCTAAAACCTAAAACTTAAACCCAAGACACTAAACCCTAAAAATAAAAAAAAAACCATAAACCTAAATGTTGAACTTTAAAACTAACCCTAATCCTTAAATCCTAAACCCTAAACCCTAAACTCCAAACCCTAAACCCTAAACCCTAAAAACAATAAGAATAAAGCACTAAACTAAACTAACTAAAACTATAATAAATAATAAACTAAAACTAATAAATAATAAACTAAAACTGATAAACTAATAATAAATAAAACTAATTATAAACTAAAATAAAAACTAATAAAACTAACTAAACTAAACTAACTAAATAAATATTAAAAAACTAATAAACTAATAATAACAAAAACTAACTAAACTAATAAAAAAACTAATAACTAAATTAAACATAAATAAAAAACTCCTCTAATAAACTAAGAAATAATAAAACTAATAAAAATAATAAAACTAAACTAAATAAAACTATTAACTAAACTAATAAACTAACTAAATTAAACCTTCATAAATAACTAACTAATAATAATAACTAATAAATAAACCTAGACCCTAAACATAACTAACCATTAAATAACTAAATAATAATAAAAACTAAAAATAAAATAACTAAACTAACTAAACTAAAACTAATAACTAATAAACTAAAACTAATAAATAAACTAAATAATTAATAAAAAAACTAATAATAATAAGTAACGAATAACTAAAACAAATAATTAAATTAAATTATTAAACTAATAAACTAACTAAATAATAATAACTAAAACTAATAATAAAACTAAAGAAACTAATAAACTAAAATAAAATAACTAATAATAATTAACACTAAACTAATAAACAAATAATAAATTAAACTAAATAAAATTAATAACCAAACTAATAATAATAATAATAATAAAATAAACTAATAATAAACTAAATAATAAATAAAACCTAAATAAAAATACTACATCTAATAATAATAAACAAACCTAAGAAACTAAATAGTAATAATAAACTAATAAAACTAATAAAACTAATAAACTAATAAATAATAATAATAATAATAAATAAACTAAACTAAAAACAAATAATACTTAAAAAACACTAAATAATAATAAAACTTAATAACATAAAAATTAAAACCCAAACTAAAAAAATAAACCTTAAACTAAACATAAAACCTAAAATAAAACCTAAAAAATAAACTAAATAAAATAAATAAATAAAATAAACCTAAACCTAAACTAAACTAAACAAACCTAAAATAAACCTAAACCTAAACCTAATCCCTAAACTAAACTAAACTTAAACCCTAAATTGAAACTAAATAAACCTAAATTAAATAAAATAAACATAAACCTAAACCTAAACATAAACCTAAACCTAATTCTAAACTAAATAAATAAACTAAATGAAATAAAAAAAGACCTAAAGCTAAAATAAACCAAAATAAATAAACCCAAAATAAAAAAATAAATTAAACTAAAAAAATAAAACTTAAACTTAACCTAAACAAAAACCTGAACCTAAAAACTAAAAATAAACCTAATCCTTAAACCTTAAATAAATAAAAAATAAACTAAATAAATAAATAAACTAAATAAGCCTAAACTAAAATAAATAAATAAAAACAAACTAAATAAACATAAACTAAACTAAATAACCTAAGCTAAAAACCTAAACAAAAATAAACTATATAAAACCTAAACCTAAATAAACCTAAAGATAAATTAAAAAATAAACTAAACTAAATAAATAAACCTAAACTAAATAAAATAGACTAAACTAAAGTAAACTTAAACCTACACCTAAACTAAAACTAAATAAACCTAAACCTAAACCTAAACCTAAAAATAAATTGAACCTAGCATAAATAAAACTAAATAAAACTTAAACCTAAAATAAAATATATAAACTAAATAAATAAACTAAATAAATAAATAAAAATAAACTTAAACTAAACCTAAACTAAACAAACCTAACCCTAAACCCTAAACCCAAAATAAAATAAAACTAAATAAACTAAACTAAATCAAACCTAAACCTAAACCTAAATAAACTAAATAAATAAACCTAAACCTAAACCTAAAAAAATAAATAAACTATTAAAATAAAACTAAACCTAAAAGTAAATAAATAAACCAAATAAAGAAATAAAAATAAACCTGAACTAAACCTCTACTAAATAAACCTAAACCTAAAATAAATAAAATAATAAATAAAAATAAACTAAATAAAACTTAAACTTAAAACTAAATAAATAAACATAAATCGAAACCTAAATAAATAACTAAACTAAATAAATGAACATAAACATGAACCTAAACCTAAACTAAACTAAATAAAATAAATCCAAATAAATAAAAAAATAAAACCTAAACCAAAACCAAAACCTAAAGTAAATAAAACTAAAATCTAAATAAACTTAAAAAAAACTAAACTAAACAAAAATAAATAAACCTAAATCTAAACTAAAAATATATCAAAATAAATAAACATAAATAAACCTAAATAAATAAATAAAACTAATAAAAAAAATAAAAACTAAAAAAAATAAATTAACCTAAACCTAAAAATAAAAAACCTAAATAAACCTAAATAAACCTAAATCTAAACTTAAACCAAAGCCAAAACCGAAATAAACTAAACTACAAAAAAAAATAAACCTAAATAAATAAATCTAAATAAACCTAAACTAAACCTAAAATAAAATTAAATAAATAAACTAAATAAAATACTAAATAAACTAAACTAAATAAACAAAAATATAAATAAAAGATAAAATAAATAAATACCTAAACCTAAACTTGCTCCTAATTAAAATAACCCTAAAATCCCCCTAAACTCTAAACCCTATTAAACACCAAACTAAACCTTAAATCCATAAACCCTTAACCCTATATAACCATAAACCATAAACCCTGACCACAAAACACACCTTAAATCCTTGTCCATACCACAAACCTAACCCTAAACCCACCTTTACTAACCATAACCCTAAACCCTAAAACACATACCTAAAACCATAACTCCAAATAAACCCTAACCAACCCCCACTTAACTCTATGTTTTTATTTTTAGGGTTTATATTTTAATTTATTTAATTACTTTGGGTTTGTATTTAAGGTTAGGGGTTTAGGGTTTAAGATTTAGTGTTAGGGTTTGGTTTAGGGTTTATGCTTTTAGGTTTAAGTTTAGGGTTAGGGTTTAAGCTGTAAGGTTTTTTAGGGTTTAGGATTTAGGGTTTAGGGTTTAGGGTTGTAGCTTTAGGGTTGTAGGTTTAGGTTTTATGGTTTTGGGTTTAGGGTTTAAGGTTTTGGGTTTAAGATTTAAGGTTTAAGGTTTTATTTAAAAATTTATTAAACCGATATGTTTAGGTTTATTTTTATTTTTTTATCTATCTTTATTTTTTATTTAGTTTTATTTATATAGTTTAGGTTTATTTATTTAGTTTCAATTTTTATTTTAGTTTATTTTTTAGGTTTATGTTTAAGTTTAGGATTTGGTTTAGGTTTTAGGGTTTGGGATTTAGGGTTTGCAATTTAGGGTTGTCAATTTTAGGGTTTAGGGTTTAGGGTTTAGAGTTTAGGGGTTTTAGGTCTTAGGGTTATAGGTGAAGGGTTTAGGGTTTAGTGTTATTTTTTTCTTTTATTTGGGGTTTAGGGTTTATCATTTTGGGTTACCTTAGGATTTATGTTTATTGGTTTAGGGTTTATTAGGGTTTATGGTTTAGGGTTGTAGGTTTATGATTTAGGTTTAAGGTTTTTTTTTGTCTTAAACTTAAGTAAAACTTTGCCGGTCCCAAGTCCGAATGTGAAAAGTGGAGGGTTGTAATAGGTTGTCGACAACCAACATAAAACTTGTAGAAATAAGAATGACTTGAATCCTTTAAATCTTTGTGTTAATGCTACGGCCTCCCCAAGAAGTGACACGCTGTATGGCTTGAATATAGTGAAAAAAAAAATGTGCAAGGGTCGCGATGCGGTTAAATAAGCAAGGGTTCCCACATTATGGATGGATGCAGGCAAAGAAGTTAATCCATGAAACTAGAATTAGGTTAAGATCTTGGAATATAGGTACACTTACAGGTAAATTAATGGAATTAATAAATATTATGGTTCATAGATAGTTAAATATTTTATGTGTTCAAGAAATTAAATGGGTTGGAGATAAGGCTGAGGAGATTGATAGTTTAGGTTTTAAGCTTTGGTATTCAGGTAGAAGTCAAACTTGAAATGGTGTAGGTGTGATTATAGATAAAAGTTTGAAAGATAATTTTAAAATATTAATAGATTGGAGATAGAATTATAGCTTTAAAGATTATTATTGATACTAAGATTATCAATGTTATAAGTTTTTATGCTCCTTAAGTAGGTTTGGATGTAAGCTCAAAAGAAAAATTTTGGAATGAATCAGAGGGATTAATACAAAAGATACCTCTTAAACAAAAAGTCTATATTGGAGGAGATTTAAATGGACATGTTGGTGGAGTGGTATAAGATTTTAAAAGTATTCATGGTGGTTATGGATTTGGATTGACTAATGAAGAAGGTAGGACTATATTAAAGTTTACTTTAGCTTATGATTTTATAATTACTAATACTTTATTTAAGAAAATAGAAGAACATATTATTACTTATAAAAATGGATCTTGTAAAACACCGATTGAATATTTTTTGATAAGAAAAAATGATCGTTTAGATTGTAAGGATTGTAAGGTCATTCCAAGCGATAGTTTAAGTACCCAACATTGATTGTTACTTTTAGATTTTAAGATGAAAGATTGTAAGAGAAAAAATAAATCCAATTATTGTCTTAGGATTAAATGGGGACACTTAAAGAGCACAAATAAAAATATTTTTAAGAGCAAGCTACAAGAGCTTAATATTTGGGATGTTCATAAGGAAGCTAATGTTATGTGAAAAAAAGTAGCCAGCAAAATTAAGCAAGTAGCTAAAAATGTGCTTGGAGAATCAAACGGAAAATTTTTTTTTAAATAAAAATAGTTGGCGGTGGAGTTAGAGTGTGCAAGAAAAGATAAGAAATAAGAATCATTGTCATAAAACTTGGTTTAGATGTAAAAAGTTGGAGAATTGGGAAAGATATAAAGTGACCTGTAGAGATTCTAATAAAGCAATATATGATGCAAAAATTTTAGCTTTTAGTGATTTATGCAATAGATTAGATACTAAAGAAGGTTAAAGATGTATGTACAAGTTAGCCAACTAAAGAGATAGGAAAAGTAAAGTCCTAGTTCTAGTGAGGTGTATTAAAGATGAAAATAATAAAGTGCTTTTCTTAGAAAAAGATATTGAAAATAGCTAGATGAGGTATTTTGATAAACTTTTTAATGAAGGATCTGAAAGTACAATTGATTTTAGCAACTTTAATACCCTAAACAAAAATGGAGAATTTTATTTTTAGCATCGTATTAATAACTCTGAAGTTGGAGAAACTTTAAAGAAAATGAAATATGGAAAAGTAGTAGGACCTGATGAAATTCCAATAGAAGCGTGGAAATGTTTAGGAGATCAAGGAATTTCTTGGCTCACAAATCTTTTTAATATTATTTTAAAGACTAAAAAGATGCCAGATGAGTGGAGAAAGAGTTTGTTGTTTACTATATATAAGAATAAAGGTGATACACAAGAGTGTGCAAATTATAGAGGAATTAAATTAATGTGTCATACATTAAAATAATGGGAGAGAGTAATTGAGCATAGGTTACAATGTGATACGAAAGTTTCTCACAATCAATTTGGTTTCAGGTCAGGTAGATCTACTATGGATGCTATACTTTTGTTAAGAGGTTTGATGGAGAAGTATAGAGAAAGTATGGAGGATTTACGTATGATATTTATTGATTTAGAGAAAGCTTATGTTAAAGTTTCAAGAGATGTTCTTTGGAGAGTTCTAGAACAAAAAGGAGTTACTATTGGTTATATTCAAGTAATTAATGATATGTATACTAGAGCTATTACTTGTGTCCAAACTCAAGGAAGAATGACAAAATATTTTTCTATTTTAGTTGGATTACATCAAGGATCAGCTTTAAGCCCTTATCTTTTTTTCTTTAGTTATGGATGTTCTTACTAGGCATTTATAGGAAGATGTACCTTGGTGTATGCTTTTTGTTGATGACATTCTTCTTCTTGATAAGACTAGAGAGGGAGTCCAAGAGAAACTTGAATTATGGAGGTCAACATGAGAGTCTAAAGGTTTTCATTTAAGTAGATCTAAAATTGAATATATGTAGTGTAATTTTTGTTATAGAAGCTATAGTGGTAGTGTTGTGACATTAGGTGAACAAGTCATTCATTAATAAGAATGAGTGATTCAAATATTTAGGTTCTATTATTCAAAATGATGGTGAAATAGATGGAGATGTTATTAGTAGAATTCAAGTTGTATCATTGAAGTGGAGGAATGCATCGGCTTTGTGATGAAAAGTTCCACTTAAACTTAAGGGAAAATTTTATAAGATGGTGGTAAGACACGCAATGACTTATGGCGAGAATGTTGGCCAATAAAAGAGAAGCATAAGATTAAGTTAAGTGTTACAGAGATAAGGATGCTTAGGTGGATGAGTGGCTTTACTCTTAGAGATAAAATGTGAAATGAGTATGTTCAGGAAAAAAGTTGGAGTAGCTCTAGTGGTAGATAAGAATAGAGAGAGTCGCCTTAGATGGTTTGGCCACATAAAGCGATGACCGTCTGATGACCCAATTAGGAGAGTAGATGCATTAGATTTTCCTTATGTTAAGAAAGTTAGAGGTAGACCTGAAAAGACTTGATTAAGATGTATAAAAAATGGCCTAAGTATACTTGAATTAAATGAGAATTTGACACATAATAGGACACAATGGAGACAAAGGATTCATGTAGCCGACCCCATTTAGTGGGATAAAGGCTTGTTGTTGTTATTGTTGTGGTCTTAAAATTAAGTAAACTCGTATGTTTACATTTAATTAGTATATTTACCATTTTTTTTATATATTTAAGTTTACTTTATTTCTTATTTTTATTTTAGTTTATTTTTTATTTTAAGTTTAGTTTATTTTTTAGTTAGATTTATTTTAATTTTAATTTTAGTTTTAGGTTTTATTTTTAGGTTTAGGTTTAGGTTTATTTTATTTCTTTATGTTTAAGTTTTAGGTTGTATTTTAATTTTATTTTTATTTTTAATTTTTTAGTTTAGGTTTAAGTTTATTTTTAGTTTATTTTATTTTATTTTATTTAGTTTAGGTTTAGGTTTAGTTTAGTTTATTTTAGGTTTAGGTGTAGGTTTTATTTATTTTAGTTTAGTTTATTTTATTTCAGGTTTAGGTTTATTTTATTTTTTTTTCATTTTTATTTTTTGTTTGGGTTTTTTTTTTAGTTTAGGGTTTAGGTTTTATTTTTTTATTTATTTTTAGGTTTGGGTTTTTATTTAGTTTTTATGTTATATTATTTAGTTTATTTTTCTTTTTATTTTACGTTTAGCTTTTATTATTTTATTTATGTTATTTTATTCTTAAGTTCATTTTATTTTTTTAGTTTTCTTTAAGCTTTTATTTATTTTATTTTAGTTTTAAATTATTTTATTTTATTTTATTTTTAAGTTTAGGTTTTTTATTTATTTTAGTTTTGTTTAGGTTTTTATTTTATTTTATTTAATCATTTTATTTTAGTTAAGGTTTACGTTTGTTTATTAATTTATTATTAGGTTTATTTAGTTTAGGTTTAGGTTTTTAGGTTTTTAGGGTTTAAGGTTTAGGGTTTAGGGTTTATGGCTTAGGGTTTAGGGTTTAGAGTTTGGGGTTTAGGGTTTAGGGTCTAGGGTTGTATGTTTTATGGTTTAAGGTTTAGGGTTTAGTGTTTGGGGTTTAGGTTCAGGGTTTTAGAGTTTAGGGTTTAAGGTTTAGGATTGTAGGTTTAGAGTTTAGGGTATGTTTGAGGGTTTAGGGTTTAGGGTTTAGTTTAGGTTTAGCTTTATGTTTAGAGCTTATGTTTTAGAGTTTTAGGTTTTATTTAAGCTTTAGGTGTAGAGTTTTAATGTTTAGGGTTTTTTAGTGTTTGGCTTAGGGTTTTAGGGTTTAAATTAGTTTAGTGTTTACAGTATAGGCTTTTAGGGTTTAGGTTTTTGGGTTTAGGGTTTAGGGTTATGGTTAGGCTTTAGGGTTTAGGGTTTAATGATTAGGGATTGCTGTTTAAAGTTTAGGGTTAGTTTGGGGCTTAGGGTTTAGTGTTTAAGGTTTAAGGTTAAGGATTTTTTATGGTATAGAGTTTAGTGTTTAGGGTTGCAGAATTAGGGTTGCATGTTTTTTTTAAATTAAAGGAGATGGTATGTTTAGGTTTATTTTGTTTATTTAGATTATTTTATATTTTTATTAAGGTTTATTTTTTAATTTTATTTAGTTTAGGGTTTTTTTTCATTTATTTTTAAGTTTAGGTTTAGGTTTATGTTCATTTTTTAGTTTAGTTTTATTTTTATTTTATTTTTTAGCTTTAGGTTCTATTTTTTTATTTTTAGAATTAGGTTTATGTTTTTATTTTACTTTTTTTAAGTTTAGGCTTTATGTTTTTATTTTAGGTTTATTTTTAGGTTTTACTATTTAATTTAGGTTTAGATTAATTTTTAGTTTGTTTCATTTTATTTAGTAAAGGTTTTGGTTTAGGTTTAGTTTATTTTTGGTTTAGATTTATGTTTTATTTATTTTATTTTATTTTCTTTTAGTTTAGGTTTAGATTTATTTTATTTTATTTTAGGTTTAGGTTTTTTCTTTAGTTTAGGGTTTAGGTTATATTTTTATTTATTTTTTGGTTTTATTTTTAGGTTTATTATTTAGGTTTAGGTTTTCTTTAGTTTTTATTTTATTTTATTTTAGGTTGATTTTATTTTTATTTTATGTTTAGGTTTTATTTTTAGGTATATTTTATTTTTTAGTTTAGTTTAATTTTTTATTTATTTTATTTTAGTTTAGTTTTTTTATTTTATTTTTTTTTTAGGTTTAAGTTTTAGATTAGGTTACTTTTTTTAATTTTTTTATTTAGGTTTAGGTTTTTTATTTGTTTTATTTTTAGGTTTATTTAGTTTAGGTTTAGGTTTTAAGGTTTTTAGGTTTTTAGGGTTTAGGGGTTAGGGTTTTTGGATTTTGATTTTGGGTTTAGGGTTTAAGGTTTGGGGTTTAGGGTTTAGGGTTTAGGGTTGTAGGTTTAGGATTTAGGGTTTAGGGTTTAGGGTTTGGGTTTAGGGTTTATGATTTAGGTTTAGTGTTTAGGTACTTTAGGGTTTGGATATTTTATGTTTAGGGTTTAGTTATTAGGTTTAGGTTTAGGGATTATAAGGTTTATGTTTTAGGGTTTAGGGTTTAGGGTTTAAGTTAGTTTAGGGTTTAATGTTTAAGATTTTAGGGTTTAAGTTTAGGTGTCAGTTTAGGGTTAGGGTTAGGTTTAAGGTTTAGAGTTTAGTTTTAAGGAAAGGTTTTAGTTTTATTACAATAAAGGAAAAGGATAGAATGTCCGTAAGAGGGGTAAAGCTCCAAGATCTTCTGCTCTCAATGCTAGATGTAACCTAAAGAGCTAAACCCCAACAATGGAAAAAGAAAGAGAAAAAGTAATAGCTAGAAAAGTAAAATTGGAAAAGACAGATTAAGACTTGTACAATATAAGTAAAAAAATAATCAAAAGACTAGTCGTGAGCTCATGACCCTTTTGAGGCAAGAGCAAGATCCACATCAACAACTCTTAAGTTGGTAGTAATGATCATTCCATCGAAAGTTCCAACCTATAAATGAAATCTGTAAAACATTACAAAAGCAATAGTCATAGCTAACAAGAATAAGGATAAAGAAATCTATTAGAGAGAGCTGACAAAGAGAAGGCTTAGGCTCAATTTAGATCTTCTTAAGAGGCAACATGCATATGAGCATCCAAACTTCCTAAGAAGGGTTATATTCATATGCAATGCTACCAACCAAAACAAAAGATATGGGTAACATTAGGCCCATCATAGCCATCATTTTTGATACAAGCCAACATCGAAAGAAAGCAGCCCAAAGGCTTCAAGAACCTGCATTAGCTAATAAAGAAATAGCTAGCCAGCTGCCAGCCAACAACCAAACAACTAAGAAAACCATAGCAAACCAATCACAAATAGCCAACCACCCAGAAGATACAACAAGGTCAATGATAGAGCCACCACCAGCAAGGAAGAATTCAGAAGGACAAGCCAATTCAGCATAGAAACATCTAATACAATAGCCTAGAAGAGACTAAAACAAAATAAAAAATAACAACCATCATTCAAATAGACATCAAAGCTCTAAGCAAGGGAGAGCCACAACCAGTCATTAGTAGACACTAGACCAATCCAAGTAGAGAAAAGGATTCCATCAATCCAGCAGGCAGTGATAAAAAGCCACTAATAAAATCATCCATAACCAAGTTAGGAAGGAAAAAAACCATAGAGCAGCTGTCCTCATGCCAATCAAAAGAGAAAATACCCAACTAATAGGAATCCCCAACACAAATGAGGAGAAATAATAAAAAAACTATTGAAAAGACCAAAGCAAATCAAATTCTGAAGAGACCAAATGCTGCCACTCAATAACCAACCATAACAGCAGAGGATCTAATATCAATAGGGGACGGCCAGCCAAAACAAAAGGCTAACCCAAAATAGAGCCCAAAATAGGTGGAAAAAGTGACAGCAAGCATAGCCACAACCCTCATAGAGATCACCAAAAAAACTAGAAAATAGAAATGGTAGTCACCCAGCCAAACAAACAACTATGGGAAAATAACCAAGGAAGGCCACCCAACCACTAGCAATAAATGAGGAAGGAGAGAAAATAGGCCAGAGGAAAGTAAAGTCCCCTCCAACCCTCATAGATCAAGCGGTTATATGAAGAAAATAGAAAATCAGAAAAGTAAAAGCTACTACCAATCCACCAATGAGGAAAAATGTTTTATTTAGATTATTTATTTACTTTGCTTTTAGTTTATTTAGGTTTAGGTTTTATTTTTTTTGTTTAGGTTTAGGTTTAGGTTTTATTTTAGGTTTAGGTTTAGGTTTATTTAGTTTTAGTTTATTTATGTTTAAGTTTATTTATTTATTTTAGTTTAATTTAGGTTTAGGTTTAGGTTTTATTTTTTTTTAATTATCTTTATTTTTATTTAGGTTTAGATTTAGGTTTTAGCTTTTTTATTTTAGATTTAGGCTTAATTTATTTAGTTTATTTAGTTTAGGTTTAGGTTTTTCTTTTTTATTTCTTTAGGTTTAGGTTTAGGTTTAGGTTTAGATTTTAAGTAATTTTTTATTTTACATTTAGTTTTTTATTTTTTGGTATAGATTTATTTTTAGGTTTAAGTTTTATGTTTAAGTTTGGGTTTAGGTTTAGGTTTATTTAGTTTAGATTTTTTTTATTTTGGTTTTACTTATTTAGGTTTATTTAGTTTAGTTTAGGCTTAGGTTTAGGTTTTTAGGTTTAAGTTTTATTTTAGGTTTATGGTTTTAGTTTTTTGGTTTATTTTTATTTTATTTAGTTTATATTTTATTTTTATTTATTTATTTTAGGGTTAGGTTTCTTTAGGTTTAGGTTTTAGGTTTATTTTCATTTAGGTTTAGCATAGGTTTAGGTTTAGGTTTAGGTTTTTATTTAGGTTTAGGTTTAGGTTTTTTAGGTTTAGATTTTTAGGTTTTGTCTAGGTTTATTCACTTTTATTTAGTTTAGGTTTATTGTTTAAGTGTAGGTTTTAATTAGTTTAGGTTTCTTTTATTTATTTTTTAGTTTATTTAGTTTAGATTTAGATTTTAATATTTAGGTTTACTTTTAGGTTTAGGTTTAGGTTTAGGTTTAGGTTTAGTTTTTAGTTTGATTTATTTAGGTTTAGGTTTAGTTTTTAGTTTGATTTATTTAGGTTTAGGTTTAGGTTTCATTTATTTTATTTAGTTTAGTTTAGCATAGGTTTAGTTTAAGTCTAGGTTTTAAGGTTTAGGTTTAGGTTTAGGTTTAGGTATTTTTTTTAGTTTATTTTAGTTTTTATTTTTATTTTTTATTATTTAGGTTTATTTTATTTATTTTAGTTTAGGTTTAGTTTTAGGTTTAGGTTTTATTTAAATTTTTAGGTTTAGGTTTTTAGTTTAGTTTATTTTAGTTTAGGTTTTTATTTTATTAGGTTTAGGTTTATTTAATTTTTTTATTTTAGTTTAGATTTTGGTTTAGGTTTTAGGATTAGGTTTTTAGGTTAGGGTTTAGGGTTTAGGGTTAGTTTAGGGCAGGTTTAGTTTAGGGTTTATTTTAGGTTTATAGTTTATTTTAGTTTAGTTTAGAGTTTAGGGTTTAGGGTTTATTTAGTGTTTAGGTTTTAGGTTTAAGGTTTTTTCTTTAAATTTTAGTTTGGTTTAGGTTTATTTAGTTCATTATATATTTTTTATTTAGGTTTATTTTAATTTTATTAGTTTAGTTAATTTATTTTAGCTTTATTTATTTTATTTTAGGTTTTTATTTTAGTTTATTTTTAAGGTTTAGGTTTAGGTTTTTGTTTATTTTTTTTTAAGTTTAGTTTTATTTTTATTTTATTTTTTTTTAGGTTTAGGTTTTTTTTTTAAGTATGGTTTAGGTTTTTATTTTAGTTTATTTTTTAGATTTTATATTTTACTTTAGGTTTTTTGTTTATTTTTAGAATATTTTTTTTATATTTAATTTAGGTTTAAGTTTAGGTTTTATTTAGTTTAGTTTAGTTTATTTTAGTTTTGGTTTAGGTTTATTTTATTTTTATTTTTGATTTATCTTCTTTTTTTATTTTAGGGATTAGGTTTTATTTTTAATTGATTTTAAGTTTTATATTTAGGTTTATTATTTAGATTTAGGTTTCTATTTAGTTTTTATTTTATGTTATTTTAGGTTTTATTTTTATTTTTGTGTTTTGGTTTTATTTTATTTAGGTTTTTTTAATTTTAGGTTTATTTTATTTTTAGTTTTAGGTTTTGTTTATTTATTTTGTTTAGTATTTATTTTTTTTTTTATTTTATTTTATTTTTACATATAGGTTTAGGCTTAGTTTAAAGTTTAGGTTTTATTTTATTTTATTTTTTATTTAGGTTTAGATTTTTTTATTTATTTGTTTTTTAGGTTTTATTTTTAGAGTTTATTTTAGGTTTTTTTTATTTATTTAGGTTTATTTTAGGGAGGGTTATTTTAGGTTTAGGTTTAGGGTTTAGGGTTTAGGTTTAGTTTAGGGTTATTTTAGGTTTTTTTTAGTTTAGTTTAGGATTATTTTTTGGGTTTAGGTTTTATTTATTTTAGGTTTTTTTTAGGTTTTATTTAGGTTTAGGTTTATTTAGTTTAGGGATTAGTTTAGGTTTAGGGTTTAGGTTATTTTTTTAGTTTTGTTTTTTAGTTTAGGTTTATTTATTTTATTTTGTTATTTAGGTTTAGGTTTTTTATTTTAGTTTATGGTTTGGTTTTATTTATTTTTTTTTTTTTTTTATTTTTTTAGGTTTTATTTTTAGTTTATTTTTAGGTTTATTTTTAGGTTTATTTTGTTATTTAGTTTTATTTTATTTTATTTTAGGTTTATTTTATGTTTAGTTTTTATTTTATCTAGGTTTTTTATTTTTAGGTGCATTTTATTTTTAATTTTAGTTTAGGTTTTTATTTATTTTATTTTAGTTTAGTTTTTAATTTTGATTTTATTATATTTTTAGTTTTAGGTTTAGGTTAGGTTTACGTTTAGGTTTAGGTTTTAGTTTAGGTTTTAGTTTAGGTTTATATTTTTTTTGTTTTTTTATTTTATTTAGGTGTTGATTTTTTTATTTATTTTACTTTTATGTTTTATTAGTTTGGGTTTAGGTTTTTAGGATTTTAGAATTTATTTTCTCTTTTTTATTTTATTTGGGTGTGGTTTTTTATTTATTTTATTTTTAAGTTTTATTTAGTTAAGGTTTAGGTTTTTAGGTTTTTAGGTTTTACGGTTTGGGGTTTATGGATTAGGGTTTTAAGTTTAAGGTTTAGGGTTTAGGGTTTTAAATTTTAGGGTTTAGGGTGTAGGTTTTATTTATTTTAGTTTAGTGTATTTTAGTTTAGTTTTATGTATACTTTATATTGTTTATTTTAGGTTTAGGTTATTTTAGTTTATTATTTGGTTTTAAGGTTTGGGTTTTGGTTTTATCTTAGTTTATTTATTTTAGTTTAGTTTCTTTTAGTTTAGGTTTATGTTTATGTTTATTTTTATTTTAGGTTTAGGTTTTTTAAGTGTTTAGGGTTTAGGTTTTAATTTTTATTTATTTTTAGGTTTACTTTTTAGGTTTAGCTTTTTATGTAGTTTTTATTTTATTTTATTTTATGTTTATCATATTTTTATTTTAGGTTTATTTTTTATTTTAATTAGTTTTTTTTAGTTTAGTTTAGGATTTTATTTATTTTATTTGAGTCTAGTGTTTATTTTTTATTATATTTTCCTTTTAGGTTTAAGTTTAGGTTTAAGTTTATGTTTTTATTTTATTTTAATATTTTATTTTATTTTAGTTTATGTTTTATTATTAATTTTATTTTTAGGTTTTATTTAGTCCAAGTTTAGGTTTTTATCTTTTTAGGGGGTTTTAGATTTAGGGTTTTAGGTTGAGGATATTTAGGGTTTATGGTTTAGGGTTTAGGGTTTAGTGTTTATGGTTTAGGGTTTAGGGTTTAGGGATTAAGGTTCAGGGTTTTAAAGGTTTAAGGTTTAGGGTTTAGGGTTCAGGGTTTTAAGGGTTTAGGGTTTAGGGTTTAAGGTTTAGGTATTTAGGTTTTTTTTTTGAGGGTTTTGGGTTTTGGGTTTTTTTTTAATATACAACAAATTATTATTCAACATTTCTTCTTTTAATCCCTAAATTTTTGTTTACTCCAGGTTGTGGTGATGTTCTGCATCAAGGTTTTGCACATTCTTAAGGTTTAGGTTTATTAGGTTTAAGGTTTAGGTTTATTTTTAAATTTATTTAGATTTACATTAGGTTTAAGTTTAGAGTTTAGGGTTTAGGAATTGGCTAGGGTTTAGGGTTTTAAGGTTTATGCTTTTAGGGTTTAGGGTTTTGGGTTAAGGTTTAAGGATTAGAGTTTTAGGGTTTAGGGTTTGAGGGTTTAGGGTTTATGGTTATGATTTAGGGTTTAGTGTTTAAGGTTTAGTGTTTAGGCTTTAGGCTTTAGGCTTTTGAGGGTTTAGGGTTAGCTTAAAGTTTAGGTTTAATTTACAATTTAGGGTTTAGTGTTTTATGGTTTTGGATTTAAGGTTTAAGGTTTATGGTTTATGATTAGGGTTAGGGATTAGGGTTGAGGCTTTAACATTTAGGGATTATGGTTTTGGGTTTAGGGATTAGGGTTTAGAGTTTAGGGTTTCTTAGGGTTTAGGTTTTATGATTTATGGTTTTTTAGGGTTTAGGATTGTAGGTTATAGGTTTAGGGTTTTGGGTTAGTTTTAGGGTTTAGGTTTAAGGTTTAGTGTTTAGGGTTTAAGGTTTTTATAGTTTAGGGTTTAGGTTCTAGGTCTAGGTTTAGGTTTTAGCTTAAGGTTTTGGTTTTCAAGTTTTTTTAATTTTTAACAAAGAACAAATTCAGATTCGACATTTCTTTTCTTCATTTTTAGTTTAAGGTCAAGGTTTTCCCATTCTTAGGGTTTAGGTTTATTTTTTAATTTATTTAGTTACTTTAGGTCTAGGTTTCAAATTTGGGATTTAGGGTTTAGGGTTTAGGGGTTAGGGTTATGGTTTAGGGTTAAGGGTTTAGGATTTAGGGTGGAGGGTTTAGGGTTTAGGGTTTAGTGTTTTAAGGTTTATGCTTTTAAGGGTTTGGGTTTAGGAATAGGGTTTAGGGTTATAGGTTCTTAGGGTTTAGGGTCTAACTTTTTTTTGTAAATTAAGTAAACCGATAAGCTTAGGTATATTTAGTTTATTTTTATTTATTTTAGTTTATTATATTTTATATTTTTATTTAAGTTTATTTTTTATTTTTATTTAGCTTAGTTTATTTATTTTAGGTTTTTAATTTTATTTATTTTTTAGGTTTAGGTTTAGGTTTAGGTTTAGGGTGATTTTTTAGTTGAGTTTTAGTTTTATTTATTTTTTAGGTTTAGGATATATTTTTAATTTTTAGGTTTAGGTTTAGGTTTTTATTTTATTTTTTTAGGTTTAGGTTTTATGTTGTTATTTCAAGTATTTTAAGGTTTTTTTAGGTTAATGTTTATTTTATATTTATTTTATTTAATTTAGTTTAGATTTAGGTTTAGGTTTAAGTTTAGGTTTTAGTTTAAGTTTATGTTTATTTAGGTATAGGTTTTCATTTTATATAGGTTTAGGCTTTTCTATTTATTTTATTGTTAGGTTTTATTTAGTTTAGGTTTTGGTTTTTAGGTTTTTAGGGTTTAAGGTTTAGAGTTTACATTTTATCATTTAGGGTTTTGGGTTTTGGGTTTGGGATTTAGGGTTTAGAATTACAGGTTTTATGTTTTGGGGTTTAGGAGTTTAGGTTTTAGGGTTGAGGTTATGGATTTTGGGTTTAGGTTTATGGTTTTAAGTTTAGGGTTTTATGTTTTAGGGTTTAAGGTTGTAGGTTTAGGTTTTAGGGTTAGTTATAGGGTTTCGAGTTTAGGGTTTAGGGTTTTAGGGTTTCAGGTTTATACTTAGGGTTTATGTTTTAAAGTTTTGGGTTTAGTGTTTAGGCTTTAGAGTTTAGGGTTTATGTTTATGATTTAGGTTTTAGGGTTTTGGGTTTCTTTATTTTATACTTTAGTTTAGGATTTTAGGATTTAGGAGTTTAAGGTTAACAAGGAGTTTAAGGTTAGATTAGTATTTAGTGTTTATAGTTTAGAGCTTTTGGGTTTATGATTTTGAGGTTTAGGTTTAAGTTTAGTTAATTTAGTTCTGATTTAGAATTTGAGTTTAGGTTTAGAGTTTAGGAGTTTGAGTTTAGGGTTTAGGAGTTTAGTTTTAAGATTAGACTTATGATTTAGGGTTTAGGGTTTAAAGTTTAGGGTTAGTTTAGGGCATAGGGATCAGGGTTTAAGGTTTAGGGTTAATGGTTTTAAATGGTATAGGGTTTAGGGTTTAGGGTTTAGGGTTGTAGATTTAAAATTTAGGGTTTAGGGTTAGTTTTAAGGTTAAAGGTTTAGGTTTTAGGGTTTAGGATATATTATTTAGAGATTAGGATTTTTTTTAATTAAAGAAATCAGTAGGTTTATGTTTATTTAGTTTATTTTATTTTTTTATTTAGGTTTATTTTTATTTTTATTTAGTTTAGATTATTTATTTTAGTTTAGGGTTTTTATTTTAGTTTATTTTTTAGGTTTAGGTCTATGTTTATTTTCATAGTTTAGTTTTATTTTTATTTTATTTTTTAGGTTTAGGTTTTATTTTCTATTTTTAGGTTTAGGTTTAGAATTTTATTTTACTTTTTTTAAGTTTAGGTCTTAGGATTTTATTTTAGCTTTATTTTTAGGTTTTTTTTTTTAGTTTAGGTTTAGGTTTATTTTTTATTTATTTTATTTTATTTAGTTTAGGTTTAATTTATTTTAGGTTTAAGTTCAGGTTTTATTTATTTTAGTTTGGGTTTAATTTTTATTTATTTTTATTTTAGGTTTAGGTTTTATTTTTTATTTATTTTTAGGCTTTATTTTAGTTTATTATGTAAGTTTAGGTTTTTATTTATTTTTTATTTTAATTTATTTTAGGCTGATTTTATTTTTATTTTATGTTCAGGTTTTATTTTTAGGTTTAATTTATTTTTTTAGTTTAGTTTAAGTTTTTATTTACTTTATTTTAGTTTAGTTTTTAGTTTTTATTCTATTTTATTTTTAGGTTTAGGTTTAAGTTTAGGTTTTTAGGGTTTAGGGTATCGGGTATAGGGTTAGGGTTAGGGTTTAAGGTTTAGGGTTTAAGGTTTTTTAAAGGAAAGGTTAGAATTTTGTTACAATAAAATAAAAGGATACAATGTCCTTAATAAGGCTAAAGCTCAAGATTCTGACTCTTAGAGCTACTGAGGAACGTAAAGAGCTAAACCCCCATCCATGTACCATAGAAAAACATAGAGAAAAAACAATAACTAAAAAAGCAAAAGAGGAAAAGACACAGATTTAGACTTGTACAATATAAGTAATAAAATAATCAAAAGACTAGTCAATAGTGGCTCATGATCCCTTTTGGGAGGAAAGATAGCAAGATCCACATCGACTCTTGAGTTGGAGGTAATGATCATTCCATCGAAAAGTTCAAACTATAAATGAAATATGCTAAATACAAAGGCAATAGTCATAGCTAGCAAGAACAAAGATAAAGAATACAATTAGAGGCAAAAGAAAAGAAAAGGGCTCAATTAAGATCATCTCGAGAACAATGCATATGAGCATCAAACATCCTAAAACACATTCATATGTAATGCCAACCAAAAGTGAAGATATATAACTTGGTCATCATCAACATTCTGATACAACCAACATTGAAAGAAAGCGACCAAAGGCTTCCATAACTTGTATTAGCAAATAAAAGCGACTTGCTTGACCGATATGATGAACAACCAACAAAATCATAGCGGACTCTGACCGCGATACCATCGGAAGATTCATCAAGATTCGGTGATAAAGCCACCAACAAGGAAGAATTGAAAGGGACAAACCAATTGCAAACCAAACAATAATAGCCTAGAATAAAATTAAAATAAAATGAAAATAACAATAACCATCATTCAAATAGACATCAAAGCGAGGGATAGCAACAACCGATAGCAGTAGACGCAGGGGAGAAACTAGGTAGAGAAAGAAAGGATGCCTTCAACTTAGCGATGAAACCACCAAGTATCGATACCATTAAAATCATCCATAACCATGTCAGAAAAAAAAAACCATAAGCGACGTCCTCATGCCAATTCAAAGAAAACAACCAATAAGCAGAATCTCTAACACAAACCAGGAGAAATAAACAAAAATTATTGAAAAGACCAAAGCTAGTCAAATCTTGAAGAGACCAATAGTTGCCACTCAACAACCAACCATAACAGTAGAGGATCCAATATCGAAAGGGTGGCGACCAGCCAAAATAAAATTCTAACCCAAAATAGACCCCAAAATAGGTAGAAAAAGCAAAAGCAAGCATTGCCACAACCCTCTTAGAGATCATCAAAAAAACAAAAAATTAGAAATGGTAGTCACCCAGCCAAAAAACAACCAAGGGAAAAAAAACTAAGGAGGACCACCCAACCACTAGCAATAAATGAGAAAGGAGAGAAAAAAACTAAGGGAAGCATAGTTTAGTTTATTTCAGTTTAGGTTTATTTATTTATTTTATTTTAGTTTATGTTTATTTTAATTTTAGGTTTAGGTTTAGGTTTTATTTTTTAGTTTATTTAGGTTTAGGTTTAGGTTTTAGCCTTTTATTTTAGGTTTAGGTTTAATTTATTTAGTTTATTTAGTTTTGGTTTATGTTTTTTTATTTTTTATTTATTTAGGTTTAGGTTGGGGATAGGTTTAGGTTTATTTTATTTTTTATTTTATGTTTTATTTTTTTGGTTTAGGTTTATTTTTATTTGGTTAGTTTATTTTTAGGTTTAGGTTTTAGGTTTAAGTTTAGGTTTAGGTTTAGGTTTATTTAGTTTAGAAATTTTTTTTTAAGTTTTATCTATTTAGGTTTATTTAGTTTAGTTTCAGTTTAGATTTAGGTTTTTAGGTTTAAGTTTTAGTTTAGGTTTAGGATTTTCGGTTTAAGGTTTATTTTTATTTTATTTAGTTTAGGTTTTATTTTTATTTATTTATTTTAGGTTTAGGTTTATTTAGGTTTAGGTTTTGGGTTTATTTAGGTTTAGGTTTAGCTTAGATTTAGGTTTTGGTTTAGGTTTTTATTTAGGTTTAGGTTTAGGTTTTTAGGTTTAGTTTAAGTTTATTTATTTTTATTTAGTTTAGGTTTAGGGTTTAGGTTTAGGTTTTATTTATTTTAGGTTTATTTTATTTATTTTTTAGTTTATTTAGTTTATGTTTAAATTTTATTATTTAGGTTTATTTTTAGGTTTTGGTTTAGGTTTAGTTTTTAGTTTTATTTATTTAGGTTTAGGTTTAGGTTTTTTTTTTTATTTAGTTTAGTTTATTTTAGTTTAGGTTTAGGATTAGGTTTTGTTTTTTTAGTTTATTTTTGTTTTTATTTTTAATTTTATTTTTTTAGTTTTATTTTATTTATTTTAATTTAGGTTTAGGTTTAGGTTTATTTATTTAGGTTTCCATTTAGGTTTAGTTTAGGTTTAGGCTTATGTTTAGGTTTAGGTTTATTTATTTTATTTTCATTTAGGTTTTTATTTTATTAGGTTTAGGTTTATTTTATTTTTTTATTTTAGTTTAGGTTTAGGTTTAGGTTTATTTTTTATTTATTTATTTTAGGTTTTGGTTTTAGGATTTTTTTTAAAGGTTTAGGTTTATGGTTAGGTTTATTTAGTTTATTTTAGGTTTAGGTATTATTTAGTTTTAGGTTTCTTAGGTTTAGTTTTTTAAGTTTTTTAAGTTTTTTGTTTTTTAGAAGATAAGATTAGAGAGAGTCGCCTTAGATGGTTTGGCCACAAAAGAGTCGCCGTCGATGGATTAGGAGAGTAGATGCATTAGATTTTAAGAAAGGTAGACTTAAAATTACTTGGTTATGATGTATAAAATAAGTATACTTGAATTAAATGATAATTTGACCATAATAAGACATAATGGAGATGAAGGATTCATGTAACAACCAGTGGGATAAAGGATTGTTGTTGTTGTTTAGGTTTTTAGGATTAGGTTTAGGTTTAGGTTTATATTTAGGTTTTAGGTTTTAGTTTATTTTGGCTTATTTAGTTTCATTTAGGTTTAGGTTTATGTTTTATTTTATTTATTTTTATTTTATTTATTTTATTTAGTTTTTTTAATTTTATTTAGGTTTACTTTTTGGTTTATTTATTTAGGTTTAGGTTTAGGTTTTGCTTTTAGTTTATTTATGTTTAGGTATTTAGTTGACTTAGTTTTAAGTTTAGGTTTAGGTTTTTTATTTTAGGTTTAGGTTTTTATTTAGGCTTTAGGATTTAGGTTTTACAATTTAGGATTTAGGGCTTAGGGTTTATGGTTAGTTAAGGGTTCAGGCTTTAAGGTAACTTTCAAAGTTTAGGGTTTAGGATTTCATGTTTAGGGTTTCAGGTTTATGGTTTAAGAGTTTTTTTAAATTAGGTAAACTTGTAGGTTTAGGTTTATTTACTTTAATTTATATTTTTGTTTAGATTTATTTTTTATTTTTATCAGTTTAGTTTATTTATTTTAGTTAAGGTTTATGTTTATTTTTTATTTTATTTTTTTGGTTTAGGTTTTTTATTTATTTTTAGGTTTAGGTTTAGGTTTTTTTTAGGTTTTATATTTTAGTTTAGGTTTAGGGTTATTTTAATCATATTTTATTTTACTTAATTTATGTTTATGTTTAAGTTTAAATTATTTTAGGTTTAAGCTTAGGTTTTATTTATTGTAGTTTAATTGATTTTAGTTTAGGTTTAGTTTTATTTTAATTTAAGTTTTTTTTATTTTAGGGATTAGGTTTTATTTTTTTTATTTTTTTTGGTTTTATTTTTAGGTTTCTTGTTTATATTTACGTTTCTATTTCTTTTATTTTTTACTTTATTTTAAGTTTATTTTATTTTTATTTTATGCTTAGGTTTTTTTTATTTAGGTTTTTTATTTTTAGGTTTAGTTTATTTTTTTAGTTTATCTTAGGTTTTCATTTATTTAATTTTATTTTAGTATTTATTTTTTTATTTTTAATTTTTAGGTTTAGGTTTAGATTTTAGTTTAGGTTTTAGTTTAGGTTTTTATTTATTTTTATTTTTTTTTACTTTGGCTTAGGTTTTTTTTTATTTTATTTCTAGGTTTTACTTAGTTTAGGTTTAGGTTTTTAGGGTTTAGGGTTTAGGGTTTCAAGTTTATGGTTTAGGACTTAGGGTTTAGGGTTTAGGGTTTCGGGTATGGGGTTTAGACCTTAGGGTTTAGGGCAGTGAGTTTTAGAGTTTAGGGTTTCAGGTTTTAGGGTTTAGGGTTTACAGTTTAGGGTTGTAGGTTTGGGGTTGAGGGTTTAAGATTTATGGTTAGTTTTAGGGTTTAGTGTTTAGAGTTTAGGGTTTAAGATTTAGGTTTTTAGGTTTTTAGGGTTTAAGGTTTAGGGTTTAGGGTTTAGGGTTGTCGGTTTAGGGTTGTCGGTTTTGGGTTTAGGTTTTATTTATTTTAGTTTGTTTATTTTAGTTTTGGTTTATGTTTATTTTATTTTTTTCATTTTAGGTTTAGGCTTTTTGTTTTCTTGGGGTTTAGGTTTTATTTTTTATTTATTTTTAGGTTTTATTTTTAAGTTTATTTTTTAGGTTTAGGTTTTTATTTAGTTTTTATTTTACTTGATTTTAGGTTTATTTTATTTTTATTTTAGGTTAAGTTTTTCTTTTATATAAGTTTTTTATTTTTAGGTGTATTTTATTTGTTTAGTTTAGTTTAGGTTTTTATTTATTATATTTATAAATTTTTTTATTGTATTTTATTTTAGTTTTAGGTTTAAGTTTAGGTTTTAGGCTTTTTTTTAAGTTTTTATTTTATTTTATTTTATTTAGTTGTATGTTTTTTTATTTTACTTTTAGGTTTTATTTAGTTTATGTTTAGGTTTTTAGGTTTTTAGGGTTTATAATTTAGGGTTTAGGGTTTACAGTTTAGGCGTTAGGGTTTAAGATTTTAGGGTTTAGGGTTTAGGGTTTAGGGTCTAGGTTTTATTTATTTTCTTTTAGTTTATTTTATTTTACATTTATTTTTACTTTATATTGTTTATTTGAGGTTTAGGTTTTTTTAAAAAATTAGGGTATAGGTTTTATTTTTTTAATTTTAAGTTTGTGTTTAGGTTATCATTTAGGTTTAGTTTAATTTAGCTTTATGTTCAAGTTTTATTTATTTTATTTTATTTTATTTTAGTTTAGGTTTAGGTTTATTTTATTTTTATTTTAGCTTTAGTTTTTTTTAGGGTTTAGGTTTTAATTTTTATTTATTTTTTAGGTTTTAGATTTTATTTAGTTTTTATTTTATTTTATTTTAGGTTTATTTTAACTTTATTTTAGGTTTAGTTTTTATTTTATTTAATTTTTTTATAGTTTAATTTAGGTTTTTATTTATTTTATTTTAGTTTAGTTTTTATTTTTTATTTTATTATCTTTTTTCTTTAGGTTTAGGTTTAGGTTTTAGTTTAGGTTTTTATTTTATTTTATTTTGGTTTAGGTTTTATTATTTATTTTATTTTTTTGGTTTTATTTAGTTGAGGTTTAAGTTTTTTTTATCTTTTTTAGGATTTAGGGTTTAGGGTTTAGGGTTTAGGGTTTAGGGTTTAGGGTTTAGGATTTAGGGTTTAGGGTTTAGGGTTTAGGGTTTTCGAGTTTAAGGTTTAGGGTTAGGGTTTTAAGGGTTTAAGGTTTTGGGTTTTGGGTTTAGGTTTTAGGTTTAGGGTTCAGGTTTTTGTTTAGGGTTTAAAGCTTTTAGTTTTTTTTAACACAAAACAAATTCATATTCAACATTTCTTCTTTTTGAATTCATCAAACAAGTAACACATCAGGTTTTCTAAGACACAAGTGACGACATAGATAAAAAATGAGCACGCATAGAGCTAATAAAAATCTAGATAACTAGAACCGTCTCTATAAAGACAGTTCTATAAGCGGTCGGATCAAGCGTTCTTTAGTTTCTCAGTTCCCATATGGCATTGGCCTCTCAAGTAGCGAGAATCCATCATATCCTCTCACCACACCTGCTCAGGTCTCGTCCGACCTCATAACCACCACTACCCAGCCACCACCTCCTCCGGATCCCCCACCAGTGCGATAGCTCACCTTCCTCCACCTCACTAGAATTTAGGAGCTATTTGGTGATGTTGCGGCCATCAAGGTTCTGCCTATTCATAGGGTTTAAGTTTATTAGGTTTTAAGGTTTAGGTTTATTTTTTTAATTTATTTAGTTACTTTAAGTTTAAGTTTAAGGTTTAGGGTTTAGGGTATTTAGGGTTTTAAGATATATTATGGTTTAGGTTTAGGGTTAGGTTTAGGGTTTTAGGGTAGGGTTTTAGGGTTTAGGAGGTTTTTTGGGTTAATGTTTAGGGTTTAGGGTTTGAGGTTTAGTATAGAGTTAGCTTTAAGATTTAAGGTTTAGGTTTAGGGTTTAGGTTTAGGTTTTTAGGAGTTTAAGTTTAGGGTTTAGTTTAATATAGTTTAGTTTAGTTTAATTTGAGTTTAAGGTTAGTTTAGGTTTAAGGATTAGGAGAGTTTAGGGAGGGTTTAGGTTTAGGTTTATAGTTTGAGTATTTTAGGGTTTTAAGTTTAGTTTTGTTGTTTAGGTTAGGAGTTTTTATTTAGAATTTAGGGTTTAGACTTAGGTTTAGGTTTAGAGCTTAGGTTTAGTTTAGTTCTTACAATTTATAGTTTATGGTTTAGTTTAGGTTTATTTAAGTCAGGTTTTAGTTTAAGTTTTTTAGTTTTTTTTAATAGAGCACGTTTTGATTCAACTTTTCTTTTTTGGTTTTAGTTTATCAAGATTCTTAGGTTTATATTTTGGTTTAGCTTTATTGGTTTTTAGGGTTTAGGGTTTTTTTAATTTGTTTAGTTACTTTAGGTTTAGGTTTAGGGTTTGAGGTTTTGGGTTTAAGGTTTAGGGTTTAGGGTTTAGAGTTTATGGTTTATGGAGTAGGGTTTAGGGTTTTGGGTTTTAGGGTTTATGCTTTTAAAGGTTGGGGTTTAAGATTATGGTTTAGGGTTTAGGGTTTAGGGTTTAGGGTTTTAGGTTTAAGGTTGAGTGTTTAGCGTTTAGGGTTAGTTTTAGGGTTTAGCGTTTAGGGTTTAGGATTTATAGTTTAAGGTTTTTTTTTTAATTAAGTAAAGTAGTAGGTTTAGGTTTATTTAGTTTAATTTTTATCTATTTTATTTTAGTATATTTTAGTTTATGTTTATGTTTATTTTATTTTATTTATTTTATTTTTATTTTAGGTTTAGTTTTATTTTTTAGATTAGGGTTTAGGTTTTATTTTTTATTTATTTGTAGGTTTTATTTTTTAGGTTTAGGTTTTTATTTAGTTTTTTATTTTATTTAATTTTAGGTGTATTTTATTTTTATTTTACGTTTAGTTTTTAGTTTATTAAAGTTTTTTATGCTTAGGTTTATTTTATTTTTTAGTTTAGTTTAGGTTTTTCTTTATTTTATTTTAGTTTATTTTTATTTTTTATTTTGTTTTTTTAGGTTTAGGTTTAGGTTTTAGTTTAGGTATTTATTCTATTTTATATTTATATTTTATTTAGGTTTTTTTTATTTTCTTTTTTGGTTTTATTTAGTTTAGGTTTAGGTTTTTAGGTTTTTAGGGTTTAAGATTTTGGGTTTGGGTTTAGGCCATAAGAGAATGGCTAATCCCGACTTAGAGGAGAAGCGACCTATGAGGATCACAAATTATCATCTTTTTTAATCAATTTGGGGTGATAATTTAAGCGTACCACTTGTTGATCTAGTTTATGTTGAGAACCTAGAAGAAAAAAGTCTATGAAGGTTAGACTAATGTTGCCTAGAGGAGCGACAACATCAGTAGGTGCAACAAGACCAACATGGGTAGAAGAACCAACTTTGTATTTCACAACCTCCTTGTTGACTTCTTTAAGATCACCTTTAGTAAAAATCAGCTCAACCGGGGTTTAGGGTTTTAGGGTTTATGCTTTTAGGGTTTAGTGTTTAGGGTTGGTGTTTAGGGTTTAAGGTTTAAGGTTTAGGGTTTAGGGTTTAGGGTTTTTTTAGGGTATAGGGTTGTAGGTTGTAAGCTTAGTGTTGTAGGTTTAGGGTTTAAGGTTTAGGGCTTAGGATTTAGGGTTTAGGTTTTTTTTTCTTAACAACAAATTAAGTAAACTAGTAGGTTTAAGTTTATTTAGTTTATTTACTTTATTTACTTCATTTATTTTAGTTTATATTATATTTTTATTTTTATTTATATTTAGGTTTATCTTTTATTTTTTTTAGTACAATTTATCTATTATAGGTTTATTTATTTTTAGGTTAGGGTTTTTATTTTAGTTTATTTTTTAGGTTCGGGTTTATTTCTTAGTTGAGTTTTATTTTTATTTTATTTTTTTATGCTTAGGTTTTATTTTTTATTTGTAGTTTTAGGTTTAGGTTTTTTTTTTTAGGTTCAGGTTTTAGTTTTTTATTTAAGGTTAATTTTTAGGTTTTATTTTTTTGTTTAGGTTTAGGTTTATTTTTAGTTTATTTTATTTAGTTTAGGTTTAGGTTTAAGTTTAGTTTATTTTAGGTTTAGGTTTTATTTATTTTAGTTTAGTTTATTTTAGTTTAGGTTTAGGATTATTTTATTTTGTTTATTTAATTTTAATTTTAGGATTAGTTTTTTTTTTAGTATAGGGTTTAAGTTTTATTTTTTATTTATTTTTAGGATTATTTTTTAGCTTTAGGTTTTTATTTAGCTTTTATTCTATTTCATTTTAGGTTTATTTTATTTTTATTTTACCTTTAGTTTTAATTTGATTTAGGTTTTATATTATTAGGTTTATTTATTTTTTAGTTTAGTTTAGGGTTTAGTGTTCTCTTTTGAACTAAAAGGTATTTATTGTTGAGAAAAATAGGTACAAGAAGACCATATTAGAGACTAACTCAAAATGAAAAAAAAAACTACTGCTCAAATGAGCTATAGGAGAATCCTAAAGAGTTTAGCCCCTAAACATTCATCAAAGAGCAACAACAACAACAATAAGAAGCCTTTATCACACTAAGCGGGGTCGATTACATGAATCTTTCGTCTCCATTGTGTCCTATTTTGTGTCAAATTCTCATTTAATTCAAGTATACTAAGGACATTTTTTATACATCTTAACCAAGACTTTTTAGGTCTACCTCTACCATTCTTAACATAAGGCAAATCTAATGCTTCTACTCTCTAACAGTCATGGGACAATAGATGCTTTATGTAACCAAACCATCTAAGGTGACTCTCTCTCTAATCTTATCGCCACTCAAACTACTCCAACTTTTTCCCGTACTCATTTCAAATTTTATCTCTAAGGTAAAAACTCATCCACCTAAGCATCCTCATCTTTATAACACTTAACTTAGTCTTATGCTTCTCTTTTATTGGCCAACATTCTACACCATAAGTCATTATAGGTCTTACCACTATCTTATAAAATTTTCTCTTAAGTTTAAGTGTAACTTTTCAATCACACAATAGGCCAGATGCATTCCTCCACTTCAACCATCCTACTTGAATTCTACTAATAACATCTCCATCTATTTCACCATCATTTTGAACAATAGAGCCTAAATATTTGAATAAACTCACTCCTTTTAATGACTTGTTCATAGCGTCACACTACCACTAGAACTTCTATAACTAAAATTACACTCCATATATTCAATTTTAGATCTACTTAAATGAAAACCTTTAGACTCTAATGTTGACTTCCATAATTCAAATTTCTCTGGGACTCCCTCTCTAGTCTTATCAACAAGAAGAATGTCATCAAAAAAGCATCTTCTTCACATAATTACTAGTAAGAACATCCATAACTAAAGAAAAAAAGGGCTTAAAGGCGATCCTTAATCTAATCCAACTAAAATAGGAAAATATTTTATCAATCCCCTTGTGTTTGGACACAAAGTAACTCTAGTATACATATCTTTATTGACTTGAATATTACCAATATTAACTCTTTTCTTTTCTAGAACTCTCAAAGAACATCTCTTGAAACTTTATCATAAGCTTTCTCTAAATCAATAAATATCATATGTAGATCCTCCTTACTTTCTCTATACTTCTCCATCAAACCTCTTGACAAATGTACAACATCCATAATGGATCTACCTTGCATGTAACCAAACTAATTGTGAGAAACTTTTGTTTCACATCGTAACCTATTCAATTACTCTCCCATAATTTTAATGTATGACACATTAACTTTCTCTATAATTTGCACACTCTTGGTGCATCACCTTTATTCTTAAATATAGGAACCAACAAACTCTTCCTCCACTCCTCTGGCATCTTTCTAGTATTTAAAATAACATTAAAAAGATTTGTAAACCAAGAAATTCCTTGATCTCCTAAACATTTTGACACTTCTACTGGAATATCATCAGATCCTACTATTTTTTCACATTTCATTTTCTTTAAAGCTTTACTAATCAGATTTAAAACACAATTCTCTATTTTTTGTTTAGGGTATTAAGGTTGCTAAAATCAATCGTACTTTCAGATCCATCATTGAAAAGTTTATCAAAATATCTCTTCCATATATTTTTAATATCCTTTTCTAAGAAAAGTACTTTATTATTTTTATCCTTTACATTGAACTAGGTCTTTACTTCTCCTATCTCTTTGGTTATACATACATCTTTCACCTTCTTTGGCATCTAATCTATTGTATATATCACTAAAAGCTAAATTATTTGCATCATATATTGCTTTCTTAGAATCTCTATAGGCCACTTTATATATTTCCCAATTCTTCAAGTTTTTACATATAAACCAAGTTTTATAACAATGCTTCTTATTTCTTATCTTTTCTTGCACACTCTAACTCCACCACCAACTATTTTTATTAAAAGAAGCTTTTCCTTTTGATTCTCCAAGAATATTTTTAGCAACATGCTTAATTTCACTTGCTACTTTTTTTCACATAACATTAACTTCCTTATAAACATCCCAAATTCTAAGCTCTTGTATCTTGCTCTTAAAAATATTTTTATTTGTGTTCTTTAAGTGTCCCCATCAAATCATAGGACAATAATTCCATTTTTTTTCCTCTTAAAATATTTCAACTTAAAATCTAAAACTAACAATCGATGTTAGGTACTTAACTTTCACTTGGAATAACCTTACAATCTTTACAATCTAAAGGATCTATTTTTTTTATTAGAGAATAATCAATCTTTGTTTTACTAGATCCATTTTTATAAGTAATAATATGTTCATCTTTTTTTCTTAAAAAAAGTATTAGCAACTATAAAATCATAAGCTAAAAAAAATCTATAGTCTACCTTCTTCAATCAATCCATAACCACTATGAATACTTTTAAAATCTTCTACCACTCTACCAACATGTCCATTTAAATCTCCTCTAATAAATACTTTTTCTTCAAGAGGTATCTTTTGTATTAATCCCTCAAATTCATTCTAAAAATTTTCTTTTGAGCATACATCCAAACCTACTTGAGGATCATAAACACTTATAACATTGATAATCTTAGTATCAACAATAATATTTGGAGTTATAATTCTATCTCCACATTTATTAATATTTATAACATTATCTTTCAAACTTTTATTTATAATCACACCTACACCATTTCTAGTTTGACTTCTACCTGAATACCAAAGATTAAAACCTAAACTATCAAATTTCCTTGATCTTCTCCCAACCCATTTAGTTTTTTGAGCACATAAAATATTTATCTTTCCATGAACCATAATATCTATTAATTCCATTAATTTATCTGTAAGAGTATCTATATTCCAAGTTCTAACCTAATTCTAGTTTCATGGACTTCTTTGCATCCATAAAGTGGGAACCCTTGCTTGCTTTAGCTTCACTTGCATTTTGTTTTTGGATTCAAACCCATGGTTCCAAGGGATTCCCTAACATTAACATAATGATTTAAAGGATTCATGTCATGATTATTTCGATACAGTTTGTTTTGACTACCTATCACAACCCTCCACTTTTCACATCCGAACTTGGGACTATCAAAGGAAAAGCAATAAAGAAAAAAAATAAAGACAAAACTAAGCAAAGAAGAATCCACGGGGTTCAAAAGAACCTCTCAAGAGATGAAGATCCATAAGAAAAGGAAACCTACAACTAAAGACAACTCCAGACATCTAAGAAAAAATAGACCATCGGGAGCTCCCTCAAGAAGAAGAAGAAGAGACCAAGCGAAAGAGCAGAAATCTCGATATGAAGAGATAAAACATAAAAGAAAAAAACTCTTAGATATGAGGGAGAGAAGATAATCACAATAATAATGACATCAAATCCTAAGTTTATCAAAGAAGTGTTACAAATAGGAAAAGTCACCGAATATTGAAGAAAAATCCATCATATCATCATAGCCATCCCGACCAAAGAAAAACAAAACCTATCATAATAGCTACCATGAGAAAGAAAAGCTAAGGAAATAGAGAGGAGAGCAATAAAATTAATAAAGGAAATCCCAACAAAACTAATTATGAACACCTCTTAAAAGAAGGAGAAAAAAGCTCACAACAAATAAGAAAAGCCCTCAAAGACAAAATAATGGGCCAGGAACAATGATCAAATCCACCAAGGCACAAAACCAGACCCAAACACCAATCAAATACCTCAACTAAAGGAAGAAAATAGCCAATAGAGTAGCCATAAAATAGAGCACCCTAGAAGGTAGGAAGAGAGAGAACTAAACCAACAAATTAAGAAGAAGGCCAGGAAAAAAGCTAAAATAAAGAAAGAATAGTAATAATGAAACCACATGCCAGGAAAAGCCAACCTACCACCAACAAGAGAGAAAAATCACTAACCAAAGAAGGCAAAATAGCAGACAAACCACAAAAAACCGATAGGGCACAAAAAAACCCCAATAAATAGGAAGCCAAAATCACTAAGCTAGAAGGAGGAAAATTAAGAAATACTCTAGCAAGAAAACACATAGCAAAAGCTCAACCAATAGAGAAAAAACCAGCCAAAAAGCAAAAAAAGACCTCCCAAGGAAAGGAGAGATTATTTATAAGAAGCTTTGGAATGAGTAACCTTCAGAAACTGAGGAGGGGCATAAATTTGAACACCTTTTTTCTTTTTCTTCTTTTAAATAGTTTTATAAGCATGTCCTTTCTCCAAAATCTCCTTTCAAAATGAATCGATTATTATAAAGGCATAGGGATCGGAGAGAAACTATCAATTTCAAAGAAGAGAATTCAAAATCATCCACAATAATAGACAAAGGAAAATCAAAAATAGTATGCATTTTAGAATCAGAAGTGAAAGAAGGAGCAAGAATGGCTTTATTAAGAAGACAATTATCAATATTTTCACTTTCCAACAAAATCAGAGTCCCTCCACTTCACTCATAAAAAAAAAAGAGAAGCATAATCCATATTTTCAATACAATCTTCATGTAAGGGATTAAAATAAGATTCAAATCAAATAGAAACACATAGCATATTACCAAAATTCTAATCATAATTACTATCCATAGAAAAATCATCATTTTAAATTGAAACATAACTATTCAAAATGAGAAAATTATCACAGGTATCAAAATTTTATTTTTTAAAAGAAGGATCACCAATATTAATAAGATTATTAGGACCAGAAGTTAAAATATTTGAAATAAGAATATTCTTTTCACCACCATTCTTAATCAAAGCCTCTTTCCCAAGATCTAAAGCAAACATAGGAGAAAGAGAAACAACATCCAATTGATTGGAAGAAATGGTGTTAGCATCAATAATATTCAAACCATCATCATGAAAGGACTTATGCACAACATCCAAACCATTAAAATTGTTAACCATAGCCTCTAAAGTCTTCCTATTAAAAGAACCATCAAAATAAACACGTAGAGCATGATTATTAGTTAAAACTTTTTCAAAAACATCAAAATTATCGTTCACATCAGACAAAACATTAATAGGTAAAACTTTTTCAGAAGATTCAAAAATCTAGTTTTGGAAAACATCAAAATTATGAAAACTACATTTTCCTTTATCCAACTTGAGAGAATCATCAATTTTTTCAACAATTGAATTCTTCGCGATTTTCTTCTAAGAGAGGATGAGTAATAAAGCATTCAAAAAATTTCATGCCCATGAATCTTACAATGATTATAAAAATGGGAAAGTTCTCAAAAATAACTTTCTAAAATAACCACATTTCTTCAAACCCAACCAAATTTCTTTCATATATTTTTTAGTAATTTCAATCACTACAAGAGTTCAAGAAACATACGATCTAGAAGAAGCAGTTGTTGCTTGATCAACTTGCAAAGTTTGATCAAAAATTAAACCGATAGCATAAAAAATCTAATGATTAAATAGATGAATCTGTAAGTTAGGTACAAAAATCCAAATGGGAACAATAGGAGACTCTTCATTAACATCAAAAATAGGCGTCCATTTCAGAATGCACATTTGATAATTAAAAACATAGTAAGAATGCCTAGAAAAAATTCTTCTGTAATGAAGGTCATTATAAAGTTTAATCAAAACATGCCTTGCATCAATCAACCTATTAGAAAAAGAACTAGATAAATTTAAGCTATGAAAAAAAGAACAAAAATTATCCATCTTTGGCCATTTAATTGAAAACTTTCCAATCGAAGAAAAAGAAAAGAGCTCAGTTAATCATTCCATATCCTCATCTAAAATCATAATTATGGTACCTTTAAAGTCATATGAAGCAAATTCAAAGGAGGCTCTGGAGGAATTCTTACTAAAGCCTCTTTGAAAGATTTAATAATTTAGTGGTAGGATTAACCCAAAATTTGATGCCCTAGCGGGATCCATCGTGGGATTTACCCCATGGATTTGAAGAAGCCGCATGAGTCGACATCATGATAAAAGGTTGAGATTTGGCCCAAGGCGACAATTAATAGGGAATCCAAGAGAAAGCTCAAAACTCACCAAGAACATGAGAGATCTCAAAATCTAGGGTTTAGTTTAGTTTATGGTTTAGGTTTTAGGTTTAGTGTTTATTAGTTATTATTAGCTTTTTATTATTTTAGGTTATTATTAGTTTATTATTATTATGTTTAGTTAGTTTAGTTTTAGTTAAGTTATTAGTTTAGTTTTATTAGTTTTAGTTTTAGTTAATATCATTTTATCTTAGTTTAGTCGGGGAGGGGGTGGTGTTAGGTTTAGTTTATTAGTTTATTTAATTTATTTGTTTATTGGGGTTTAGTTTATCTTAGTTTATTTATTAGTTATTGTTAGTTAGTTTAGTTATTATTAGTTATTATTATTATTAGTATATGGTTTTATTATTATTTAGGTTTTAGTTACTTTTACTTAGTGGTTTAGTTTTATTAGTTTTGTTTTGTTAGTTTATTTATTAGTATATTAGTTTTGTTTATCAATTTTATTAGATTAGTTATGGGTTTAGGTTTATTAGTTTATTTATTATTTATAGTTTTTAGTTTATGGTTTCATTTTTAATTATTTATTATTTATTATTATTATTAGTTTAGTTAGTTGGTTTATTATTAGTTTTATTTTAGTTTAGTTTTTTTTTCTAGTTTTATTATTATTATTATTTTATGTTTTATTAATTTTATTATTATTATTTAGTTTATTTATTTTAGTTTGGGGTTTAGTTATTTGTTGTTTTATTAGTTAGTTTATTAGTTTTTTTTATTAGTTTATTAGTTTATTAGTTATTATTTTATTATTATTGTTTATTTCATTTAGTTAGTTAGTTTATTAGTTTTATTATTATTGGTTTATTTTAGTTTGTTTATTAGTTTTATTAGTTATTAGTATATTAGTTATTAATTTTGGGTTTAGTTATTTTATTATTATTTTTTTTTTTTTATTGTTTTAGTTTTTATTAGTTATTATTAGGTTTTAGTTTATTATTCATTAGTTTTGGGGTTTTATTAGTTATTAGTTAGTTTTATTTTAGTTTTATTATTAGTTTATTAGTTTTTTATGTTATTATTTAGTTATTATTATTAGTTTGATTAGTTGATTTATTAGTATTTTACTTTAGTTTAGTTATTACTATTACTATTATAATTATTATTAGTTTTAGTTAATTTAGTTATTAGTTATTTAGTTAGTTAGTTTAGTTATTATTAGTTTTATTCATTAGTTTTTTTTAGTTTATTATTATTTATTAGTTTAGTTATTTATGCTTTAGTTTTGTTTTGTTTTAATTATTTATTATTTAGTTTATTGTTATTATCAGTTTAGTTTATTTAGTTTTTATGTTATTAGGTTTATTATTATTTAGTGTTTTTTAAGTTATTATTAGTTTTTAGTTTAGTTTATTTTTTATTATATTAGTTATTAGTTTATTAGTTTAGTAAGTTTTATTAGTTTATTATTATTAGTTTGTTTATTATGTTTGTTAATTATTATTAGGTTTAGCTTATTTATTTAGGATTTATTTATAATTTAGTTTATTGTTATTATTATTAGTTTAGTTATTAGTTTTATTTAGTTTAATTTATTATTAGTTTATTAGTTTAGTGTTAGTTATTATTAATTATATAATTTTAGGTAATTAGTTTTTTTTAGTTTTATTATTAGTTTAAGTTATTATTATTTAGTTAGTTTATTATTAGGATTAATTAGTTTAACAGTTTAGTTTACTTGTTAGTTAGTTATTATTATTAGTTATTTATTAGTTATTTACTTAGTTTATTAGTTTTAGTTTACTTAGTTTAGTTATTGGGTTTAATTTTATTATTAGTTAGTTATTTATAAAGTTAGTTATGTTTAGGGTTTAGGTTTATTAGTTAGTTATTATTATTAGTTAGTTATTTATTAGGGTTTAGTTTAGTTAGTTTGATAGTTCTATTTTGGTTATTACTTTACGTTTAGATTTATTTTTATTAGTTTTATTGGCTTAGTTTTTTTTAGTTAGTTTATTTGTGGGGTTCTTTTATTTATGTTTAATTTAGTTATTAGTTTGTTTATTAGTTTTCTTAGTTACTTTATTATTAGTTTATTAGTTTTTTAGTTATTATTTAGTTAGTTTAGTTTAGTTAGTTTTAGTTTTATTTTTGCTTATTATTAGTTTTTTTGTTTATTATTAGTTTATTATTTATTAGTTTTAGTTTTAGTTAGTTTATTTTCATGTTTTATTAGTTTCTTTTTAGGGTTTAGGGTTTAAGGTTTAGGGTTTGGAGTTTAAGGTTTTAAGGTTTAGGGTTTAAGGTTTAGAGTTAGATTTAAGGTTTAGCATTTAGGGTTTGGGTTTTTTTTTTTATTTTTTTTTTATTTTTAGGGTTTAGGGTTTATGGTTTAGGTTTAAGGTATAGGGTTCAGGTTTTAGTTTAGGGTTTATGTTTTTAGGTTTTTTTAACAGAGAACAAATTCATATTCAATATTTCTACTTTTTAATTTCATTAGCCAAGTAACACACCGAGTTATCTAAGACACAAGAGACAACATAGATAAAAAAAATTAGAGCAAATCAAAAACCTAAATAACTAGAACCATCTCTCTGTAAGAACGGTTAAATAGCGTGTCAGTCATTCTTAATTTCTGTTCCAATAACCACGAACTCTCAGTAGTAGGATCCACATCATATCCTCAATCTCTCTCCTCCACCACCCTGTAACCTGGTCCTCCTCCTCCTCCAAAACCACCATTGCTCCAACCACCACCTCCATCTCCCTCACCATTATAATTCTTTTCTCCTCCTCCACCACATCTAGGCTGGTTGATGTTCCTTCCATCAAGGTTCTGCTCATTCTTAGGGTTTAGCTTTAGTTTTATGTTTATTAGGTTTTAGGGTTTAGGTTAATTTTTTAATTTTTTTAGTTACATTAAGTTTAGGTTTAGGGTTTGGTGTTTAGGGTTTAGGGTTTGGAGTTTAGGGTTTAGGGTTTAGGGTTAGGGTTTAGGGTTTAGTATTTAGGGTTTAGGGTTTAGGGTTTAGGGTTTTAAAGTTTACGCTTTTAAGTTTTAGGGTTTAGGGTTAGGGTTAGGGTTTAAGCTTTAGGGTTTAGTGTTTAAGCTTTAGATTTTATGGATTAGGGTTTAGGGTTTAGAGTTTAGGGTTTAGGATTATAGGTTTAGTTTTGCAGGTATAAGTAAGTAAACCGATAGGTTTAGGTTTATTTGGTATATTTATTTTATTTTTTTATTTTTTTATTTTAGTTTATTTATTTTAGGTTTATTTATTTTAAGTTTAATTTTTTTATTTTAGTTTATTTTTTAGGTTTACATTTATGCTTAGGTTTATTTTTTATTGAGTTTTTTTTAGGTTTAGGTTTTATTTTTATTTTTAGGTTTAGGTTTTTATTTACTTTTTTTAGGATTAGGTTTTAGGTTTTTATTTTAGGTTTATTTTTAGGTTTTATTTTTTTAGCTTAGGTTTAGGTTTACTTTAGTTGAGTTTTATTATTATTTTAGTTTATTTGATTAAGGTTTTATTTTTTTTTTTTGGTTTAGGTTTAGGTTAAGGTTTTTATTTTATTTTTTTAGGTTTAGGTTTAGGTTTGTTTTTAGTTTATTTTATTTTATTTAGTTTAGGCTTATGTTCAGGTTTAGTTTATCTTAAGTATAGGTTTAGTTGTTATTTATTTTAGTTTATTTTAGGATTATTTTATTTTAATTATTTTATTTTTATTTTAGGTTTTTTTTCTAGGTTTATTTTTTAGGTTTTGGTTTTTATTTAGTTTTTATTTTATTTTATTATTGGTTTATTTTATTTTTATTTTACATTTAGTTTTATTTTTTAATTCTTATGTTTATTTTATTTTCTAGTTTAATTTATGTTTTTATTTATCTTATTTTAGTTTATTTTTATTTTTAATTTTATTTTATCTTTAGGTTTAGGTTTAGGTTTTAGTTTAGGTTTTATTTTATTTTAATTTTTTATTTAGGTTTAGGTTTATTTTTTTTATTTAGTTTAGGTTTAGGTTTTTAGGTTTTTAGAGTTAGGGTTTAGGGTTTAGGGTTTAGTGTTTAGAGTTTATGTTTAGGTTTAGGGTTTAAGGTTTTAGGCTTTAGTGTTTAGGGTTTAGGGTTTAGCGTTTAAGCTTTAAGGATTAGGGTTTTTAAGGTTTAGTGTTTAAGGTTTTAGGGTTTAGGGTTTGGGGTGACTTAGGGTTAGTTAGGGTTTAGTTTAGGATTAGGTTTAAGAGGGATTTAAGTTTAGGTTTTTGGATTTAGGGTTTAGGGTTTTGGGTTTTTGGTTGAGGGTTTAGGGTTTGGGGTTTAGTGTTGGTTAGGTTTTAGGTTTAAGGTTTAGGGTTTAGGTTAGTTTATGATTAGGGGTTTAGGGTTTAGGGTTTAAAGATTTATAGTAAATAGTTTTTTTCCTTTATTTTTTATTATTATTTACTTTAGTTTATTTATTTTAGTTTTAGTTTTTTATTTTAGTTTATTATTTAGCTTTAGGTTTTGGTTTATGTTTATTTTTTAGGTTTAGGTTTTATGTTTTTATTCTAAGTTTACATTTAGTTTTTATTTTTTAGTTTATTTTATTTTATTTTGTTTAGTGTTTATGTTTAGTTTATTTTAGGTTTAGGTTTAGGTTTTATTTGTTTTAGTTTAGGTTTAGGTTTATATTATTTTATTTATTTGAGGTTTAGTTTTTTTTAATTTAGGGTTTAAATTTATTTTATTTTTTAATTTTAGGTTTTATTTTTAAGTTTATTTTAGGTTTAGGTTTTATTTAGTTTTATTTTATTTTATTTTATGTTTATTTTATTTTATTTTATTTAGGTTTATTTTATTTTTTTTAGTCTAGTTTAGGTTTTTATTTATTTTATTATTGTTTAGATTTGGATTTTTATTTTATTTCATTTTTAGGTGTAGGTTTAGGTTTAGGTTTAGATTTTAGTTTAGGTTTTATTTTATTGTATTTTTTATTTTATTTATGTTTAGGTTTTTATTTTTATTTTTTTAGGTTTTATTTAGTTTGCATTTAGCCTTTTAGGTTTTTAGGGTTTAGGGTTTAGGGTATAGGGTTTATGGTTTATGGTTTATGGTTTGGGTTTTAGGTTTTAGGATTTAGGGTTTAGAGTTCAGGGTTTATGTTTAGGGTTTAGGGTTTAGGATTTTAGGATTTAGGGTTTGGGGTTTAAGGTATAGGGTTTTTAGGATTTAGGGTTTAGGGTTTAGGGTTTAGGGTTTCTGGTTTAGGTTTTAGGTTTTGGGTGCAAGTTTTAGTTTAGGTTTAATAGAGAATAAATTCATATTCAACATTTCTTCTTTTTGAATTCATCAATCAAGTAACACACCAAGTATTCTGAGACATAAGCATCAATAAAGTTCAAAAATGAGTACACTTATTGCAAATCCAAATAAGTAAGCATATCTACTTTTCCAGCGGCATTTTATTAGGCGTTCTTCAATTTGTCAGTTCCCATCAAAACCACCTCTCAGTGGCGGGATCCACCATCATATCTGATCTCCCCTCACCATGATGGATGTAACCTCGTCACTCCTCACACCAAAACCACCTTTTCGACCACCACCTCCATATTCACTAGCGTCCATATCCCCACCACTCGATGCCTTACCTCATTTGATCTGTTTGGGTCATGTTCTCATCAGGTTCACCCATTCTTAGGGTTTTGGTTTAGGTTTAAGTTTATTAGGTTTTAGGGCTTAGGATTATTTTAAAATTTATTTAATTAATTTAAGTTTAGGTTAAGGGTTTGGGGTTTAGGGTTAGGGTTTAGGGTTTAAGGTTAAGGTTTAGGGTTTAGGGTTTAGGGTTTTAGCATTTATGCTTTTAGGGTTTAATGTTTAGAGTTAAGGTTTAGGGTTTAGTGTTTTTCAGGGTTTAGGGTTTAGTGCTTAAAGTTGTAGATTTAGGGTTTAGGATTTAGGGTTTACAGTTTGAGATTTTGGGTTTAAGGTTTTTTTTTAAAAAAAAAAATTAAGTAAACCTTTAGCTTTAGGTTTATCTAGTATATTAAGTTTATTTTTAAATTTTTTTAGTTTACTTGATTTTTTAGTTTTATTTAGGTTTATTTTTATTTTTATTTAGTTTAGTTTATTTATTTTAGGTTTATTTATTTTAGTTTAGGTTTTTTATTTTAGTTTATATTTTAGGTTTAGGTTTAGGTTTAAGTTTATTTTTTTGTTGAGTTATTTTTATTTTTTAGGTTTAGGTTTTATTTTTTTATTTTTAGGTTTAGGTTTAGGTTATTATTATATTTTTTTTAGGTTTAGGTTTTAGGTTTTTATTTTGTGTTTATTTTTAGGCTTTATTTTTTTGTTTAGGTTTAGGTTTATTTTTAGTTTATTTTATTTTATTTAGTCTAGGTTTAGGATTAGGTTTAGTTTATTTTAAGTTTAGTTTTAGGTTTTATTTATTTTAGTTTAGTTTATTTTAGTTTAGGTTTAGGTTTATTTTATTTTGCTTAATTTAGTTTTATTTTAGGTTTAGGTTTTTTTTTTGTTTTAGGTTTAGGTTTTATTTTTCATTTATTTTTAAGTTTATTTTTTAGGTTTAGGTTTTAATTATAATTTATTTTAGGTTTATTACATTTTTATTATGCTTTTATTATTTATTTTATTTAGTTTTTTATTCTTATGTTTATTTTATTATTTAGTTGAGTTTTTTATTTATTATATTTTACATTAATTTTACTTTTTTAATGAAAAAGATACAAATTGATTAACATAAGAAGCCAATGGAAGATTAGGGCCAATGCTTTGCGGTGATGTGAGAAAGCATGACACTATGGAGCAAACCTGTAAGAGGACAAGAGAGAGGCACCTGCAAAATTGTGTAAATAAGTTAAGCAAAGGTAATACAAACAAAATGATAACTGAAAATAGCATAATCTGAGAATGATAGTGAAGAAGTGTGATAGAGAAGGCTTAGGCTCAATCACACCAAGTTGGGGCAGATGCAAATATGAGCATCCAAACTTCAGCAAAAGGGTTACATCACAAGAGCTACTACCAAACTAAGGGGGAGTGAAATCATCGTAGCCATCATAGCCAACAAACCTATATAGCATCCATTTGAAGAAGATCTTTTGAGCCTTATTACCTGCAAGCATAAGCAAAGTTGTATACAAAGTAGAAGAAAGAGTAACAAAGAGTAGAATGGATAAGAGGATCCCATGCAAAGTATATGTCATCATATTAGTCCCCATGGCATGATAATCCCAACACAAATGAAAGAAAGCCATCATTTTTAGGTCAATATGGTTCAGGGTTTAGGATTTCAATTTAGGGTTTTAGCCAGATTTAAGGTTAGGTATAGGTTTATGGTTTATTTAGTTTAGGCTTTAGGGTTTGGTGGGTTTAGGAGTTTAGGTTTAGGTTTTAGAGGGCTGTCACTGGCTTGGGGTAAGGTCACTGACAGGCTAGCCTGTTTTTTAAAGTGTCCAAGTTTAGCCCAGGTTTGTTTGGGCTCATTCAGGTTAGCTTTAGGGTTAGTCCGTGGCCCAGGGTATAAGGTTGAGTGTTTAGGATTTAGGGTTTAGGGTTTTTAGGGTTTAAGCCCAGGTCAATGGTTAGTTTAGAGGGGCCCAGGATCTTTAGAGTTTAGGGTTTCAGGTAGGTAGGATTTGGGTTTATGGTTTAGGGTTTTATCAGGGTACCATTTAGGATTTGAGGCAGTGGTAGGGTTGTATTTTATGGTTTAGGGTTTAGGGTTAGTTTTAGGATTTAGGGTTTAGGATTTAGAGTTTAGGGTATTTTGTTTAGGGTTTAGGGTTTTAAAATTCAAGTAAGAGTTTTAGATTTATTTAATTTATTTTAGTTTCATTTATTTTAATTTATTATTTTATTTTGGTCAATTTTTATTTTTCTTTAGGTTTAGGTTAATTTATTTTAGATTATCTTTTCATTTTAGTTTATTCCCATGGTTTATGTGTAGGTTTATGCATTTTTTAGTTTAGTTTTATTTTATTTTATTTTAGGTTTAGGTTTTATTTTTATTTTAGTCATGTTTAGTATACGCCCAATTTTTTTAGGTTTAGGTTTTAGTTTTTATTTTAGGTTTATTTTAGGTTTTATTTTTTTAGGTTTATTTTAGTTTATTTTATTTTATTTAGTTTAAGGTTTAAGTTTAGTTTATTTTAGGTTTAGGTTTATGTTTTATTTATTTTAGTTTAATTTATTTTAGCAAGGTTTAGGTTTATTTTATTCTAATTTTAGGTTTAGGTTTTATTTTTTTATTATTTTAGATTTTATTTTTAGATTTATTTTTTAAGTTTTGTTTTTTTTCTAGTTTTTATTTTATTTTATTTTAGGTTTTTTTATTTTTATTTTATGTTTGGGTATTATTTAGGATTTAGGAAGTTTTAGTTTATGGTTTAGGGTTTTAGGATTTAGGGTTTAGGGTTTAGGTTAGTTTAGGGTTTAGGGTTTAGGTTAGTTTAGGGTTTAGGGTTTATGTTAGTTTATGGTTTAAGGTTTAGGGTTTAAGGTTTACGGTTTAAGGATTATGCTTTAGGGTTTAGGGTTATAGGGTTTTTAATGTTTTTAGGGTTTAAGGTTTCGGGTTTAGGTTTTCATTTAGGGTTTAAGGTTTAGGGTTTAAAGTTTTTTTTAATAGAGAAGAAATTCAGATTCAACATTTCTTCTTTTCAATTTCATTAACCAAGTAGCACACCAAGTTTTCTAATATACAAGCGATGACATACATAAAAAATGAGCACACATAGAGCAGATCAAATACACTAGATAACTAGAATCATCTCTAATGTAACGACACAATTCCATAAGCAGAAGATCAGATCAATCATTCTTTAGTTTCTTTACTTCCCATCAGACCTCCGTCGCCTCAGGAGAGCGGGATCCTCCATCATATCCCTGATATATCCCTCCGCCACCACTATTGTTTTAACCTCTATCGCACATCCCTCCTCCATAACTATCATCTCCATAACCATATGCTCCACTAGATCCATCAGCACCTCCAGATCCTGCCTCCATAACCACCGCCTCCATATCCACCATCATATCCACTAGCACTTCCAGTAGGATTAGGGTTTAGGTTTTGAGTTAGGGTTTAGGGTTTAGGGTTTAAGTTATAGTTTTTATGCTTTAGGCTTTAGGGTTATTAGGACTTAGGGTTTAGGGTTAGTTTAGGTTTAAGGTTTAGGGTTTAGAGTTTTAGCGTATAGAGCTTAGTGTTTAGGTTTAAGGTTTAGGGTTTAGTGTTTAGGGTTTGGGTTTATGGTTCAGGGTTTAGGGTTTAAGGTTTTATGGTTTGGGGTTATTTAGGATTTAAGGTTTAGAGTTTAAGGTTTAGGGTTTAGGGTTTGTATTTTAGGCTTAGAGTAGGTTTAGGGTTTTATTTATTTATTTTAATTTTTTTAAAATTAACTAAATCAATAAGTTTAGGTTTATTTAGTTTATTTCTTATTTATTTTACTTTATTTTATATCATTTATTTTATTTAGGTTCATTTTTATTTCTACTTAGTTTATTTTTTTTAAGTTTATTTAGTTTCATTTTATTTTTGTTTTAGTTTATTTTTAAAGTTTATAGGTTTATGTTTATTTTTAGTTTAGTTTTCTTTTATTTTATTTTAGGTTTAGGTTTTATTTTATATTTTAGGTTTAGGTTTAGGCTTTTATTTTATTTTAGTTTAGGTTTAGGTTTTATTTTAGTTTTATTTTAGATTTTATTCTTTAGTTTAGGTTTAGTTTATTTTTTAGTTTATTTATATATTTAGTTTAGGTTTATGTTTAGTTTAGTTGGTTTATTTTTTAGTTTAGGTTTTTTTTATTTATTTAGTTTATTTTAGTTTTGGTTTATTTTATTTTATTTATTTATTTTTATTTTAGGTTTATGTTTTTTTTAATGCGTTTACATTTTATGTTTAGGTTTTAAGTTTTATTTTATTTTATTTAGGTGTAATTAATGTTTATTAGGTTTTATCTTTATCCCTTTTATTTAGGTTTATTTTATTTTTAGTTTAGGTTTATTTATTTTATTTTAGTCCAGTTTTTATTTTATTTTATTTATGGTTTATTTTAGTTTTATTTAGGGACAAGTTTAGTTTTATTTATTTTAGATCTTAAAGTTATTTAGTCATTTTTAGTTTGGCTCAGGTGTCAGTGGCCCAGTGGTTGGCCCAGGACTCAGGGCCTGGAGTTTAGTTTAAGTTATGAGATCTGGTTGGCCCAGGGCTCAGGCCCAAGGCCTGGGCCCAGCTCAGGGCTCAGTTTTAGCCTGGTCAGGCTCAGGTTAGGTTAGATGGTTTGGTCAGGTTTAGGGTTTGGCTCAGTGGCCAGGGTTTCCCAGGTCAGTAGTTAGCTCAGTCAGGTCATAGTCAGGTATTTAGTTTCAGTAGTTGGGTTGGCCCAGTCAGCTCAGTGAAGCCTTAGGTCAGTTTATCAGATGGTTAGCTATGGAGGACTCCAGGATCATCACACTCAGAGGCCCAGGTAGATAGGAGCCTCTGGTTAAAGCCAGCCCAGGCTCAGTGGCCCAGGGCCTGTGGATCTGGCCTGGGTTTACCAGCTCAGCCTGTAAGCCCAGGTCTGTAGGTCAGGTAATAGGGCCCAGATGTGAGGTTTAGGTTAGGGTCATGGTAGTTTGGATGGTTTAGTTTGAATTTAAAGAGGGTGGGTAGGAGGGAGTGGTTTAAGCTGGTTAGGGTTTATCATTTGATGGTGGGTTTAGTATTTAGGATTTATGGAGGGTTTTTGAGGCCTAGGTTTAATGTTTGTTTTTGTTTAGGTTTATTATTTTTTGGGTTTAAGTTTGTGGTTTAGTTTTAAGTTTTAGGATTTAGGTTTTAGTTGTGGTTTAGGTTTATAGTTTTTTAATAGAGTAAATTAATATTCAACATTTTTTTTAATTTCACCAACCAAGTAGCGCACCAAGTTTTCTAAGAAACAATCGATGACATAGATAAAAAATGATCACGTATAGAGCAAATCAAAAACCATAGATAACTAAAATTATCTTTATTGTAAAGACATTGTTCCATAAGCAGCAGATTGGATCAGCCATTCTGCAATTTCTCCAATTCCCATCAAAAGCACCACCACCTCTCAAGCAGTGGGATCCGCCATCATATCCCCAATCTATCCTTTCATGACCACCATGGTTGTAACCTCTGTCTCTCCTCCCACCTTCATAACAACCACTGCTCTGACCAGCACCTCCATATCCATCAGCACCTCCAAATCTCCCACCACCATAACGATAACTCACGCCTCCACTTTTGCCTACAACGCCAGATCTAGACTGAGCCTAGTTGACACTGAAGTTCCAGTCATCAAGGTTCTGCCCATTATTAAGATTTAGGTTTAAGTTTTTGGTTTTGGATTATAAGGTTTTAGGGTTTACTTTTATTTTTTTATTTATTTAGTTTCTTTAGGTTTAGGTTTAGCCTTTAGGGTTCGGGGTTTAGGGTTTAGGTTTATGGTTTAAGGATTAGGGTTTAGGGTTTAGGGTTTTTTTTTTTTTTTTTTTTTGGGAAACCCCATGTAGGGGTATTTTATTGCCACAAAAAGAGGGTTACAAGGTTCTTAAAGGGGATAAACTGAACTATGCTCAAAGAGCTACAATGCCCTAAGGAGTAAATCTCCATCTATGTACATCCAAAAGCAAAAGAAAGCATTAAAGCAATCAAAAGATACAAGATGATTAACATAATAAGCTAAAGTAAGATTAAAGCCATTTGAGGATGTGTGAATGCGATAATATGGAGCAACCAAAATAAAAAAAAGAGAAACACCAGAAAGTTATAATGAGAGAGATTAGAACAGTTAAGGTAATAGACAAAAGGATAGAAGGAAACAATATATAGAGTATGTTAATAAGGAAATGTGATAGAGAAGGCTCAGCTCAATCACACCATGATGCGATGGTATGAGCATCCAAACTTCAGCAGAAGGGTTACATCACATGAGCTACTACCGAACCAAAAAGGAGTGAGATCATCACAGCCATCATAGCCAACAAACCTGTGAGAAGGTAGCACCCAGTTGTTGATAATCTTGTGAGTTTTATTACCTGCAAACCTAAACAAAATCATATTTATGCATATGAAATAGGTCAGCATAGAAGCCATCCACAGGAAAGCAGCAGCAGAAGAAGTAGCCTGCTGAAATCCTGCTAAGCGAGTCAATGAGTCTTTAAATGACACCATCCCAGTTATAAGATATATAAATGAATCCAGCAAGTACAGCCTGGGGTAGATGTAAAGTCCAAAAATGAGCCCAATCAATATAATGAATGCGATTGGTACCCTTATTAGTATCCATATCATATAAGAAACAATTGTGGAAGGCAAAGAAATCAAGCCCAAGAAAATAGCCAATAAGCAAGACAACAAAGCTGAGCAGTACAAGGCAAAGAAGACAGAAAGAAAACAATTCATAATACCACCCCTTAATAATAGAGATTATATTCCAAGTAGTAAGCACAATCTGACCCAGATTAGAAAATGGGGTCCAAATATGATCCCTATGAGAATCCGAAAACAAGACAGATAACCAAGAGGAAAAGGCAGAAAGAGAAGACAAAAGCCAAGACATGAAAGGACCGATGAGATTGCATTCCGTGATAGATCCCCAAATAGAATCCAATCAAGAATAAAAAAACAAGATAAGATAACCAAACAAAAAAAGACAAGATAGCTGCCAACGTACCTTGGGAATAGACAACAAGGGTAATGTAGATCACTATCGAGAATAAGCCATACCATAGAAACAACAAGGGCACTCAAAGAAATCACCCCAATAACAAAATAGTTAGTGCAACCGGGATACAAATTAAGATCCACATTAGAATCCAGAAAAATAAGACAACAAATAACCAAGACAAAAAAGGCAAGAAGGCCAAGACACCACCAAGATAGCAAGGGACAACATAGTACCATAATTGTAAAAGCCACGCCTGCATACACCAATGACCAAAACAACAAAAGACAAAGATAGGATGAGTATAGCCTTAAAACCCTTAATCATATCCAGTGCAGTATAACTATAACCGAACAGGAATAACTAACAGGTGTTGAGCAACAAAGACAGCAATCGAGCCAATCCTAACTAGAGGTTATTGCCACATTGGAACCCACCAAAGAGGATCAAAATGGTATTCAAGTGAAAAGCATCATTAGAATCCAAACAAAATAGATAGGTACAAGGCAAAACCAGACGACAAGAACAGGACAAAAAACATCCAAGCCTCTCAATCGAGTAGAAAAGCCATGATAATAGCCAAGTAGATATAACATAGGAATAAGTATCTGAAAGAATCCGTGACAAAGAAACACCAAAACCTCGAATTGCAATGTCGTAAATAACTGTAGAGCATAGGACCTAGAAATCCTACATCCAACTGGATGGAGCCAACATAGAGTCAAAACCAAGACAAGACAAACTCCAAGACAAGAAACAATCAAGACAACAAAACCATAGCTTGCCATAAAACCACCATCCGTGATAAACATTGCAATTGATACAAGTTTAACGAAATAAGATGGAGAGAATAGCAAGTAAAAGATAGATCAAGGATTCTTGATAAACAAATAAAACAACAATGGGTTCAAAACAAAATCCACCAAGCAATCATCAACATTTCTGAACAAAACAAACCAAAACCCCAAACAGAGAGAGTATTAGAAACAACCAAAAGAAGAAGAGACATTTAAAGCATTAGCAGGATGATTAGTCACATTAATCCAATTCTGCCAAGGATAAAATGGAAGAACAAGATCCAGTTAGCAGAGGACAAAAGAGAAACAACAAAAAAAGAGGGTAAACATAGTAAAACCAAAAGAAAGGCCAACATGAAAGCCCATTCTCGGGAGCAGAAGACCAAAGCCCCAATCTAAGCATCCCGCAAAAGGTTCTCTTGAATAAAACAACAAGAATAATCAAGTAACTCCATCCGTGGGAAAATAAAAGTAACTAAGAGTTACATAAAAGGATAACCAAGAAGTAATATCAAAGTTCAACAATGATAAGTCTGCCATTAAGGATAAGGAGGTCAGTAGCAACCTGTGAGAAAGCCTGCAAAGAACTTTCATAGCATGTGGAGGAAAGGAGGAAAGCATCCCACAACAAGATCCCACCAAAGGGACCCTGCTGAAACAGGAAATGGATTTCAAAAAGAGCATGTTGTATGGGGTCCGTGTTCCAAGATAAAACAATGCCCAAGATGATAAGTACAAAAGGCCAAATAGACTCTTCATGCACAAAAAATAAAGTAAAAGATAACTCTAAGTAAAAGAAAACATCACAAGCTAGAATCAAAGAAAATATGGGAGACAATCAAGATGTTAAAACCAAAGAAATCATTATCGTAGGATCCAATAACCTAACAAGAAATCATCAAGATAATTATTGCAACCAAAGAGCATAGAACAATACTAATACTATAGTGCATAGAAACAACATAGAGAACTAAGATGCTCCAAGCAATATCTTTAATAAACAAAGAAGTTGAGATTAATAGCATTAAAGCTCATTAAAATATATATCTCTATCCAAAGACCAATAAGCCCCTAGATTAAAGAAAGAAGAATAAGATTAAAATCCCAAATATGATTGGTGCTATAAAACCAATAGCAGCTTGTCACATAGCTTACAATAATCCAGAATATCGATACATATAGCTCAATAGCCATTTAACGGTAAATGCCAAAAGCTGAGCCTCTAATGAAGGAGTAGTTTAAAACTCCAAATCATTACACAATTATCAAGAGAACAAGAAATATCCATTTGAAGCATCCACAAAAGGCACAAAAAATGTAAGAAAGCCCAAGAAATAGAGAAGCATACGTGAAAGAAACAACAAAAATGTTAGATTAGTTCGAGATAAGGAAACCTGAATTATCCAAGTTAACCACCCAATGCAAGTGTTTGGGTAAGGTAAGTTTAAAGAAAATGATACCATCTAGCACCCAGATTGGCAAGGTAATCAGCACAAGCATTTCCTTCATGCCAAACATGAGTGATGTTAAAATTTAGTTGGGAAAGAAGAGCTCTAGTTTACTTGAGGAGGTAGTACAATGCTACTCATCTTAGTGGAAGTCAAAAGATCAATCAGTAACAAAGCATCCACCTCAATCCAAATATTGAGCCACCATTTTGGATGCAAAGCTCAAGATTTTAAAGACCGCCATAAGCTAAAATGGGACGGCAGAAATAAGGGGATAAGCAAAAGCACATAGGACTAGACCTTTAGAGTTCCTAAAAATGCCACCACAACCGAGCCATTATGAGACAGAGCCATCGATTGATTTTAATGATATGGTCAAGAGGTTTTTCCAATAGACAAGCTTGTCATTTGACAGAAGGTTGATCCTACAGTTAATGCCCCACAAATTTACACCTTGAAGTGTTTGTAATGAATGAGATTGGCTTTAAACAAGTCACAAATTTTGTTTTAGTTCTAGCAATAATCCGCGTGGTTCATAGGGATCCCTCGATGTTTTGAATCATTTCCCATCCATATGAACCGATAAGAGTGATAGCAATGATAACTTTAATGTGACCTTTAGTAGTGTTATCAAAATAGAATTCAAGAAGTTGATATAAAGTAAGAGAGCCATTGAAAATGACGTGTTAAAAGATCATCATACCAAATCCAAAGGTTAGAAGCTAATGGCCCCATTAACAAAAAAAACATGATTAACATTCTCAATATGGAAACAACATTGACATTTGAGGGTAAATGGAACCTTTACCCCACAATAAGGAATCAACAGTATAAAATTTTTAGAATACCAAGTAAGAACGAGGAAGTAGGGATATTGTTATTCCAAAGTTGGAGAATACATAGGAGGAATCATGAGTATCTTTAATGTGAAGCCACACATTTTGAGGTTGAAATCACCATTATGAGAGCTTAAAGAGAATATGGTCTTGAGTTTGAGGAGTGATAGGAATAGTAACCATATTCGAAAGTAAAAGGGATAAATCAGAAGCTTATTATTGTTCAACTTATTATTGTGCCAAAAGAGTTTACTTTAATGGCGTAGTGGAATGAGTGTAGAGTAAGTCATCCATGGAACCACAACCACTCCAGTTATCTTGCCAAGAAAGAGGTACCGAGTTGATGCCCCAAAAAATTAAGGATTCTGATCCCATTTGAGAACAAAGTCTTTTCCACATGGAGAGTCACGGTTTAAAGGGACAAATGAGGGGTGCATACCGCAATATTTAGTCATGAAATTAGCCCAGACTTTGATTACTCCTAAAATTCCAACAAAGTTTATAGGAAAAGGCATTGATAGCTTCTTTTATGGATTTACAACCAAGACCACCTTCACAAAAGTGACACAACTTTTAAAACCAAGAGGTCCAGCATTTTTTTTGAGGAGGCATTAGAGCCCCGTAAAAATTTATTTAGAGACGCTCAATGTGATGCTCGAGATGGTCATACAATGGTTTGGATGAGATATAAAGACATGGAATTAAGAGTGCTCTTGATCAAGGTTAGCCTACCACCAAAAGAGAGTAAATGAAATTCCCAAACCAAATTTTGGTAGAAATTTTTTGAATAAGATCATGAAAAAGGTGAGATATTTTCGCCTTTAAAAGTGGAGGAGTAGTTAATGGGAAATTAACTTTTAGTAAAATTAGTAATTTGATTGATTCAATCTATTGGGAGGAATCTTAGAGGAATAAAACAACATTTTTCTCATTAAGGAAGAGAGACCACTAACTTTGCCAAAATCATTTAAGAGATTCTTAATATTTTGACATGTTGAAGGAGCCATTACAGAAGATTATAAAATCATCGCAAAGCTAAGATGAGAAATAGGAAACCACCATGAGTTTTAAAAGCCATGTTTGGTTTTGATGAAAATCATTGAGGCTTCAAAGATATTCACAAGAATGATAAAAAGAGAAGGAGAAAGGGGTCGCTTGACTCAAACCATGGCTCAAGAAAAGAAACCAAGGGACTCACCATTTAAGATGACAGAAACTAGATGTTAGTGATACAACTTTTGATAATCGGATAAAATGATCGAGAAACCAAACAAATGCAAGATTTGGAAAAGGAAATCCACGAGAGGTTGTCAAAAGGCTTTAGAGATGTCCAGTTTGAAGAGCATTACCTCCTGGAAGAAATATCAATGTCATGAACTCTGAGGGAGAATATTATCGATATGGCTCTATTTTTGACAAAACCATTTGGATTGGGAGATGATTTTATGAAGCTAATTCTATTATTAAGTTTAGCAATGAGTTTTGGAAAAAGGTACAAAGACTAATAGGTCTAAAGTCACCCCAGGATTCAGGATTGATGGTTTTAGGAATAAGGACAATAGAAGTACTAGAAAATATCTGAATAGAGTCAAAAGAAATCAATAACAAGATTAATAAGATCGAGATTTAACAAAAGGCCAACAATGTTGAATGAAATGAGTGAAGCCATCGACAGAATAGAGTTGTTCATGCTATTGAGAGTACTACTAATTTCGCCCGAGGGACGATAGTGAGCAAATGGTTATCCTCATTGGTAATCAAAGAAGAGATAAGATGGGTGTTGGAGGGGGTTTCTAATGAAGGATTAGAATTTAATAAATTTTGAAAGTGATGTATTACGAATCCTTGATTTCATTATTATCGCTTATCCATACCATTAGATTCTTGATTTTCTTAATAGTTTAGAGCTTATTACAAATAGCATGGAAATACCTAGCGGCCACCCTCGAATATGTTTGCTAGGCTTTTGACCAATAGGTTTCTTCCATATTTTGGTAGTTAATCGACTATCTTTGGTAGTGTTCAACTCTTCAAGCTTACTCGGGTTAAGAGCCTCTTCAAGTGAACAAACAAACCACTTGTTCCATAGCTTTAAGATTGGTAAAGAGATTTTTAAAAATATGCTTGTTCCACCAATTGAGGTTTTGTTTAAGCCTCTTGAGCTTAAGACAAAGCCGAACCATGCCTTTAATGGAATTATCTGGATGAATGGGAGCCATCCAGTTAGTGGAAACAAAATTAGTGAAATCACCATGTTGGGTCCATATTTTGGAATCTAAAGATGAGGGAATAGAGGGTTAGTGGGGGGAGTTTTGATAGAGATCAAAAGAGGGGCATGATCGTGACAAAGTCCTGCTCAAATGTTCAACAGAGGTGAGAGGCCATTGATTAATCCAAAGAGAAGTAAAGAGGACCCTATCCGATGCCAAAGTCTAGAGTTGTTACATGTGTAATCCATGAAAAAACCAATGTCAATCAAATTGCAATCAAGGATCATATTAGAGAAGTCTTCCATGGAATGAAGGTTAGGAGAACATCCTCCCTCCTTTCCAAAGAAGCAATGATAGTGTTGAAATCGCCCCCAACCAACCAATATAAGTTAACTGAGGAGGCAAAGGTTCTTAAATGATTCCAAAGGATGTTCTTACCGGCTATATTACAAGAAGCATAGATAAATGAACCAAAAGCCAAAAATCACCTAAAGAGATTTTGACATTAACCAATTGATCAAGATCATCAATGATGGAAATGGTGATAAATTATCCCAAAAACACCAAATTTTGTTATTAAGATTGAAGAAAAAATTTTGAAATCCGATCTAGAACAAAGGCAATTTTGGAGTAATGAAAGGCTCAATAATAACAAGAAGTTTGATGTTATGAGAGCAATAGAGGCTCCTAACACTGAGGGTGGAGTGTCCCACAACCTGATATTCCAAATAAGAAAATTTATCATAATAAAAATTCTGAAAAGGAAAGTTAGAAAAGGCAAATGAAGAGGGACATAATTATTTATGAGGTGCAAGGGAAGAACGTGTGGTTTTAGTGAAATTATTATTAGTTATTTTGGCTTTATAAGATTTTTTTTAAGAATAGTTTGGAAAGGTCTATCAGAATCCAAAGTATCTCCATCAGAAAGGGATTGGTTTTATTTTATAAAGGAGATCATCAATGTTTTAGTAGTGGTGATTTCTCCTTCTTCATCGAGTTAGACGAAATTTGAATAGCATATCACTCAGAAAGAAGTAGAGGGGAGGTTCTTGCACCATTTAGTAACATTTTCATTGCCATGATGCATAGTCGATTTTGGTCGACACCAAGGGATCAACATTATTTTGATCCAATATTATATTTCAAGATTGTCATTAAGTTTTAAATTAAGAAAATCATGAGATGCCAATATATTACAAGTAGGAGAAATGCTACATTGGTCAGACCCACCTCATAGTAGTATGTATATTTGGCAAATCAATAGGTACTAAGGGGCATGTAGGAGGGTGTATTCCAGATGAGTATCTTTTGGCACATAAGCTAACTTAGGTTTTCCTGTCCAAGAGAGGTACTAGTCCCGTGAAATATTCTTTTAAAGGTTGGGGTGTAGCACAAAGCATTCGATGATCATGGCCATGGATCTTACGGGGAACAAAAGACTGGAAAGTTTTCAAATTCAACTTTTGATTATATCCAAATTTTTCTGAGCCAATCCAAACTTCTTTGGGGTATTTTTTGGTAATGTCAATTTCAACCAAGATGCGCAATAATAGATGGTCGAGTTCTAGTGGCTGCTTGATCAATTTGAAGGGGTCTATCAAATAGAGCCCCAACAGAAACAACGTGAGTAACATAGTGAATTCTCATGTTTAGGAAAGCAAGCCATAGGAACAATAGGGATTCTTCCTTGACATCAAAGAGGGTGACCATTTCAGACGCATTTGGAAATTATACACATATAAGAGAATGAAAGCAAAGACACGAGAGTAATCTAAATCATTTAATAATTGAATGAGGATGTGTCAGGATCAAAGTCCAACAAGGAAGACTCTCAAAAGCTTTAAGCTATGGAAGAAGGATCGGATGTTATCTAGAGTAGGTGCCTTAGAGAGAGAATTTACCAACCAAAGAGAACTCATGGCTAAGCTAATTTATCCACATCCCGGTGAAACACATGACACCCAAGAATCCATAAAGAATGTAGATTATTAACCCAGGCATTAGTACAAGGGGTCTTACAAAAGAGCATCCTTAAAGGACTTCGGTGCATGTAGTAAAATCGATCCAGTACCTTTAGGATCGTGGTTTTAGTCGGTGCATTTAATGAAGTTTGGCGGCACGGAGGGTGAAGCCTCCGCCATTAATCGATCCGGTGAGACTCACATAAGCTACCAAGGGATGCGTGAATGAGAAATTTGACAGCGAGCATGATCGGGGAGGCCCAAATAGTGGCCAAATCACAGAGAACAACACGAGAAAAGAAAATTGCCATAAAATTGCCAGAGAGCAGAGCGGAGCATTGAGCATGATCGGTTTAGGTTTTTTAGGGTTTTAGGGTTTAGGTTTTAGGGTTAGGGTTTAGAGATTAGAGATTAGGGTTTAGAGTTTAGGGTTTAGTGTTCAGGCTATAAGGTTTATGAATTTTAGGGTTTAGGGCAGGGTTTGTGGTTAAGGTTTGGGGTTTAGGGATGGTTTTGGGTTTGTTGAGTTTTATGGTTTGTGTTAATGAGGGTTTAGGGTTTAGGTTTAGGATTTGTGTTTTAGGGTTTAGGGTTGTGGGTTTAGGGTTTAATGATTGTGGTTAGGTTTAGGTTTATTTAGCTAATTTAGTTTATTTTATTTAGCTTCAACTATTTTATTTAGTTTATTTTATTTATTTTAGGTTTACTTATTTTAGTTTAGGTTTTTTATTTATTTCTTAGGTTTTGGTTTAGGTTTAGGTATTTTTTTAGTTTAGTTTTATTTTTATTTTATTTTAGGGTTTTATTTTATTTTAGGTTTTAAGTTACGCTTTTAACTTATTTTTTTGCTGATTTTAGGTTTTATTTTGATTTATTTTTAGGTTTTATTTTTAATTTATGTTTAGTTTTATTTTTAGTTTAGTTAATTTTATTTTATTTAGTTTATGTTTAGGTTTAGGTTTAGGTTTTATTTATTTTATTTTAATTTATTTTAGTTTAGGTTTATGTTTATCTTATTTTTTATTTTAGGTTTATGTTTTTTTTTTTTTAGTTTATTTTTTCATTTATTACTTTTAGATTTTATTTTAGGTTTATTTTAGGTTTATTTTATTTTATTATAGGTATAGTTTTATTTTATTTAAGTATTTTCTTTTTTTAGTTTAGTTTAGGTTTTAATTTATTTTATTTTAGTTTAGTTTTTATTTTTTTTATTTTATTATCTCTTTAGGTTAAGTTTAGGTTTAGGTTTAAGTTTATATTTTAGTTTAGGTTTTTATGTTATTTTATTTTGGTTTAGGTTTTTTTATTTATTTTATTTTTAGGTTTTATTTATTTGAGGTTTAAGTTTTTTATCTTTTTTTGGGTTCATTTAGGATTTAGGGTTTTTTCTTGGTTTTGGTTTAAGGTGAGGTTTAAGTTTGGGTTTATGATTTAGGGTTTAGGGTTTAGGGTTTAGTGTTTAGGTTTTGGGTTTTTTTTGGTTTAGATTTAAGGGGGTTTAGGTTTAGGTTTGGGGTTTAGCTTTTGGTTTAGGACTTACAGTTTTGGTTAATTATTTTAATGAGAACAAATTTGGATTCAACATTTCTTCTTTCTTATTCATCAACCAAGTAACACACTAAGTTTTCTAAGACAAAATGACATTGATAAAAAATGTGCACGATAGAGCAAATCAAAAGCCAAGATAATTAGAATCATCTCTAGTAAAGACACATTTCCATAAGCGATATGGATCCCATTTTTGTTTCTAGTTCCCATCAAAACCATCCCTCAGTAGGGATCCACCATCATATCCCCGATCTCACTCCACCACCACCATTGTTGTAACCTTCATCTCTCCCCCCACCTCCATACCAAACTACTACTCCAACCACCACCTTTGTATCCACAGGCACCTCTAGATCCACAACCACCACTACAATAATTTTCGCCTCTGCCTTTTCCTCCACCGCAAGATTTAGACTGAGCCTGGTTGATGGTGATGTTCCTACTGTCAAGGTTTTTCCAATTCTTAGGGTTTTCTTTAAACTCAAAAGTGGGAGAATTTTATTGCCAAAAAGAAAGGGATACAAGGTCCTTTAAGGGGATAAATCTCTAAACTACTGCTCAAAGAGCTACAATTAACCTAAAGAGATAAATCCCCAACCTATTACAAGAAAACCAAAGCAAAAGAAAGTAAAGACAAAAACTAAGAAAGAAACAACACAAAATTCCAAAAAAGGGTAGCCAAAGACATCTATATCCTGAAATCTTCTAAGAGATGCATAAACCACCTAAAGCCCCAAAATAAGCCACAAACCTACAAAGAACTTAAGATAGAGAAAATCATCTAGAAATAAGGACAACCTAAGTACACAAAAGGAACAAAAATGATAAAAATCTTAGATAAGGATTAGGCTCAGTCACATTCATCTCGGGAAAGGGATATGTGAGCATCCAAACTTCAAAAGAAGCTAATCACATATGGTTACTAGCCAAAAGATAATGGGGAAACATCCCAACCATCATAGCTAACTTACCTCAATTAAACCAAATAGCTAACAGCCAAGAGCTAGCCAAGTTCCAGTATTTATCATCAAGATTAAATAGGTAACTAACCCGCTAAACATCCAGCCAAACTAGAGCAAAGAAACTAACCAAACATGACAATAGCTAAGAAACAAACACCATCAAAGCCACCCAAAACAAACAAAGACAAGAGGTAAAGAACCAAAAATTATGTAGATCCACTAACCAACATCACAACTCCAAATTTATCAAGGACAACCGAAACATAGTAGAAGAATCATTAAATAGAATAGCCAAGAACAACCAAAGCCACATACGTTCATCCCACAATAGAAAGAAATGACAAGCCAATGGGCCATCCAACCAATAGGAAAATGCCACAAAAAAAACTTCAAAAAGACAACCAGAAAAGGGGAACAAAATTAGAGTGTAATCCAGGGAGTAAGTCACCTAGGAAGGAACAAATCCCATGGCCAGGCTCAACCAATAATCACGACATTAGATAGCCAAAACCAAAAAGCAAAAGGCTAGAAAAAACCATATCCATCAAGCAAACACCAACCAATAAACTATCACAAGAAAAAAGGAGGCTAGGATAAAAGGCAAACAAGCATGCTCCGAAGCCTGCAATCACCAGGCCATCATAAAACCAAGACAGTAAGAGACCAACAAGAAGAGAGAGCCACCAAAACCAGAGGGCAACCAAAGCTCAACAGTATAAACTAGAAATAATCCTAACCTCCATTAGAAGGAGATACCATTCTTAGGGTTTTGGTTTATGTTACGGTATATTGAGATTTAGGTTTAAGTTTATTTTTTAATTTATTTAATAACTTTAGGTTTAGGTTTAGGGTTTATGTTTTAGGGTTTAGGGTTAGTATTTTGGGTTTATTTATTATTTGAGTCAGGGTTTATTTATGTTTAGGTTTTTTAGTTTTGGGGTTTAGTTTTAGTTAAGTTTAGGGTTTAGGGTTTAGGGTTTTATTTAGGTTTATGGGTTTTCTTTTAAATTAAGCAAACCCATTTAAGTTTATTTAGTTTATTTTTATTTATTTTAGTTTATTTTATTCTTTATTTTATTTAGGTTTACTTTTATTTTATTTAGTTTATTTTATGTATTTTAGTTTATGTTCATTTTAGTTTATTTTATAAGTTTTTTATGTTTATTTTAGTTATTTTATTTTATTTAATTTTTTAGGTTTAAGTATAGGTTTTTTTAGGTTTATTTTAGGTTTTATTTTTTAACTTTTTATTTTGAGTTTATTTTATTTTATTTAGTTTAGGTTTAGGTTTAGGTTTTATTTATTTTAGTTTAGTTTATTTAAGTTTAAGTTTATGTTTATTTTATCTTTATTTTTATTTTCTTATGTTTTTTTTTAGTTTTAGATTTTTTATTTTAAGGTTTATTTTAGGTTTTGGTTTTTTTATTTTATTTTATTTTATGTTTATTTTATTTTATTTTCATCTAGTTTTATTTAAATTATGTTTTTTTTAGTTTAGTTTAGGTTTATTTATTTATTTTATTTTATTTTTTTTATTTTATTTTATTTTATTTTAGGTTTATGTTTAGTTTAGGTTTTAGTTTAGGTTTTATTTTACTTAGATTTAGGTTTTATTTATTTTATTTTAGGTTTATTTAGTTTAGGTTTAGGTTTTGGTTTTTAGGATTTGGGGTTTTTAGAGTTTAGGTTTAGGTTTGTGGTTTAGGGTTTAGAGTTTAGATTTATGGTTTAGCATTTTTTAGTGTTTGTGGGTTTAGGCTTGGGGTTTACATGTAGGTTTAGGGTATAGGGTTTTAGTTTTTTTTAACAAAGAACAAATTTAGACTCAACATTTCTTCTTTTCAATTTCATCAACCAAGTAACATACCAAGTTATCTAAGACACAAGCGACAACATAGATAAAAAATGAGATCGCCTAGGGCAAATCAAAAATCCTAAATAACTAGAACCGTAGCTATGGTAAAGACACATTTCATAAGCAGTAGATCAGATTGGCCATTCTTCAGTTTCTCTAATTTCCATCAGAACCACCCCGACCTCTCTAGTAGTGGGATCAACCATCACGTCGTCGATCTCTCCCTCTGCCACCACCATGGCTGTAACCTCCATCGCTCCTCTCACCTCCATAAACACCACTGCCTAGACCACCACCCCTATATTCACCAGCACCTCTAGATCCCCCACCACCACTGCCATTATCGTTGTCTCCACCTTCGCCTCCACCGCTACATCTAGACTGAGCCTGGTTGATGTGATGTTCCTACCGTCAAGATTCTTCCCATTCTAAAGGTTTAGGTTTATTAGGTTTTAGGGTTTAGGCTTATTTTTTAATTTATTTAGTTACTTTATGTTTAATTTAATATTTGGGGTTTAGAGTTTATAGTTTAGGGTTAGGGTTTAGGGTTTAGGGTTTAGGATTTTAGGTTTTATGCTTTTAGGGTTTTGGTTTGGGTTTTAGGGTTCTAGGCTTTAGGTTTAAGGGTTTAGGTTTGGTTAGGGTTTAGGGTTTTAGAGTTTAGGGTTTAGGGTTTAGGGTTTAGGGTTTAGTGTTTAGAATTTAGGGTTTTGGTTTAGGGTTTAGTGTTTAGGGATTAGGGTTTTAGGGTTTAAGGTTGTTTAGAGTTTAGAGTTTAGGGTTTTTATTTTAGGGAAAGTTAGAATTTTGTTACCATAAAAGGAAAAGATATAATATCCTTAAAAATAGTAAAGCTTTAAAATTCTATTGCTCTCAAAGCTACAAGAAACTTATAGAGCTAAACCCCCATCTAAGTACATTTGAAAAAGATAAGGATAAAGCAACAAATATAGCACCTAAAAAGCATAAGAGGAAAAGACACTGAGTAAGAATAAAACAAATCTTGAAAATAGTAAAAGGATGAGTCTGCAGTAGTTCATTATTCCTTTGAGAAGTAAGATAAGCAAGATCCACAACAACATCCCTTGGGTTGATGAAAGCAATGACCATTCCCCTATAAAGTTCTAAGCTATAAAGAAATCCAAAAACACAAAGGCAAAAGTCATAGCTAAAAATGATAAGAATAAATAGAGGAAAAGGAGAGAGCTTATAAAGAGAAGGCTCAGGCTTAATTAGGATCATCTCAAGGGTCAATAATAAATATGAGCATCCAAACTTCATAAAGAAGTATTACAATCATATGTAATGCTACCAACTAGATAGAGGTGAGTAACATCAAAGCCATCATAGCCAAAGATACGATACAAGCAAACATCTAAGGCCGTTCCATGGGTTCTAGATCTAGCACCATCAAACAAAAAGCAACTGAGCAACAACCAGCTAGTAGCCAAACCACCAAACAAAAAACACAATAGATTAATCACAATAACCTAGAAAGAGGCTAGAATAAAGTTAGAACATGAACAACAGCCATTAACCAGATACCCATCCAAGCCCCAAACCAGGAAAAACTAGAACCAGCCATCAACAAGCACCAGACCAATGCTAATTAATAGAGAAACAACCAACAAAATTAAGACAAGAGCCCTCAAGCCAATGTCCTAACAATAAGCAGTCACCAAGCCAAACCAGGGTGAGCAACCATAAATGACTAAATAGCTCAGAAATGAAACCATTAACTGATGGAAAAATAAGCTACGCAAAATAAATCAAGATAAAATAACCACACAAAAGGGGCCAAAGTACTACCAACCCAAACTAAAAAGTCCAATCCTAAAGGATCAACAAAGGTTCAACCAACAAAGCAAAAGGCTCCAGCAAATTATTGGGTTCAGCTTTTAGTTTTAGGGTTTAGGTTTTAGTTTAGGGTTTAGGTTTTGGTTGATATTTTTTAACAAAATAAATTGATTCAACATTTCATCTTTTCATTTCATCAACTAAGTAACACAGTAAGTTTTCTAAACCACAAGTGGTGACATAGATAAAAATGATCATGCATAGATCAAACCAAAAACCCCAGATAACTAGAACTATCTCCACTGTAAAGACACAGTTTCATAAGCAGTAGATCGAATCGGTCATCTTCACTTTCTCTAGTTCCCATCAGAACCACCCTGGCCTCTCGAATAGGGGGATCCACCATCATATCCTTGATCTCTCCCTCTGCCATCACCATGGCTATAACCTCTATTGCACCTCCCGCCTCCATAACGACCACTGCTCTGACCACCACCTTCATATCCACTAGCAACTCTAGATCCCCACCACCATCGATAATCACCGCCTCCTCTTCCCCAAATGGGACTGAGCCGGTTAATGGTGATGTTCACCTTCAAGGTTTTCATTCTTAGGGTTTAGGTTTAGGTTTAGTTTATTAAGTGTTTATGTTTATTTTTTAATTTATTTAGTTACATTAGGTTTAGTTTAGTGGGTTTAGGTTTGGGTTTAGGTTAGGAGAGTTAATTTAGCATGTAGTTTGGGAAGGTTTTGGGTTTTGGGTTTATGTTATTTTAGAGGGTTTTAGGTTTAGTGTTTATAGGGTTTGGGTTTAGGGTTTAGGTTTAGGGGTTTAATGTTTAGGATTTAGTTTTTTTTAAAAGTAAACAAATAGGTTTAGGTTTACTACTATATTTAGTTTATTTATTATTTATTTTAGTTTACTTTATTTTAGCTTTATTTAGTTTTATTTTTATTTTATTTAGTTTAGCTATTTTATTATAATTTAGGTTTTATTTTATTTATTTTGGTTTAGGTTTTGGTTTATTTTGAGTTATTTTATTTTTTATTTTACTTTTTAGGTTTAGGTTTATGATTTTCATTTATTTTTTTAGGTTCAAATTTTAGGATTTTATTTTAGGTTTATTTTTTTGTTTTATTTTTTAGTTTAGGTTTAGGTTTATTTTTAGTTTATTTTATTTTATTTAGATTTGGTTTAGGTTTAGGTTTAGTTTATTTTAGGTTTTATTTATTTTAATTTAGGTTTAGGTTTATTTTATTTTGTTTAATTTATTTTATTTTATTTTAATTTAGGTTTAAGTTTTATTTTAGTTTAAGGTTTAGGTTTTATTTTTTATTTATTTTTAGGTTTATTTTTTAGGTTTAGGTATAGGAAGGAAGATAGCCATAGGAAAACAACAACACTAGAGAGAGGAAAAAAAACCCATGAGGAGACCAAAGGGGCATCTAGAAAACACTAGAAAATCATCACCAAGAGCAAGAGGAAAATAGCCAAGCCCACCCTACCAACCAAGAGGAAGACATAGAAAAGGGAGCCAAAAAACCAAAAGTAGTCCAAATCCTTAGCCAAAATAATGACCAACAACACTCAAGGCAAAATAGCAACCAACTAAGCAAACAACCAGATCAACAACTAACAAATAACCATAAGCCAAAAATAAAGTAAAGAAAATCAAAAAAGGCAACCCTATCACTAATAAGTGAAAGAAAACCAAAAAAGGAAACCAACCAAATAACCAACTAAAACCACCACCCCACAGCCACCCATCTAATTAACAAAGCAAAGATGAGCCAACTCCAATAAGAAGCAAAACCAAAGGGGTGAAATCCAACATAGAGAAAAGATAGTGAAAACCAAATCCACCAAAAAATAACAAAGAAAGAAATGGTAATCACCCAACCAGATAAAAGTCAAGCTGAGGACCACCTAACCTCCAACAACCAGGTGGACAGAAAATAGACCAAGGCCCCTTCTAGACACGTGGATAAAAAAATAGTACCAAAGAGAAAATAGGATACTAACAACCACTAATCAGCACCCTTCTAGCCACAAGGTAAAGGGAGAGACTAACAAACAAAAGCCATCAAGCCTAAAAAGGATGAAGAGATAAAAACCACCAAAAGGCCAAGCACAAACTCAAGAGTGAAATGATCAACTATAGACATCAAATAATAGCCACCCAAGATAGCTGTGTAAAGGAAGTAGCAAATAAAAGACCAAAAAAATAGTAAAAACCTTCTAAGGAAATAGCCCGGCTAGAGTAGTACCAATTAAGAAAAGGGAAGAGCGAAAGGTAGGCATAACCTAAAGGAGGCCACCACAAGTTCAAGGAAGCACTTGAAGAAACTATTGACATTCAGATCCCTAAATAAAGTAGTCATCCAATGAGAACACCTCTCCAACAAGAGAGGCTAAACAACCAGCCACCACCTCAAAGAGATCTCCCAAATATTGCAGCACAAACTAGACAAGAGAGTGAACCGGCCAAAGGAATGCAATAAAATGAAAATGCACATAGACAAAAACATTGAAAACCAAAACAACACAAAGAAAATTTAATTTTGAGATAAGGTAATCTGATGTTATCCAGATTAACCAACCCTCTCAATTGTCTAGGTAAATTGAGATTATCATAATGAGTGAGATCATTTAATTTAGCACCTAGATAGCCAAAAAATCTACATAGACATTTCCTTAATGCCAAATGTGAGAAGTTTTAAATCATACTACTTGAGAGAATTGTTCTAGTATGATTAAGAAGATAGAATAAATCTACATTCCCCATCTTGGTGGAGTGCATGTCAATGAGTAAAAGAGCATGAACTTCAATCCAAATATTGAAGAAACCTTTTGCAAAACAAATGTCAATAGCTTTGTTTACAACCATTAATTGACATAGATAATAACAAGCTTTAAGAGGATAAGCAAAACAAAAATGACATTACCTTCAAAATCCCTAAAAATACCACCACAATCAAATGTATTAGAGAGAGCCATAAGTATTAATTTTTAATAATATTATTATTATGTTTTATCCATATAAATCTTATCTTCTTTATAGAAGGTGATCTCGGTGGTAAAGACCAATTTTTGGCCATAAATTTGCAGCCTCTAAAATGTGTGTTACTAATTAAATTAGCATTAAATAATGCATGATTTTTTTTTCTTTGGTTCTAGCAATAATCCTTTTATGATTCATAGGAATATGATATTTAGCATCATTTCTATCCATCCATATGAACTAAATAAGGGTAATGGCAATTAAAACTTTGATATGATCTTTCATAGTTTTGTGGAAACAAGCTTCAAGAAGTTCATATAAAGAAAAAAAAGCCATGGAAATGGTTAGTATTATAAAGATCATACCAAACCCATAATTTATAGGCAATAGCACCATTGACAAAAACATGATTAACATTTTCAATATGAAAAACAATAACATTTGGAAGGCAAATGAAATCCTTTATCTAGAGCAAGGAATCAACATGAATGAAGTTTTTTTATTCTCCAAGTAAGGACAATAAGAAAAATAGGATGATATTATTCCAAAGTTCAATAAATACATTTGAAGAAATATGAGCATCTCTAATATAAAAGCCTCTTTAAGAATAAAATCACCATTATAAGACAACTTAAAAGAATTTGATCGCTTGTTGGAAAGATAGGAATATCACTAAATTTATCAAAAGAGATATGAATAAATTGGCTAAGTTTACTATCATTCCACTTGTTATTAAGCCAAAATGAGTTAACTTTAGTAGCGAGTAGAATGGGTAGATAAAAAAGAATCAATACCAATCTAGTTGTCTTGCCAAAGAAAAGATCTTGAATTTATACCCCAAGATATGAAGGATTCAACCTCCCATTTGATGGAGCAAAGCCTTTTCTAAACTAGGGATTCACCAACTTTATAAGTACATATTAAAGGGTGCTTACCTTGGCAGTATTTAGCTATCATAAAATTAGCCCAGAGGCTATCTTTTTTTCAAAAATTCCACCAATGTTCATTGGAGAAGGCATAATAGCTTCATGAATAGGTTTACAACTAAGTGAACTTTCACACAGAGGGCCACAAAATTTATGCCAAGAAGTCTAATGCATCCTTTTAACTGAATTATTAGAGCCTAGAAAAATTTATTAAGGAGTTGATCAATTCTATTTAAGATAGAATTAGTAGGGATAATGGTTTGAATAAGATATAAAGGAATTAATTAAGACTCTAAGCAAAGCAACTACCAAAAGAAAGTAAGTGAAATTCCCACACCAAAATTTTATTAGAAATTTTTGGATAAGCTTGTCAAAAGATGGGATCTTTTTTTTTTGAGAAGAGAGCACCATATATTTAATAGGGAGTTGCTAGTGTTTAAAGTTAGTGATTCTCAAGATATGATTGATTTTATTATTAGAAATTTTAGAGGAGGTGATAAAGAAGCTCTTGCTTTCATTAATAGAAACCACTTTCTCTACCAAAATTATTTAAAATTTCTTAAGTCTTTTTATGATGAAAAGAAGCATTACAAAGATAATGAAATCATCAACCAAGCCAAGATGAGAAATAGGGATACCACCAAGAGTTCTAAATTATATGCTAGGGTTGTTATTAAATAAATCATTTAAACTCCTAGAAAGGTATTCCACAGTAATAATAAACAAAGAAGGGGACAAATGATCTCCTTGTCTCAATCCATGAAAAGCTTCACCATTATGAAGAATTGAAAACCAGGCATTATTAATTTAGTTTTTTAAGGTTAATGAAATTATCAAAGAAACTAAATAAATGCAGATATTTAAAGGAAATCCTAGAGATATTATCAAAGGCTTTAGAAATATCTAATTTAAAAGGATGTTACCACCTCTAGTTGGAACATCAAAATCATGAATAAGCTCTTGAGAAGAAGAATGTTATCATATAGATCTCCCTCTAACAAAACTAGTTTGGTTGAGAGAGATAATTTTTTGAAGTAAAGGACTAAGTCATTAGTAAGAATTTTAGAAATCAATTTATTAAAGAAAGTGTAAAGACTAATAGGTCTAAAATCACTCCAAGAATCTGGATTATCTTTTTTTAGGTATGAGAACAATAGAAGTGCTTGAAAAATATTTAAGGAGAGGATTACCAATTAAAATCAATAATAACATCAATTAAGTCATCAATAATAAGACCAATTTTGAAAAAATTGAGTAGTTTAACCCTCCCGATGAGTCAATGTTCATGCTATTGAGAACTTTACCAATCTCATCTTTAGTAGGCAACCTAGTAAGCTAATGATTATCATCATTGGTAATAATAGATGGGATCAAATGCAAATTAGAAATAAGCTTCATAAGAGTATATTAAGCATATTTCTAAATTGGATAATAACATAATCTTTAATAACATTAATATCAATAATCCAATCTCAATATCATTTTTCATTTTTTGGATATAATTTAAAGCTCACTTTTATTAAATAAAGCATAAAAATACCATACATCTAATATGTTTACTAGCATCTTTTGCCTAGGTCTCTTCAATATTATAATAATTAACAAGTTTATCTTTAGCTTCATTCAAATCTTTAAGCTTAGAAGAGTCAGTGAAAATAACATTTTCAAGTTCACAAACCAAAAGTTCCATGTTTTTTATATTAGCAAAAGATTTTTAAAATAATGTTTGTTCCACCAAACCAAATTTTGTTTAGGCTTTTAAGCTTAAACCATAATCTATTCATATCAAATTATCAAGGTGTAAAGGGCAATCCAATTAATGGCCAAACTTTAAGAAAATCTAGATCTTTGAATATACATATTTTAAAATCTGAAAGAGGGAGATGTTTAATATTTTAGAGTTTTCTTTAACATAAACCAAAAGTGGGGCATGATCAGATAAAGTTTTACTAAAATGGTCAATAGAGGTAAGAGGCCATTAATTAATCCAATGAGAGTTGAAAAGAATTCTTCTAAATGTTGCTTAGAGTTTTACCAAGTATAATTAGAGCCTTTAAAACCAATGTAAAAGATTGCAATCAAGAATCATATTAGAAAATTCTTCCATAATGAATATTAGTGAGCAACCACTTCTTTCGAAGAATACATAATAGTGTTGAAATCACCCCAACCAACCAAGGTTTGTTAACAAAAAGCAAAACTTCTCAAATTCTCCCAAAGAACATTTGACCATTTCTATTGCAAGAAGCATAAATTAAAAAACCCAACACATAAGAGTAACCAAAATAAATTTGAGCATTGACAAGTTGTTGTAGATCATTTAAAATTAAAACATTTAAGATGTTATTCCAAAAGTACCATATTTTATTAGTGATGTTAGAGAATAAATTACTAAACCCAAGCATTCTAGTAACATGATTGATTTTATCATGTATAAGAGGTTCAATAATAATAAGTAAAAAAGATATTGTTAATTTTATGAGATTTCTAATATGATTATGAGCAGTGAGGTACCAATCCCTCATTCCAAATAAAAAAATTAAACATAAAGAAAATTATAAAAGGAAATTAAAGGACAATAATAAAGAGAGAGAGAAAAGAATAACAAACCTCTTCTAAAAAAAATTGAAACAACACATTATTTATGTGAAGAGGATCAGATCTAGTAGATCGGCAAAAAAGGAGGTTGCATCTTAGAGTTTTTTGGTTTTTTTTAAGGATAGTTTAGAATTTTTTTTTATCCAAAGTGTCACCATTGGAGAGATTGATTAGAAATATTATTAATAGGGTAAGGATTAGCAAGAACATCTCTAATCTCAACTTCCCCCTCTTCCAAATCAGCATTTTGTTGAAAAGTGGGATTAGAATGAAGATCAATCTTGGAATTAGGGGCAAGAGAAGATATTATACCATTCATAACACAATTATCAATGTTAGAATTAGTATTTTGCTCAAGAATTTTAGCCACATTCAAGTTATCATTTGAATCCTCATTCTCATCAATTAATGCCAACAAAGAAGCAGGAATAGACTCATTAGAGAATGAATCATCATTTTTTTCAGCCTCTTTGAATTTGGAATTAGCCATAATAGGAATATTCTCATGTAAAGAGGTTGTTGGGCAAACCATCTTTTTCAACATTACTAGTACCTTTGTCATGGTTAAAATGAGAAGTAAAATCAACAATTTTAGGAACATCAGAAGATTCCAAAGAGTCCGACCTAATATCAACATTTAAGTTATTTTTAGGCATAGAAAAAGTTTTATTAACTTTATTAGAAGCTAATTTTAGGTTATGATCATTCAAAATTTTCTTTATAAGATGCGGCTGAAGAACAAAACACTCTAAATTATCATGACCATGTATCTTGCAATGGGAACAAAAAACTTAAAAATTTTCAAATTCATCCTTTTGTAAATAACCAAACCTTTTAGATCCAATCCAAAACTCCTTAGTTTGTTTTTTGGATATGTCAAGTTCAACCAATATAAGAGAAATAGAGGGACAGGATCTCACAGCGATCTCTTGATTGATTTGGAGTGGCGACCAAAAACAGATAATAAATAAAATTTGGGTGATTAATTGATTCTTATATTTGGAAGAGCTAACGATAGGAATAATAAGTGATTCATCCTTTATATTAAAAAGGGGAGACCACTTCAACAAATACATTTGCTTAAAGAAAAATAAGATCAACGCCAGAAAACCCTTGAATAATCCAAATCATTCATAAGTTGAATGAAATATGTCTTGAATCGATCAAGCCAATAGAGAAAGCACCTAAAAGTTTAAGGTTATGAAGAAAGGATCATATATTTTCCAAATTTTTCCAGTGCAATGCAAATTTTCCAACCAAAGTAAATTCAAAAGGTTTTGTAAGCTTTACAAAATCATGATCCAAACACATGATCACAGGCATACCTTGAAAAGTAGTCAAATTCATATTCACTGAGTCAAATATGGTAGAGCTCTTACTAGAAAGTGCATCCTTAAAGGATTTAATAGCATGTCATTAGGTTCAAGAATCCCAAAAAAATGCCCTAGTGGATCATCCAAAGATGTAATCTATGGGTTGAGGTCACCACCATATTGAAGAGACACATCACATGAGTGGCCAAATATTCCCAAGGCTCCATAAAATGGTCGATAATGATGAAGGTTCCACCAAAAATCTGAGATGGGGATGCACCGATGAAGGGAAAAATGAAATTTATGTTGTGCTGCAAAGGAGAACTAGGATTACTAGGTTTAGGTTTCTAGAGTTTAGGGTGTAGGGTTTAGAGTTTAGGTTTTAGTTTAGGTTTAGGTTTTAGGGTTTAGGTTTAGGTTTAGTTTTAGGTTTAGGTTTAGGGTTTAGGGTTTAGGGTTTAGGGTTTTAGTTTAAATTTAGTTTAGTTTAGATTTAGGTTTAGAGTTTAAGTTTAGGTTTAATTTAGTTTATAGTTTAGAGTTTAATTTTAAGTTTTAGGTTTTAGGTTTAGGTTTATTTAGGTGAGTTTAGGTTTATTTTAGTTTAGTATTTAGGTTTAGGGTTTAGTTTTAATTTAGGTTTAGGGTTTAGGGGTTAGTTAGATGGATGGGTTTAAGTTTTAGGTTTAGTTTTGGGTTTAAGGTTGAGTTTTGGTTTAGGTTTAGGTTTAGGAGTTTAGGTTATAGGGTTTAGGTTTATAGTTTAGGGTTTAGATTAAGGTTTGGTTTAGGGTTTTTTAGGGTTTAGGGTTAGTTTTAGGGCTTAGGGTTTATGATTTAGTGTTTAGGGTTTAGGGTTTAGCATTTAGGTTTTTTTTAAATTAAGTAAACTAGTAGGTTTAGGTTTATTTAGTTTATTTTATATTTTTATTTAATTTTATTTTTATTTTTATTTAGTTTAGTTTATTTATTTTAATTTAGGTTTTTCATTTTAGTTTATCTTTTAGGTTTAGGTTTAGGTTTAGGTTTATGTTTATTTTTTAGTTTAGTTTATTTTATTTTATTTTTTTAGGTTTAGGTATACTTTTAATTTTAGATTTTTGGTTTTATTTTTTATTTTAGGTTTTAGGTTTTTTTATTTTAGTTTATTTTAGGTTTTATTTTTTTGTTTAAGTAGGTTTGTTTTAATTTATTTTATTTTATTTAGTGGTTTAGGTTTAGTTTATTTAAGGCTAGGTTTTATTTTTAGTTTAGTTTATTTTTTTTAGGTTTAGTTTATTTTTTTATTTTAGTTTAGGTTTAGGTTTATTTTATTTATTTTAGGTTTATTTTTTAATTAGTTATTATTTTATTTTATTTAGTTTTATTTGGTTTTATTTTATTTAGGTTTTTTTATTCTTAGGTTAATTTTAAGTTTAGGTCTTTATTTATTTTATTTTAGTTTATTTTATTAGTTTATTTTTTATTTTAGGTTTAGTTTAGGTTTTTATTTATTTTATTTTATTTATTTATTTAGGTTTAGGTTTTTATATATTTATTTTAGGTTTTATTTAATTTAGGTTTAGATTTTTTATTAGGGTTTAGGTTTAAGGTTTTGGGTTTAGGGTTTTAGGGTTTAGTGTTTAGGGTTAGGGACAAGGGTTTAGGGTTTAGGGTTCAGTGTTTAGGCTTTATGATTTAGGGTTTAGGGTTATCTTAAGGTTTAGAGTTTTTTTAAAAAAAATTTAGTAAACTAAAAGGTTTAGGTTTATTAATTTTAGTATATATTACATTTTTATTTTTATTTATGTTTATTTTAAATTTTATTTAGTTTAGTTTATTTATTTTAGTTTAGGTTTTTATTTTAGTTTATTTTTTAGGTTTAGGTTTTTGGTTAGGGTTTTATTTTATTTTATTTCTTAGGTTTATTTTATTTAGGTTTAGGTTTATTTAGGTTTTATTTATTTTTAGGTTTATGTTTTAGGTTTATTTTATTTTATTTTTTTTTAAATTTTGGTTTATTTTTAGTTTATTTTATTTTATTTAGTTTAGGTTTAGGTTTAGGTTTAGGTTTTATTTATATTAGTTTAGTTTATTTTAGCTTAGGTTTAGGTTTATTTTAATTTGATTATTTCATTTTATTTTGGTTTTGGTTTATTAGGGTTTTTTTTAGGTTTAGGGTTTAGGGTTAACAGGTTTAGGGTTAGTTTAGGCTTTAGAGGTTTTATTAGGCTTTAGGGTTTATGGTTTTAAGGTTTAAGGTTTAATTTAGGGTTTATTATTTTAGGGTTTAATATTTAAGGTCTTTGGGTTTAAGGTTAGTTTAGGGTTTAGGGATTAAGGTTTAGTGTTTAGGCTTTAGGGTTTAGAATTTTTATAGTTTAGGGTTTCGGGTTAGGGTTAGTTTAGAGTTTAGGGTTTAGGGTTTAGTGTAGGGTAGTTTGTTTAGGGTTGTAGTTTTATGGTTTAGGGTCAATTTTAGGGTTAAGAGTTTAGATTTAGTTTTTTGGTTTTTTTTAAATTAAGTAAATAGTAGGTTTAGATTTGTTTATTTATTAATTTATTTTATTAGTTTCATTTATTTTATTTTATTATTTTATTTTTGGTTTATTTTATTTTATTTAGGTTTAGGTTTATTTATTTTAGTTTAGGTTTTCATTATAATTTTTTATAGGTTTATGTGTAGGTTTATGCTTATTTATAGTTTTGTTTATTTATTTTATTTTATTTTTGGTTTAAGTTTTATTTTTATTTTAGGTTTATGTTTAGGTTTATGTTCTATTTTTTTTAGGTTTAGGCTTTAGTTTTTTTATTTTAGGTTTATTTTAGTTTTATTTTTTGGTTTTATGTTTAGGTTTATTTTATTTATTTTATTTTATTTAGTTTAGGGTTTATGTTTAGGTTTAGGTTTTTTTTTATTTTAGTTTAATTTATTTCATCTTAGGTTTAGGTTTATTTTCTTTTGTTTATATTTGGTTTAGGTTTTATTTTTTAATATTTTTAGATTTATTTTTTAAGTTTTGGTTTTTATCTGGTTTTTATTTTATTTTATTTTATGTTTTTTTATAATTATTTTATGTTTGGGTATTATTTTAGGGTTTAAGTTTTTTTATTTATGGTTTAGGATTTAGGATTTAGGATTTAGGGTTTAGGATTGAGGTTTGTTTAGGGTTTAGGGTTTACAGTTTAGGGTTTATGATTTATGTTAGTTTAGGGTTTAAGGTTTAGGATTTAGGGTTCAAGGTTTAAGGATTAGGGTTTTGGATAAAGGGTTTTAGGGTTTTAGGTTTTAGGGAGGTTTAGGTTTATTTAGGGTTTTAAGATTTTTTTTTAATAAAGATTCAGCATTTCTTCTTTTGATTTCATTAACCAAGTAGACAAGTTTTCTAAGATAAAGCGGCACATACATAAAACACATAGGTAGATCTAGATAACTAATCATCTCTAATGTAAAGACATAGTTCCATAAGATGGTCAGTTGACCATTCTTATTTCTTTAGTTCCCATCAGACCACCCTCTGAGTGTGGCGGATCCTCCATCATATTCTATCCCTCAGCCACCGATTTTAACCTATATGCTCCTCAGATAACCTCATCCATATCCATTAGCACCTCTAGATCCATATCTAGATCCTCAACCTCCAGATCTGCCTCCTAACACCACCTCCATATATCCAACATATCCAGGACTTAGTAGGTTAGGTTTTAGGTAGGGTTAGGGGTTTAGGGTCTAAGTTTTATTTAGGCAGTTTAGAGTTTTGGGTTTAGGGCTTAGAGATAACAGTTTAGGGTTAGTTTAGGTTTAGGTTAGGGATAGTTTAGTTTTTTTTTTTTAGGGTTTAATGTAGGTTTAGGGTTTATTTTAGGTTATTTATTTAGTTTAAGTTAGGGTTTAGGTTTAGGATTTTTTATTTGTATATTTTTATTTTTTTAAAATTAAGTAAATTAAGGTTTAGTTTATTTAGTTATTTTTTTTCTTTATTTTAGTTTTTTTTTTATTTAGGTTCATTTTTTGTTTCTAGGTTTAGTTTATTTATTTTAAGTTTATTTTTAGTTTAAGTATTTTTGTTTTAGTTTATTTTATAGTTTAGGTTTATGTTTATTTTTTTGTTTAGTTTTATTTTTTTTATTTTTTAGGTTTAGGTTTTATTTTTTAGGTTTGGTTTAGGCTTTTATTTTATTTTTTTAGGTTTAGGTTTAGGTTTTTAGGTTTATTTTTTAGGTTTTATTTTTAGTTTAGGTTTAGGTTTTAGCTTATTTTATATTATTTAGGTTTAGGTTTTGGTTTAGCTTATTTAGGTTTAGGTTTATGTTTAGTTTATTTATTTTAGTTTATTTTATTTTATTTTTATTTTATTTTATTTTGGTTTAGGTTTTAGTGGGTTTATTTTACATTTAGGTTTTATTTATTTTATTTAATTTAGGTTTTATTTTATTTAGTTTTATTTTATTTAGCTCATTTTATTTTAGGTTTATTTTATTTTTTTAGTTTAGTTTAGGTTTTTTTTTATTTATTTTATTTTAGTCTAGTTTTATTTTATTTTATATTATTTTTTTTTTAGGTTTAGTTTTAGTTTTAGTTTAGGTTTTGTTTAGGTTTTATTTTAGGTTTTTTTTATTTATTTTTAGATTTATTTAGTTTAGGTTTAGGTTTTAGGTTTTAAGTTTAGGGTTTAGGCTTAGGGTTTAGGGTTTTAAGTTTAGGGTTTAGGTTTAGGGTTTTAGTTTAGATTTAGGTTTAGTGTTTTAGGTTTTTATTTAGGTTTTAGGTTTAGGGTTTAAGTTTAGGTTTATTTTAGGTTTAGGGTTTTAAGTTTGGGTTTTAGGTTATTTAGTTTAGGTTTAGGGTATTTAGAGTTTAGGTTTAGGTTTAGGGAAACTTAGGTTTAGAGTTTAGATTTAGGTTTTGTTTAGTTTAGTTTAATTTAGGTTTAATTTAAGGTTTAAGTTTAGTTAAGGTTAGTTAATTTAGGTTTAAGTTTAAGTTAGTTTAGGTTTAGATTTAGTTTAGTTTAAGTTTAGGGTTTATATTTAAGTTTAAGTTTAGGTTAGGTTTAAGTTTTGGTTTAGTTTAGGTTTACTTTAAGTTTAGTTTTAGTTTAGGTTTTATTTAGTTAGGTTAGTTAAGTTTAGGTTATTTTATAATTTAGTTTAAGTTTAGTTAGTAGTTTATTTTAGTTTAGGTTTTTTTTAGTTTAAAGTTTAGGTTTAAGTTTAGGTTTAATTTAGTTTATTTAAGTTTTAGTTTAAGTTTAGGTTTAAGTTTAAGTTTATTTAGATTTAAGTTTAGGTTTTTAGTTATTTAGGTTAGGTTTAAGATTTATTTAAGTTTTATATTTAGGTTTAGGTTTAATTAGGTTTATTTAGGTTTAAGTTTAGAGTTAGGTTTTAGGTTTAGGGTTTAGGTTTTTAGGTTTAAGTTTTGGGTTTGGGGTTTAGGGTTTGGGGTTTAAGGTTTAGTTTTGGGTTTTAGGTTTAGGTTTAGCATTTTAGAGGTTTAGGGTTTAGTATTTAGGGTTTTATGTTTAGGGTTTTAGGTTTTAGTTTAGGGTTTAATGTTTAGGGTTTAGTTTTAGGTTTAAGATTTTTAGGGTTTAATTAGGTTTTAGTGTTTTTTAGTTTAGTTTAGGGTTTAGGTTTAAGGTTTTTAGAATAATTTAATATTCAACTTTTCTTCTTTTGATTTCACCAACCAAGTAGCACCAAGTTTTCTAAGACACAAGCAGATAAAAATGATCATAGAAAAATCAAAAAACCATAGATAACTAAAACTATCTCTACTATAAGACAGTTCCATAGAGATTGGATGACCATTCTTGGTTTCTAATTAGAACCACCACCACCTCGGCGTGGGATTCATCATATCCCCAATCCCCATCCACCACGGTTCTGTTGCTCCTCCGCATCCATAACAACCTTCACTCCACACCACCACCTCCATTCACCTCCAAATCTCCCACCACCATAACAATGCTTTGCCGCCTCCACCTGCTAGATCTAGGACTAGTGACTAATGTTCTGATCAAGATTATTATTAAGGTTTAGGTTTAGGTTTTGGTTTTGGTTTTTGATTATTATGTTTTTGGGTTTAGATTTATTTTTTTATTTATTTAGTTTCTTTAGGTTTAGGTTTAACATTTAGGGTTTAAGGTTTAGGGCTTAGGGTTTAGGGTTTAGGGTTAGGGTTTAAGGATTAGAGTTTAGGGTTTTAGGTTTTTTAGATTTAGGGTTTGTGGTTATAGGGTTTAGGTTCTTGGTTAAGGTTTTATTTTGGTTTATGGAGATTAGTTTAGGGGGTTTAGTGTTTTATGGTTTAGGGTTTTAGGGTTTAGGTTAATTTTTTTAGGGTTTAGGTTTAAGGTTTATGGATTATTATTTTAGGTTTAGGGTTAGGGTTTAGGTTTAGGGTTTAGGTTTAGGTTTGGTTTTAGGGTTTAAGGTTTAGGTTTAGTTAAATTTAGTTTTAGGTTTATTTTCTAATTTAGTTTTTTATTTAACTATTTTATTTAGTTTATTTTATTTATTTTAGGTTTACTTATTTTAGTTTATGTTTTTTATTTAGTTTATTTCTTAGGTTTTGTTTAGGTTTAAGTTTATTTTTAGTTTTATTTTATTTTTTATTTTAGGTTTTGGTTTTATTTTTATTTTTAGGTTTAGGTTTATTTTATTTTATTTTTTTTAAGTTGATGTTTTAGGTTTTTATTTTTGGTTTATTTTTTGGTTTATGTTTATTTTTAGTTTATTTTATTTTATTTAGTTTAGGTTTAGGTTTAGGTTTAGGTTTTATTTATTTTAGTTTTATTTATTTTAGTTTAGGTTTAGGTTTATCTTATTTTTATTTTAGGTTTATGTTTTTTTTAGTTTAGGGTTTAGGTTTCATTTTTTATTACTTTTTTTTGGTTTATTTTTTAGGATTAGGTTTTATTTTGTTTTATTTTATTTTATTTTAGGTTTATTTTATTTTTTTTATAATAGTTTTATTTTATTTAGGTATTTTCTTTTTATTTTAGTTTAGGTTTTATTTATTTTATTTTATTTTAGTTTTATTTTTTATTTTATTTTCTTTTAGGTTTAGGTTTAGGTTAGGTTTAAGTTTATGTTTTATTTTAGGCTTTATTTTCTTTATTTTGGTTTAGGTTTTTTTATTTTATTTTATTTATTTAGGTTTAAGTTTTTTATCTTTTAGGGTTTAGTTTAGGATTTAGGGTTTTCTTGGGTTTTGGGTTTAAGGTTGAGGTTTAAGTTTTAGGGTTTATGATTTAGGGTTTAGGGTTTTAGGGTTTAGTGTTTAAGGTTTAGGGTTTAGGATTTTTAGGGTTTAGGGTTTAAGGTTTAGGGTTTAGGTTTTAGTTTAGGACTTACAATTTTTGGTTAATTATTTTTAATTGAGAACAAATTTAGATTCAACATTTCATCTTTTCGAATTCGTCAACCAAGTAACACACTAAGTTTTCTAAGACAAAAGCAATGACTTTGATAAAAAATGAGCACGCATAGAGCAAATCAAAAAAACTAGATAACTAGAACTCTCTATAAAACAGTTCCATAAGATTGGATCGACCATTATTCAATTTCTCCAGTTCCCATCAAAACCACCCCGGCCTCTCTGGTGGTAGGATCCACCATCATATCCGATCTCTCCCTCTACCACCACCTACTTTAACCTTCATTGCTCCTCCGCCTACCGCCCTTTTGACCACCACCTCCATATCCACCCGGCACCTCTAGATCACCCTTCGATACTTGTTTGCCTGCCTTTGCCTCCATGATCTAGGCGAGCATGGTTGACGGTGATGTTCCCGCCATCAAGGTTTTCCAATTCTTAGGGTTTTTTAAATGAAAAGTGGAGAATTTTATTGATAAAAGAAAGGGATATAAGGTCCTTAAAGGGATAAATCTCTTTCACAGAGCTACAATTATCTAAAGAGATAAATCCCTTTATAAGAAAACCAAGGCAAAAGAAAGAAAAGAAAGAAACTAAGAAAGAAAAATAGCACAAAATTCCAAAAGGGTAGCTAAAGACATCTATATCAATTTTCTAAGAGATGCACCCTACAACCCCAAAACCAACACAACACAAAAACTTAATAAAGAGAAAATCATCTAGAAATAAGGACAAGCTAATACACAAATAAATAAAATGATAAAATCTTAGATAAGGCTCGCTGGTCACATTCATCTCAAGGGAAACAGATATCTTAGCATCCAAACTTCAAAAGAAGGGTTACAATCACAAATGGTGCTACTAGCCAAAAGATAATAGGAAACATCCATAGCCAACTTACCTCGATTAAACTAAATAAACTGACAAGTTCTAGTATTAATCTTCAAGATTAACTAACCAAAACAATAAACTAGAGCAAAGAAACCAACCAAAGACAAAGAAATAACCACCATGCCACCCAAATAACACAAAAAACTAAAGAACCAAAATTCTATCAATAACCAATAACATCACTAGACTACCATCAAGGACACCACGTGGGCAAGAACAAAAAGCCACATACAGGTTCATCCCACAATAGAAAGAAATGATAAGCCAATGGGCCATCCAGGCAATAGGCAAACACCACAAAAAAAACTTCAAAGAGACCACAAAGGGAACAAAAAAAACTATGGCGGGTAAAGCTCAGTAACTTTGAGGAATGAACAAAGCCCATGGCCAGGCTCAACCAATAATCATGATGCTAGATAGCCAAAACCAAAAAGAAAAAGGATGGAAAAAATCAAGCACCATAAACCCTCAAATAAAAAAGGCTAGGAAAAGGCAAACAAGCAAATCTTTGAAAGCCAATCCGAATCATAAAACCAACACAAGAGTCCAATAAGAGAGAGCCACCAGACAACAAATCTCAACAATACCAACTATAAACAATCCTGAGCTCCATTAGAAGGAGATACCATTCTTATGGTTTAGGTTTAGGTTTATGTTTATTAGGTTTTAGGGTTTAAGTTAATTTTTTTAATTTATTTAGTAACTTTAGGTTTAGGTTTAGGGTTTATGGTTTAGGGTCTAGGGCTTAGGGTTAGGGTTTAGGGTTTAGGGTTTAGGGTTTACGGTTTAAGGTTTATTATTTAAGGGTTTAGGTTTTATGCTTTTAGGGTTTAGGGTTGAGGGTTTAGGGTTAGGGTATAGGATTTAGGATTTAGGGTTTAGATTTATAGGTTTAGGGTTTAGTGATTAGGGTTTTGGTTTATGGGTTTTTTTTTTAATTTAGAAAATTGATAGGTTAAGGTTTATTTAGTTTATTTTTTATTTATTTTAGTTTAATGTATTCTTTATTTTTATTTAGGTTTATTTTTTATTTTTATTTAGTTTATTAGTTTTAGTTTATGTTTTTATTTTAGTTTATTTTATAAGTTTAAGTTTAGGTTTAGGTTTATTTTAGTTTTATTTTATTTTATTTTTTAGGTTTAGGTTTTATTTTTTTTAGGTTTAGGTTTAGTTTTTTTATTTTTTTGGTTTAAATTTAAAGTTTTATTTTATATTTATTTTTAGGTTTTTTTTTTTAGTTTAGGTTTATTTTAATTTATTTATTTATTTAGGTTTAGGTTTAGGTTTTATTTTATTTTAGTTTAGTTTATTTTAGTTTATATGATTTTCTTTATTTTTTATTTTGGTTTGTGTTTTTTTTTTAGTTTAGGGTTTATATTTTATTTTTTTGGTTTATTTTTTTTGGGTTTAGGTTTTATTTTATTTTATTTTATGTTTATTTTTTATCATCTAGTTTTATTTTAATTAAGTTTTTTATTCATAGGTTTATTTTTTTTTTAGTTTAGTTTTGGATTTTACTTATTTTATTTTATTTTAGTTTTTAGTTCTTATTTTATTTAATTTTTAGGTTTTGGTTTTAGTTTAGGTTTTTAGGTTTTTAGGATTTAGGGTTTAGGGTTTAGGGTTTAGAGTTTAGGGTTTAGGGTTTAGGTTTTAGGGTTTAGGGTTTAGGGTTTAGGGATTAGGGATTAGGGTTTAGGGTTTAGGGTTTTAGGGTTTAAGGTTTAGAGTTTAGGGTTTAGGGTTTTAGGGTTTAAGGTTTAGGGTTTATATGTAGGTTTAGAGTTTAGGGTTTTTAGTTTTTTTTTACAGAGAACAAATTTAGATTCAACATTTCTTCTTTTTGATTTCATCAACGAAGTATTATGCCAAGTTAGTTAAGACATAAGCAACGACATGGATAAAAAATGCGATCGCATAGGGAAAATCAAAAACCCAAAATAACATCTATACAATAAAGACAAGGTTCATAAGCGGTAGATCGGATCAACCATTCTTTGGCTAGTTCCATCGAACTCTCTAGTAGTGGGATGAACCAACACATCTCTCTCCACCACCAGGATGTATCTCCTCCATCGCTCCTACCTCCATAAACACAACTACTCCACCACCTCCCCATATTCACCGGCACCTCTAGATCCCCACCACTATCATCCCTGCTTGCCGTCTCCTTTGGCTCCATAGATCTGGCTTGTTGTGATGTTCTCATTGTCAAGGTTCAGCCTATTCTAAAGGTTTTTGTTTATTAAGTTTTACGGTTTAGGTTTATTTTTATATTTATTTAGTTGCTTAATGTTTAGTTTAATTTTTAGGGGTTTAGGTTTTATGGTTTAGGGTTAGGGTTTAGAGTTTAGGGTTTAGGATTTTAGGTTTTATGCTTTTAGGGTTTAAGGGTTAGGTTTAGGGTTTAGGGGTTCAGCTTTAGGGTTTAAGGTTAGTTTAGGGTTTAGGGTTTAGGTTTAGGGTTTAGGGTTTAGGGTTTAGGGTTTAGTGTTTAGGATTTAGGGTTTGGGTTTAGGGTTTAGGGCTTAAGGTTTAGGTTTTAGGGTTTAAGGTTGTTTAGTGTTTAGGATTTAGGGTTTTTATTTTGGGGAAAGTTAGAATTTTATTACCATCAAAGGAAAAGATATAATATCTAAAAACTCTAAATTATATTGCTCTCAAAGCTATAAGAAACTTAGAGCTAAACCCCATAAGTACATTAGAAAAGATAAGGATAAAGCAGCAAATATAGCACCTAAAAAGCATAATAGAAAAAGACACTATGTAAGACTAAAAAAAATCCTGATTATAACAAAAGGATGAGTCAACAGTAGTTCATGATTCCTTTGAGAAAGTAAGATAGCAAGATCCACAACAACATCCCTTGGGTTGATTGAGCAGCGGCCATTCCCTCTGTAAAGTTCTAACCTATAAGAAAAGAAACACTACAAAGGCAAAAGTCATAGCTAAAAAGGATAAGGATAAATAGAGAAAAAAGAGAGATCTTAGAAAGAGAAGGCGCAGGCTCAATTAGGATCATCTTAAGGGGCAATAATAAATATGATCATCTAGACTTCATAAAGAAGTGTTGAAATCATGTAATGTAATACCAACCAGAGAGAAGAGGTAACCTCAAAGCCATCTTAGCATGCGATACAAACATCTAAGGCCGTCCATAGAGTTCTAGATCTAACACCATTAAAAAAATGGCGACAATACAACAAACCACAAAATATAATGACTAATCACAATAACTTAGTAAGAGGGAACAAAGTCATAACATGAACACATTAACTATCATCCATGCTCCAAACTAGGGAAAACTAGAACCAACCATCAACAAGCACCGGACCAATGCTAATTAATAGAGAAACAACCAAGAAAATTAAGATAGGAGCCCTCAAGCCAAAGTCCCAAAACAAGCAATAAGCCAAAAACGTGGGCAAACGTAAATGACTAAAATAGAAATGAAACCATCAAGCTGAAGGAAAAAAGAAGTCAGTCAAATCACCAGAAGACAAAATAACCACACAAAAGGGGGCCAAAGGCAGCTACCAACCACCTGAAACTAAAAAGTCCAATCCAAAAGGATCAACAAAGGTTCAAACACCATAGCAAAAGGCTCTAGCAAATTATTGGGTTGAGCTTTTAGTTTTAGGGTTCAGGTTTTAGTTTAGGGTTTAGAGTTTTTGGTTATTATTTTTTTTAACAGAGAACAAATTCAGATTCAAAAGGTCATCTTTTCAATTTCATCTACCAAGTAACACACTAAGTTTTCTAAGGCACAAGTGGTGACATAGATAAAAATGAGCACGCATAGATCAAATCAAAAACCCTGGATAACTAGAATTGTGTCTATTATAAGGACACAGTTTCATAAGTAGTAGATCGGATCATCCATTCTTCAGTTTCTCTAGTTCCCATCAGAACAACCCTGGCCTCTCGAGTACGGGGATCCACCATCATATCCCCAATTTGTCCCTCCACCATCACCATGGTTGTAACCTCTTCTCCTCCTCCTAACCACCACTACCACCACCTTCATACTAGATCCCCACCACCACTCTGCTTGCATAACCACTGGCTCCGCCTTCACCTCCACCACCAGTTAGATTGAGCCTGGTTAACAGTGATGTTCATGCGTCAAGTTTCTTCTCATTCTTAAGGTTTAGGTTTAGGTTTATTAAGTTTTAGGGTTTATGTTTATTTTTTGATTTATTTAGTTACATTAGGTTTAAGTTTAGGCTTTGGGGTTTAGGGTTTAGGGTTTAAGGGTTAGGGTTTAGGGGTTAGGGTTTAGAGTTTATGGTTTAGGGTTTTAGGTTTTATGCTTTTAGGGTTTAGGGTTTAGGGCTTAGGGTTTTATGGGGTTTTGGGTTAAATGTTTAGGATTTAGTGTTTAAGGTTTTTTTTTAAAAAATTAAGTAAAAGATAGGTTTAGGTTTACTTGGTATATTTAGTTTATTTATTTTTTATTTTAGTTTACTTTATTTTTTTAGCTTTATTTAGTTCTTATTTTTATTTTTATTTAGTGTAGTTATTTTTATTATAATTTAGGATTTTTATTTTAGTTTATTTTTTGGTTTATTTTTTAGTTGAGTTTTATTTTTATTTTTTAGATTTAAGTTTAGGATTTTATTTTATTTTTTTTAGGTTCAGGTTTTAGGATTTTATTTTTGGTTTATTTTTTCTTTTATTTTTTAATTTAGGTTTAGGTTTATTTTTAGTTTATTTTATTTTATTTAGATTTGGTTTAGGTTTAGGTATTATTTATTTTAGTTTAGTTTATTTTAGTTTTTATTTAAGTTTATTTTTATTTTGTTTATTTTATTTTATTTTATTTTAATTTAGGTTTAGGTTTTGTTTTAGTTTAGGGTTTAGGTTTTATTTTGTATTTAATTTTAGGGTTTTTTTTAGGTTTATTTTTTAGGTTAAGGTTTTTTTTAGTTTTTATTATATTTTATCTTAAGTATATTTTATTTATGTTTTAGGTTTAGTTATATATTTTGTTTAGGTTTTTTTATTCTTAGGTTATTTTATTATATAGTTTAGTTTAAGATTTTATTTATTTTATTTTAGTTTATTTTTATTTTATTATTTCATTTTATTATTTTATTATTTGTTTAGGTTTAGGTTTTAGTTTAGGTTTTTATTTTATTTTATTTTTTATTTTATTTAGGTTTTGGTTTTTTTATTTATTTGATTTTTAGGTTTTATTTAGTTTAGATTTAGGTTTCTAGGTTTTTAAGGTTTAGGATTTAGGGTTTAGGTCTTTGGTTTAGGGTTTAAGGTTTTTTTTTAAGAAAACCCATAGAGGGGAGAATTTTATTACCACAAATAAAGGAGTACTTGTTCCATAAGAGGGGAAAATTTTTTTAATTACCACTCAAAGAGCTACATACAGCCTAGAGATAAAAGTCCCCTATCTAATACAACAAAAGCAAGAAAATAAAAACCTAAGAAAAAGAAATAGAAGACTAAAAAATAAATAAGCAACAACATAGTAAATAAGAGGTTTAGTCAAAGCCTACTACTAGAATCAAAAGTCTTTTGAGAGTTACACAATCCAGATCCAGGATTTGAAACTTGCAAAGAATCTATAAAAGAATCCTACAAGCTACTAGAAGATGTAATTAGCACAGCTAGAAGAAATCAAGCTTAAGCACATAATAAAGAGCAATATAAGAGAAAATTTAAAATAAGGCTTAGGCTCAATCACCTTCATCTTAAGTGGCAACCACAAATGTGAGCATCCAAACTTCAATAGAAGGGTTACAGTCACATATGCTGCTACCATCCAAAAGATAATAGGGAAATCATCCCAACCATCATTGCCAATTTACCTTCAAAGGCAATCCAAAGAGTGAAAGTCAATTATTCTTCTACTAAACAGCAAATATAACAAATCACCCTGACTAAACCAAGGAAGTAGCATCAACAAAACAACCACAATAGAAATGAAAGAGCTGCAAGATTTCACCCGCAAAGCCACCATGGATAGGAACCAAACCCATTACGGACAATACAAAAGAAACAACCCAAAAAATAGCAACCAACAACTAGCACTAAGAAACAAATAATTCCAAAATAGATCATAGAACAAGGCAAACACTAACAACAGCCACCAATCCAACCTAGAAAATAAAGGTAAGAAATAAAAAGGCAGGCAAAATACCTCATTCAGAGACAGGAAGATAGCCATAGGAAGATAGTAGTACTAGAGAGAGGAAAAAGAACCCTTGAGGAGACCAAAAAGGTGTCCAAAAAACACTAGAAAATCATCACAAAGAGTAGCAGGGAAAATAGCCAAGCCCACCCTACCAACCAAGAGGCAAGAGATAGGAAACAAAGGGAGCCAAAGAAACCAAAAAAATCCTCAAAAATAATAGACCAAACCAAGACACTCAAAGAAAAATAGCGACCAAGAGCAAACAACCAGTATCTCTAACAAAATTGCCACCATAAAGCCAAAAATAAAATAAAGAAAAAACCACCAAAGGCAATACTAGCTAATAAAGTTCAGAAGAAAACCAAAAGGGAAACCAAACTAGCAGCACAACCAACCAAACTAGCTACATACCACCGACTAATTAACAAAGCGTGAGCCAACTCAATAAGGAAGCAGATCAAGGGAGGGTCAACCTCAGAGAAAGATAGGCATAGTGAGAAACTAACATGAAGCCACCAAAACAACAAAGAAAGAAATGGTAATCACAACCAAAAAAGTGACGGAGGACCACCGAACCTCCAACAACCAACTAGAGTGGACAGGAAAATAGACTAAGACCCCTTCTAGACACCAAGGATAAAAGAAACTAATACCAAAGAGAAAATAGGATACTAACAACCACCAATCAGCACCCTTCTAGCCACAAGGTAAAGGGAGAAACCAACAAACAAAAGCCACCAAGCCTAAAAAGGATGAAGAGACAAAATCCACCAAAAGACCTAGCACAAACTCAGAAGTGAAATGATCAACAGTAGCCATCAAATAATAGCCACCCAAGATAGCCAAGTAAAGGGTAGTAGCAAACAACAGCACCCCCAAGGCTCAAAATAGTAGCAGAAAAACCTTCTCAAGTAAGGAAATAGCCATCCAAAACTAGAGGCAAAACTAGTACCAATTAAGAAAAGGGAAAAGTTAAAAGCAGGTAGAGGCATAACCTAAAAGGAGGCCACCACAAGTTCAAGGAAGCACTTGAAGAAATTGTTGACATTTAGATCCCTAAATAAAATAGTCAGCCAAAGAGAACACCTCTCCAACAAGAGAGGCTAACAGCCTGCCACCACCTCAAAGAGATCTCCCAAATATTACAGCACAAACTAGACATGAGAGCGAACCAGCCAGAGGAATGCAACAAAATGAAAATGCACATAGACAAAAATATAGAAAACCAAAAAACACAAAGCAAATTTAATTTAGATCGTAATCCTGTTATCCAGGATTATCCGATTTCAATTGTCTAGGTAAATTAAGATTATCATAACGAGTCAGATCATTTAATTTAGCACCTAGATTAGCCAAAAAATCTACACAGACATTTCATTCATGCCAAATGTGAGAAATCTTAAAGAATACTTTAGAGAGGAGTGTTCTAGTATGATTAAGAAGATAAAATAAATCTGCATTCCCCATCTTAGGGTATAAGGTTTAGAATTTAGGGTTTTAGGGTTTATGCTTTTAAGGTTGGGGCTTTAGGCTTAGGGTTTAGTGTTGTATGTTTAGGGTTGTAGGTTTAGGATTTAAGGTTTACAATTTAGGATTTTGGTTTTAATTTTTTTTTAAATTAAGTAAACTGGTGGGTTTAGGTTTATATATTAAATTTAGTTTATTTTTTATTTTTTAATTTTTGTTTTTATTTAGTTTATTTTATTTATTTTTATGTTTATTTTTTTTAGTTTAGGTTTTTAATTTTAGTTTATTTTTAAGGTTTATGTTTAGGTTTATATTTATTTTTGGTTTAGTTTTATTTTTATTAGTTTATTTTTCTTATTTTTAAGTTTAGGTTTCGATTTTAGTTTAGGTTTTCATTTTATTTTATTTTTAATCTTGTTTTGGTTTAGGTTTTCTTAAATATTTTATTTTTAGGTTTTATTTAATTTAGGTTTAAGTTTTTAGGTTTAGGGTTTAGGGTTTAGGGTTTAAGGGTTTAAGGTTTTTAGGATTAGGGTTTGGGGTTAGGGATTAGAGTTTAGGGTTAAGGGTTTAGGGTTTAGTGTTTAGGCTTTAGGCTTTAGGGTTTTTAGGCTTTAGGGTTTAGGGTTTATGGTTTTTTTAAAATTAAGTAAACCGGCAGGTTTAGGTTTATTTAGTTTATTTTTTATTTATTTTAGTTTAGTTTATTTTTTGTTTTTATTTAAGATTATTTATAATTTTTATTTAGTTTAGTTTATTTATTTTATTTTATGCTTTTTTATTTTGGTTTATTTTTTTATGTTTAGGTTTAGGTTTAGGTTTTATATTTACTTTTTAGGTTAAGGTTTAGGTTTTAGGTTTTTATTTTAGGTTTATTTTTAGCTTTGATTTTTTAGTTTAGATTTAGGTTTATTTTTATTATATTTTATTTTATTTAGTTTGGGGTTAGGTTTTTTTATTTTCTTTAGTTTATTTTAGTTTAGGTTTAGGTTAATTTCTTTTTTTTATTTTTATTTTAGATTTAGGTTTTTTTTAGTCTAAGCTTTACGTTTTATTTTTTATTTATTCTTAGATTTTTTCAGGTTTTATTTTTTAGGTTTAGGATTTTATTTAGTTTTTATTCTATTTTATTTTAGGCTTATTTTTAGTTTATTTTATTTTTATTTTTCATATAGTTATTATTTTATTTAGGTTTCTTATTCTTAAGTTTATTTTATGTTTTATTTATTTTATTTTATTTTATTTTAGTTTAGGTTTAGGTTTATTTTATTTTGTTTATTTTAGGTTTAGTTTTTTTTAGTTTAGGTATTAGGTTTTAATTTTTATTTATTTTAGGTTTTATTTTTAGGTTTATTTTTGAGGTTTACATTTTTATTTAGTTTTTTTTATTTTACGTTTAGGTTTTATTTTATTTAGGGTTCTTATTTTTAGGTTTATTTTTTTTAGTTTAGTTTAGGTTTTATTTATTTTATTTTTTATTTAGTTTTGGTTTTTTTTATTTATTTTATGTTACTAGGTTTAGGTTTAGGTTTAGGTTTAGGTTTAGGTTTTTTATTTTATTTTATTTTAGGTTTAGGTTTTATTTATTTATTATTAGGTTTTTTAGTTTAGGTTTAGGTTTTAAGCCTTTTAGGGTTTAGGGTTTAGGGTTTAGGGATTAAGGTTTTTTTTTTGGGTTTAGAGTTTAGGATTTAGGGTTTAGGGTTTAGGTTTTAGGGTTTAGGGTTTACGATTTAGGTTTTTGGGTTTACAGTTTAGGGCTTAAGGTTTAGTGGTTTTAGGGTTTAGTGTTTACGTTCTAGGTTTAGGGTCCATGTTTTAGTTTAGAGTTTTAGGTTTTAGGTTTTTTTTTTGATAGAAAACAAATTCAGATTCGACACTTCTTCTTTTTGATTTAATCAAGCAAGTAACACACCAAGTTTTCTAAGACACAAGCGATGACATAGATAAAAAATGAGCACTCATAGCGAGAAGTTAAAACATTAGATAACTAGAATCGTATCTACTATAAAGACACATATCCATAAGCAATAAATTGAATCAGCCATTCTTTAATTTCTCTAGTTCCCAACAGAACATCCCCGCCCTCTCAAGTAGGGAATCCATCATCATATCCCCATTATCTCCCTCCGCCACCACCATGGTTTTAACTCATCATCTCACCTTGCATAGACCACCACCTCCATATCCACTAGAACCTCTAGATCCCCACCACCATTATGCGGTTGCATTCATCTGCCTAGATCTAGACTGAGCTTGGTTGACGGTGATGTTCCTGCTGTCAAGGTTCTGCTCATTCTTAGGGTTTTGTTTTAGGTTTAGGTTTATTAAGTTTTGAGATTTACATTTACTTATAAATTTATTTAGTTACTTTTGGTATAAGTTTAGGGTTTGGGGTTTAGGGTTTAGCATTTAAGGTTAGGGTTTAGGGTTTAGGGTTTAAGTTTTGGGTTTTTGGTTTTGGGTTTTTGGGTTTACGCTTTAAGGGTTTAGGTTTAGGTTTTTTAGGGTTTTGGGTTGTAGGGTTTAAGATTAAGGGTTTATGGTTTTTTTTTAAATTAAATAAACTAGTATGTTTAGGTTTATTTAGTTTATTTAGTTTATTTTTTATTTATTTTATTTTATTCTACTTTTTATTTTTATTTAAGTTTATTTTTGTTTTTATTTAGTTTACTTTAGGTTTTTTATTTTAGTTTATTTTTTATGTTTAGGTTTAGGTTTAGATTTATTTTTTAGTTTAGTTTTATTTTTATTATATTTTTTAGTTTTAGGTTTTATTTTATTATTTTTAGGTTCAGGTTTAGGTTTTAGGTTTTTATTTTAGGTTTTATTTTTTAGTTTAGGTTTATGTTTATTTTTATTTTATTTTATTTTATCTAGTTTAGCTTTTGCTTTAGGTTTAGTTTATTTTAGGTTAGGTTTAGGTTTTATTTATTTCAGTTTAGGTTTAGGTTTAGGTTTATTTTATTTTATTTAGGTTAAGGTATTTTTTTTTTTAGGGTTAGTTTTAGTTTTATTTATTTTTTAGGTTTTTTTTAGGTTAAGGTATTAATTTAGTTTTATTTTATTATATATTAGATTTATTTTATTTTTATTTTAGGTTTAGTTTTTATTTTATTTAGGTTTTTTACTTTTTAGTTTAGTTTAGGTTTCTATTTATTTTATTTTAATTTCACTTAATTTAATTTTCTTTTCTTTTCAAGTTTAGGTTTAGGTTTAAGTTTTAGTTTTTATTTTTATTTCATTTTATTTTTATTTTTATTTCATTTAGGTTTTATTTATTTATTTTATTTTTAGGTTTTATTTAGTTTAGGTTTAGGTTTTTAGCAACTTAGGGTTTAGGGTTTTATGTTTTAGGGTTTAGGGTTTAGTGTTTAGGGTTTAGAGTTTAGGGTTTAAGGTTTAGGGTTTTAAGGTTTAGGGTTTCGGGTTTAGGGTTTAGGGTTAATTTTTTTTATTTTTTTATTATTTTTATTTAAGGTTTAGGGTTTGGGGTTAGTTTAGGTTTAGGATTCCAGGTTTAGGGTTTCGGGTATACAGTTAGTTTTAGGGTTTAGGATTTAGGGTTTAGAGCTTTATAATATAAGGTTTTGAGTTTGGGGCTTAGGGTTTAAGCTTTATTTAAAAATTTAAGAAAACCGATAGGTTTAGGTTTTTTTAGTTTATTTTTTATTTATTTTAGTTAATTTTATTATTTATTTTTATTCAAGTTTATTTTTTATTTTTATTTAGTTTAGTTTATTTATTTTAGGTTTATTTATTTTAGTTTATGATTTTTATTTCAATTTATTTTTTAGGTTTAGGTTTACATTTATGTTTAGTTTTTAGTTTAGTTTTTTTTATGTTTAGATTTTATTTTAGGGTTTAGGCTTTAGGGTTTAGGGTTTAGAGTTTTAGTGTTTAGGGTTAAAGTTTTTTTATATTTTATTTATTTTATTTAGGGTTTAGGGTTAGTTTAGTGTTTAGGGTTTAGGGTTGTAGGTTTAGGATTTAGGGTTTAGCGTTTTGGGTTAGTTTTAGGGTTTAGGGTTAAGGGTTAGGGTTTTTCTTAATTAAGTAAACTAGTAGGTTCAATTTTATTTAGTTTTTTTTTTTTTTTAAATTTGGCTTATTTTTATTTTTATTTCATTTTGTTTATTTAATTTAGGTTTATTTATTTTATCTTAGGTTTTATATTTTAGTAGGTTTAGGTTTAGGTTCATTTTTTACTTTAATTTTATTTTATTTTATTTTTTTTGTTTAGGTCATATTTTTTTATTTTATTAGGTATAGGTTTTTTTTTTATTTTTTAGGTTTAGGTTATATGTTTTTTATTTTAGGTTTAATTTTAGGTTTAGGTTTATTTTGGTTTATTTTATTTTATATTGTTTAGGTTTATGTTTAGGTTTAGTTTATTTTAGGTTTAGGTTTAGGTTTCATTTATTTTAGTTTAGTTTATTTTAGTTTAGGTTTAGGTTTATTTTATTTCTATTTTAGGTTTATGTTTTATTTTTTTGTTTAGGGTTTAGGTTTTATTTTTTAGGTTTAGGCATTTATTTAGTTTTATTTTATTATTTTATTTTAATTTTAGGTTTTAATTTTATTTAAGTTTTATTTTTTTAGTTTATGTTTTTATTTATTTTATTTTAGTTTTGTTTTTATTTGTTATTTTATTTTCTTTTTGTTTTTAGGCTTAGGTTTATGTTGTAGTTCATGTTTTTATTATTATTAATTTTATTTAGGTTTAAGTTTTCTACTTATTTTATTTTTAGGTTTCATTTAGTTTAGGTTTTAGGTTTTTATTTTAGGTTTATGTTTAGGTTTTATTTTTTAGTTTAGGTTTAGGTTAAAGTTTTGTTTATTTTATTTTATTTAGTTTAGGGTTGAGGTTGAGTTTGCTTTAGGTTTAGGTTTAGGTTTTATTTATTTTAGTTTAGTTTATTTTTGTTTAAGTTTATTATTTTGTTTATTTTTTTTTATTTTAGTTCTAGTTTTTTTAGTTAGGGTTTAGGTTATATTTTTATTTTAGGTTTATTTTTGTTTAGGTTTTTAATTAGTTTTCATTCTATTTTATTTTAGGTTTATTTTATTTTATGTTAAGTTTAGTTTTATTTTATTTAGGTTTTATTCTTAGGTTTATTTTATTTTTTTTTTAGTTTAGTTTAGGTTTTATTTATTTAATTTTAATTTATTTTTTAATTTACTATTTTATTTTAGGTTTAGGTTTAGGTTTTATATTTATTTTATTTTTTAAGTTTTATTTAGTTTAGGTTTAAGTTTCTAGGTTTTTAAGATTTAGGATTTTGGGTTTAGGGTTTAGGGTTTGGGTTTAAGTCTTAGGGTTCTAGTGTTTAGTGTTTAGGGTTAGGGTTTAGGGTTTAGTGTTTCGGGTTCTTGTTTAGGCTTTATAGTTTAGGGTTTTAGGGTTTAGGGTTTAGGGTTTAAGTTTAGGTTTGGGGTTTTAAGGTTTAGTTAGTTTAGGTTTAACATTTAGGTTTATGGTTTGAGTTTAGGATTTTAGGGTTTAAGGTTTGGGGTTTAGGTTAGTTTAGGGTTTGGTTTAGCATTTTAGGGTTTAGGTTAATGATTTAGGGTTAGGTGGGCTCTCATAAAAACAAATAAACCAAACCCTAAAACCTAAACCAAAACCTAAAAACAAACCTAAACCCTAAAATCTACAACCCTAAACTATAAACGCCAAACCTAAACCCTAAACCACTAAACCCTAAACTAAACAAACCTCAAACCAAACAACCAAACCCCTAATGGGAAGAACCTTGGTGGAAGGAACATCCTCAGTAGCCCTCATCATGTGGAGGGAGGCAAAGGCGAGGTGGTGCTCATAATAGTGGTGGTGATGGAGGTGTTGGTGGATATGGAGGTGGTGGTAGGGGAGGCGGTGGTTGGAGGCGAGGAGGAGTGACATAGGTTATCTTGGTGGTGGTGAGAGGGAGAGACATGATATGATGGGATCTCATTGCTCAAGAGGTTGGGTTGTTCTGATGGGAACTAGAGAAATTGAAGAATGACCGACCCGATATTCTACTTATGGAACTTTTATTACAGTGGAGATGATTCAACTTATCTAAGGTTTTTAATTTGCTCTATGGGTGCTCATTTTTTATCTATGTCATCGCTTGTGTCTTAGAAATGTTGGGATGCTACTTGGTTGATGAAATTGAAAAGAATAAATGTTGAATCTAAATTTGTTCTCTATTAAGAAAACCTTAAATCTTAAACCTTAAACCCTAAAACCTAAACTAATACATAAACAAACCTAAATAAACTCTAAACACTAAACCACAAAACCTAAACCCTAAACCTAAAACCCCAAATAAACCAAATCTTAAACCCTAAACCTAAACCTAAACCCTAAACCTAAACTAAACCCACAAACCCTAAACCTAAAACCATAAACCCACAAATAAAAACCTAAACCTAAACCTTAAACTAAACTAAACCACCTAAACCCAAACCATAAACCATGAATAAAGTTTTCATTAGAGTAGATCTAAAGAATGACCTAATCTAACAGTTAAGAAGCTAAAGAAAATGTCTTCAGGATGATTTAAATACCCCAAATCATATTATATTACCATATATTATAGTATAATGTAACATCATATATTTGAGCATATATTGATGTGTTTTTGGATGTTATAAGATGTTTTGAAATGTTTTTTAGTATATTATGGTATTGTTCCTATAGTCTATATTAATATAAATCATAATAATATTTAATTAAATCGAAGATGAAACTTGTTTATTTGAAGTGGGAATTAGGTTGTAGTACCAAAAGCTACACCACTTGTAGTTTAAAATTAAGATTTTATGTTCAAAATAAATATTATATGTTGTAGCATAGTATAACATCATATATTATAATATATTGCATTTTAAATTCTTTTTATTTTACAATCATGTCGAGCCTACACTAGCATTATTTATAAATGTTGATTTAGACTTTAAAATGGAGAATTTGGCCAAATTCATAATAGAGCATGGCATCATAATATATTATTTTAATTTAAAATTTGTAAGAGATACGACTAAAATATATAGTTTTTTATTTTTAGACTAATTTTATGATTTTTTTTATCTTAAGCAATCCCTTGTGTTATGATATGCAATATAATATAATATAATATGTTTGTGTATTATAATATAGGATCCCATAACATAATGTAGCATCATGCATTATAGCGTACTTTTGTGTATTACTAATTGTTGTTTAGCATATTTTAGTATCTTAGTATGTAGAGTTGTACTAGTATAATTCATAAAAATACTGATTTATAGGCTAAGATGATGGGATTTGGCCAAATTTAAGGTAAGATTTAAGGAACATCATTGGGGTGTGCTATTGTGTCATTTAATCAAAAGAATGGAATTTTGCATCTAAAATAAATGTTCTTTTTTCAACCAAATTTTATAATTTTTTTTGCTTAAATTAATTCATTTTAAGGTGTAATTTAAGATAATATATTATATGAAAGCATACAAAAATATAATGTACATAACAATATAACTTCACATATATAAGAATGTGGTGGTGTTAAAATAATATTATTGTATGTTTTACTTTTTTATAATACATTGGGTAAAAACTCATAAAAATGTTAATTTGAAGGTTGAGATGGAAGAATTTGGCCAAAATTCATGGCACCAAGAAGGAACACCAAAATTATGCTATTTTTTGCCATTTCTAATAGAAAATAATAATTTTACATCCAAAATGAACATTATTCATATATTAAGAAAATTTTTATTTTTGTTCCATCTAAGTGATTCTAATGAGGTGTAATGTTAGATAATATATTATATAATAGCAAATTATAATATAACATCATATATTATAATAATATAGTGTGTTTATTCACACTATAATATATGTTTAGCATGATATTGTATAGTTAGTTTATGCTTGATCACAAATCATAAAATAATTACAATGTTAAGATGATGTAATTTGAAGAAATACATTGTTAGGCTTTTGGTTGAAGTATTAAAGGTGTACATAAGAGAAGAAATAAGATTTGATGAGGAATTCCATGTCAAGGACATGGAGGGAGCTCCACTAAAGGATCACTAATGCATTATACATGACATGTGAGGGTTTATGTTGAGGGCATACAAGAAGAAAATCTATTGGGGACAAGGTCTGAATTTGATTTGATTATATGATTTGAGGAAAGAAGATCCGCTAGTGATAAGAATCTATAATCCACTGGGGATTAAGATTGAATCAACTTTAATTTTTTTTGTTTTAATTGATGTGGAGGCATATCTACTAAAGATATGGGCTCGAGTCCACAGGGATTGGGTATATGAACCTTCCACTAAGGAAGCAGTTAGCTATCCAGGGATTAGGATTTGAGTTTGATTTCATTGTTTGGGATGTATCCACTGGGGATAAGAGTTTGGTTGCATTTCTTTGATTTAAACTCTATTGGGGGAGTTAGTTTAATTTGGTTCCACTAGGGATGTTAGTTTGGAATTTTATTTGTTTGCTTGACTTGTTTATATATGATTTGGGGCTCCATCAGGGAGAAGGGTGTGATTTAACTACACTGGGGAAAATCAGATTGGGTTTAATTTAGTTTGAGTTAATGTATGGACCCTGTCGGTGTGAGATAGACCCAACGAGAAGGGGCTATATTAGCCTTGACCAACATCAAGTTTACAAATCCAAATGGATAGTCTCTAGGGGGGTAGAAATAAGGGTTGCCTTTTGGTGTCTGATATGCTAGGAAGAAAGTCAAACTTACATTTTCCAAAGTGAGGAACAACATAGGGTGACTGTTGGATGCGATATTAATCAAACGACTAGGTGACTCTTGAGTGAATGTCACTAGGGACTTATGTGAACTCAAAAGTAGTAAAGATTAATTTTATCTTTATTTCATGTGATTTATATGGTTTGTTTGGTTTAGTTTGATTTTGAATTGAGGGCATATCTGCTAGGGATGTAAGCTTGGTCAAATTTGATAGATATAATTTATGGACCATGTTGATGCATGGACCCAGAAGGGGCTATATGACTTGTCATATCTCTCATTTACAAATCCAAAGGGATAGTCTACTAGCCATGGGGTAGCTAGCAAACCTAAAGGGTTGCCTTGGTGTCTGGTTGCTAAAAGAATAGACTTACATCTTCTAAAGAAAGGAACAATTGCTAGTGACAGTAGCATCAAACGACTTAGGGTGACTATTGAGTGAATGTCGCTAGGGACTTATATCAACTCAAGAGTAGTTAGCCAATTCCTATAGGGAGTTTTTTTCTTGCCTGATAGATGACTTGGGAAAAAGGTACCTCTGAGTGTCCTCAATCCACAAGTGAATATATATTTTGTTTGTGTGGAATTGGTGTTGCGGGGACCACGAAAGGCTATGTCGGCTTTATCTTAGATTTACTTTGGACCAAGGGAGAATTTACATCCAGGATGGATTCTCCAACCAGAGGGTGATTACTAGGAAAGAGGAAGCTCCAATCGATAGTAACTCGGTAATGTCTAAATAGGGTGCAAGGGCGAGATCCAAATATAGTGCCCCAGAGATGTTGCTAGGGGCATTATCCCAAGCCCGAAAAGAAATATAAAATGGCCAACTTAAAGAGAAAGCATTGCAAACTTACATCTACCATGTGTGGTGTATCATAAGGTGCAAGAACCAACAAATCTAAGGTGTTTCCAGTAGAATTAGTGGTGTATCCATCAGCATAGTGAGAACCAACCAACCTAAGGTGTCATTAGTGTACAATTAATCCGAAAAGAAAGCGTGTAGGCTTACAACTTTCTAAGCAGAACTAATCATCGGGATAGTCTGTTGTCGGTGGGATGATATATGCTCTCCTACTACTAAGCGGGAGCCGAGGAAGGGCTGGACCCAAACTTGAATCATGAGGGAAGTAGGCGCTAGGGGACTTATCCTAAACCTCCAATATACTCGACCAGGTTAATGTATGAAGGCTAATAATCTAAGAAAAAGTTTAGTAGACTCACATCTTCTTTGAACAACAAAATGGTAATAACCAAGGCCTATAACAAGGCACTTGTCGGTGTTGTGGCCAAGTAAGGAAGGAAAGCATAGTAGACTTACATCCTCAAGGAAGAAGACCGGGTGACACTAGCGAGGTAGCAGTCGGACCAACTTGGTGAGTAGGGGCGTTATCTCAACTAGTAGCAAGAAAAATATATGTGTTTTATTTATATGTTTATGTGTAGTTTGTGTTTTTTGTTATGTTGATGAATGATAGGACACTATTATGGTTCTTTTCACCTACCCTAAACACATTATGGTGGATTCACAAACAAGAATACTTTCAGTATCTAAGAGATTGAATTCAAAATGGAATTTTCATTGATGATAATTATTTTCAAAAATGATTTATAATATTTATTTAAGTAGGTCCCATTGATTGGATGCATTAGGGGCTCTCTTTATGATTAATAAGATGATAAGATACTCCTTGGTAAGCCTTTTATATGGTAAAAGGGCCTTCCCAAGTGGGTTCAAACTTTCCTCCCATCTTACAGTGACAAGATCTTCCTAGAACTAAACTAAGCTCTCTTACTTGAAAAGCTCTAGACCAACTTATTATGAGCTTGAATCATTTTAGATTTGTACAACTTGAGGTTTTGGCATGCAAGCATCTCTCCTCCAAACCTTGAGCTCTTCTAACTATAACTTGGCATTACCTATTATGATCTTGCTACCCATAGCTATCCTTAGTGATGGGAGTTTAACTTCTAATGGTAGAATGGCTTTAGACCCATATACTAAGGAGAAAGAAGTAGGTTGGAGTTCTATATGTGTAGGCCCACAAGGCTTCAACTACTCAAACTATGCTTATTATTGTCAGTGTCTTCTTTAATATTTGGATGATAGTTGTTGAAGGATTACTACTAAGCCATTTTTCCTTGGGTAGTTGATGGTAGAATATCTACAATCTAAGCTATGTCTGGGCAAAGTTTTGATCTCTCTGAGCTCTTGAATACCATTATCGATATAATTTCGAATTTTCGAAACCTATATATGATATGGTTTATAAAATTGAGTATATCTTGTTGTGACCTCTTTAAGAAAAAACTTGCCCATTTGAAAGTTCGGTAGAAGCTAAGATGAATAGATGACCCTTAAAGAAGGAATAATCGGACCCACTATATTTAACACTCATGGCCATGATGCTAATGTAGGATGTAGAGAGTTGGGTGGTTAGTGTAGGATCACACCATATATTTGACAATGGTGGCATCGACTAGCCATAGCCATGCAATCTTTGATCTTGATGACAAAGTATCCTAGTCTGATCTTGGCATTCATCTTGGAATTGTTCCACATAATCTTGAGTGTACATTGGTCCACAATCTTATGGGCTTCTTTGTCTAAACAATGTAACCACATATGATGAAAGTCATACAAGACACCATCCACAAGAGCTTAAAGTGCTCTCTGTCGATGGGCTTGGGACTTCTCTTGAGGTAGTTTTTCCTTTATTTAGGGTAATCCATGAATGGTTGTCCAATCTAACTCCTCATCCTTCTTAGGAATGGCAACCTCCCCTTCAAGAGAGTACTTTTTAATAAGTTCATTATCAATAAGGGATAAGACTTATCTATTTTGGACCTTTATTGATATGGACACATCCTCTGAACATGCCAACTCCTTGGAAACCTTGGTTAAAGCATACTCTATGATGTTCTCTCCTTGAGGAATCTTATAAATGGTAACCTCTAGGATTTGGGCCAACAACTCCATTGTGTACTTGTGGTAGTGATGGAGCTTGGGCTTTATAACCTTATAGGACCCAACAATTTGGTTGATAACTAGCTGAGAATCCTCAAAGATGTTGATGTTGTTGATGTTTAGAGTAATGACTAACTCTAGACGAAGAGCCTCATATTCATTTTGGTGCAAGGATTGGATGATATGAGAATCTCATCACATCATAGGAGTTAAGAGAACTATTCTACCCACACGCCTTTCTTGGAATAGTTATTGTTCTTCTCCTTTGAGAGGAAGTCACCATCAAAGTATATCTCCAGTGAATGCTAGTATCCCCTAAGTTCATGATTTGTTTATTGGGAGATCTTCACTAAGAGGAGAGTCGGAAGTGGGTGTCTTTCTCTTTGGCGCTTGTCCTTTAACTACATAGATGGGTATGAATGTAATGTCAAACTGTAAGAGGATCATGGACCACCGTGCCAACAATTTGGATAGCATCGACCGTGTCAAAAGATAATATAATGGATTGATTCTAGAGATTAAGTTTACCTTATGAAGATGCATGTAGTGTTGTAGCTTTTGGGATGCAAATGTTAAAGCATGGCAATGCTTCTCAATGGGTGGATAAATAGCCTCAGGGATTAGATGGGTAGTAGAGTGTGTTTTCCTTCCCTTCATTGGATGGAAAATAAAGCACCAAAGAGTCATCTAGCACGTGAAAAGTTTGAGCTTGCGGGATAGAGCTACTAGGCTGGCGGTGTCTTGTAATGTTTGGTGTCTTTGAAGGCATGCTCACACTTTTCATCCCACTTGAACTTGGCATCCTTTGAGCAATGAGAATGTCGACATCTTCAGATAGGTTGGATATAAAGTGTCTTAAATATACCAACCACTTTTGGAATAATGTGAGTTTAGTTAAACTTTTGGGGTGGAATTTATAATATGACTTGATCTTCTTCAGAATGATTTTGATTCCCTAGTGTTGGACAACAAACCCAAAGAATTTCCTTGAAGGTGCTCCGAATGCACACTACAGGGGGTTCATTTGAGAGTAAATTGTCTTAATTATTAAAAAACTACTCTCAATTCAAAGATATGGTCTTCCTTTTCTCTACTTTTGGCCATGAGATCATCGACATAGCACTCAACTTGATGATGAATAACTTCGAAGATTGGTCATATCTGATCAAATATGAAACCCTTTTATGACCTATCCATGGACTTGAAATCTTATTCAAATCAATCAAAATTAATTTTCTTAATCAATTTTATCTTCAATCATCTTTTAAAGAAATCAAATCTTCTTCAAATTATCAAAACTAAATCAAACTAAATCAAATTTAATCAAAACCCTTCTAGCCATGACTATCCATGGTTCATTTAATCCAAATAGTCCTTCAATTGATTTTCCCACAAATCAATCTTATTTTAATCATCTTCACAAATATGTATACATTTAAATCATTAAAACTAAATCAAACTAAATCAAAATCAAACCTAAACATGACAACTCTTTGGACTTCAAATTCCTTCATTCAAACAAATTCAATTTGTTTTCTCATGAATTAATCATACCTTCAATATATTCACAAATATAAATGAAATCTACAATCATCAGGCCAAACTAAAATCAAACAAAAACCCAACAATTTTGACTTGAAATGTTCAAATGAGCGAAAACCCAATTAAACCCAGAATTGAATTTATATGTCAATTCCAAACCATATATAAACTCAACTAAATCAAAAACAACCCAAAATCAAAACCAACTAACAATTGATCCTTCAAGTGGACAATTTTCATTTTAAGTTCTAATCCCAAATTATTGACAAACAATCAAAACTTCCATCATAATTGTTGATCACCAAGTTGATCAATTGTCACAAATTGGTCAAGCCAATCACTTGGTCATTTGACCAAGTCAATAACTTATATGAACCTTTTAGTAAATTACAACTTAAGCCAAATCCCTTGAAACAAATGATTCATGCCAAATCAAAATTATTATTTGATGATGACTTTATGATTCAAACAAAATTGTCCTCTTGACCCAAGACCTAAATTGACCTAAAAGACTAATGAATCAAATCAAGCTCAGTTCTAATTGGTTGTTGAACTTACCATGATTACCCACAATTTTTGAAGATTCAAGTTTGCCTAAATCAAACCAAATACAAATTAATTAAAATAATGCCTAAAATCATATTCAATTGGTAAACTAAACCAACACATAACCCAAGCCAATTTGGCAATTTGTCAAATTGGTTAATATCCATTTGACCCAAATGAATTCAAATGAGCCAAAATCAAATCTAAGCCAATCCAACCAAACCAATTGAACCAAAATCCAAATGATCATGAACTTAACCCCAACCCATGATTTGACCTAATTGGTCAACTTGACCCAACCTAACCTAATTTGACCTAAATATGAGTCAAATGACTAAAAACCACAATCAACTCATGACTTGAAATTTGGGATAAACCACTTTTTAGCTCATTTCAAATATGTCAAATCAAATCAAAAAATCATTCTACCTTTGGGTCAAAATCACATGATAAATCACCCAAGTAAGTGAATTTCCATTTCCTTGTCCATTTATTACTCTTGCAATGGTGCAAAGCACTTAGACACTACCAATTTAATTTCAAACAAACTCATTATTAGCTCACCCTCCTATTCAACATTTGAAACCCATAAAATTCCTCTTTTTGACCACCTCCCACCTTCAACTAAAGAAAGCCAACTCACCTCCTTTTGACTCCAGAGATGGTCAAATGGCCATTAAAAAATCATTTCCACTCAAACACACACAAAATTAATCTTTGAGCCATAGCTACCCAATGAGACACTAGAGTTTCTAAGCTCCCAACTCATTTCGATCAAAAAATTCCATTCTCGTCCATCTCAAAATAGGACACTCGCATTTCCAACATAACTTCCCAATTTCTCCATCAAACTCAAATTAACTTTGCTTGCATCACTTGGCCTCATTAGTAAACATCATCTTCCAAGCTTCCAACTTCTTCAATCAAGCCCAACTCAATCATGTTTGTGTCCTTTCAAAACATGAAATTGATCCAATTACTCAGCACTTCATCCCTAGATGAACTTTATTTTAAATTACTAGTCTTGAGCTTAGGTATGCTTCAAAAAAAATAATCCTTAGGCAAAATGTTGATTTTTGAAAACTTGCTTCTCATGTGATCTTGACCATTGGATCCCCAATTTGTTGTGATGGTGTGGAATTTATAAATCAAGCTTGACATCAGTGTACTCTATTCCCTCACTCCATGATGACACCATCCATTCTACAGGAATAAGATTGTGATTAGATCTTGATCGATATAATTCTATTAAAAAATTATAGCCATCTCTTAGATCCAATGGATGTATCTTTGCCCCATGTGACACGATTCATATAAAATTGTAGCTAATCTTGTTCCATGTGGAAAGCATGTTGCATCGATACCATAACCACAATTAGGCTTTAATTTAGCATTAATCATTTTAATGGTGAAACTTCAAAATCATTAAAATCATAGATAAAAAAACAAAATACTTATTTAAAGGTATGAGGAGAATTATTAAATTATTTTAACTAATTTTGAATAGTAATTAAGGATTGATTAAGTTTCATTATAAAATTATAGCTTAATTCCTCATAATTACTTGAGAAATACCAAAATTTTGTGGGTAATTTAATGGGATGACCTCTACCTCCCATAATTTTCCCATTTGTGATCACTTAATTAGAGAATGGACTAACTAAACCTTCTCCTATGATTAAATTTGAGTAACAATTTTACAATTTGTTTCCCTAGCTAAATATTGGGACACTTTCATTTTAATCAAGAGATTCTAAAAAATCAAATAATGAATTTCCTCATTTTAATTCTTTAACATAAGAAGAAATCATCTTCCAAGCTTTTGAGCACGGAGGTGTGACTTCAATCCAACTCCAAATCATCAGTGATGAATGATCCAATACTCAATGGACTTCATCTCCACTAGATTAGCTTCCAATTGTTTGAGCTAGTAGTGACTTGCTTCAAAATAATCCTTAGCCAAAAATGGGTAGGAGCTTTTTGAAGAAAAGTTGCTTCTCGTGTGATCTTGATCATTGGATCCCCTCCGATTGATGTTGTGAGGTGTGGAATCCTTTTGGAGTTGATCAGCTTCAGCTTCGGATCAAGTGAGCAATGATGGGACTCCATTCTCCTCACTTGTGACATTAAATCACACACCATCCATTCTGCATGATTGGAATAAACAATTGTGATTAGATCAATTGATGCGATTTAATCTTATTAGGCGTGGGATTAATCATATCCGATATTAGATCGATGGTGGAGGAGAAAGCATGTCTCTACCCATAGGCAGTCATATAAAATCTCACTTGTGCCATGTGGAAAGCACGTTGCATCATGCATGGAACATGATTAGGCTTTAATTTAGCTTAATTAATCATTTTAATGGTGAAACTTCTAAAATCATTAAAATCATAGATAAAAAAAAACAAATACTTATTTTAAAGGTATTTAGAGGAGAATTAATTAAAATTATCTTAACTAATTTTGAATAGTAATTAAGGAATTAAAATTTAATTATAAAATTAATTAGCTTAATTAATTACTTGAGCAATTAATACCAAATTTTGTGAGTTAATTTAATGGGATGACCTACCTCTCATAATTTTTTGGGATTTATTGATCAATTAATTAGGAAAATGGACTAACTAAACCTTAACTCTTTTAAGTAAATTAATGATTAATTAATCCCATGAAAGTAACAAATTGGTTAATTAAGTTTATTAATCATTGTTCAATAGTGAACTAAGGAATAGGGTTGGACCCTTTCCTTAAGTTCATTTCACCCTTTTAGAATGAAATTAATATTTAACTAATTAATTAAATCACTTAATAAAATTGAAATCATAATCACATCAGACCTTAACTAATTAAATCATGGGGTAGATCTTTAGGTTTTTAATCCACATGCGTGGAAAAACCATAAGAGTAATTAGTTAAGTCCCTTAATCTAATTAACTATTAATCATGAGCCAATTGCATTAGGCCCCTTTTATATCCTAGGATCATTGTTTATTCTCCATGCATATCATGTTGGCTCATAATTATTTAGTTAATTACTTTAAGGTGACAGAGGTAAGGGTAATTAATTTATCTAATTAATGGTTCAACTTAATTACATTTCCTTAAATTAAATCAAATTACTAATGTGGGAATGGGTTTAAAATAGTGATGATTTCTCTTCCTCTTTAAATTAAATCAAATCAAAACTTAACTAATAAAGAAGCTTTGATTTGCTTTAAATAATCTTATTTGATTTAATTTCATTTAAGAACTAGTTTGGTTGAATTAATCACATACTTATATTTGATTGTCCTTTTTCCAATCATGTTAAATTTGGTATGTCATTTGAATTCATGCATCCATCTTTTTTTAAAATCAAGTAAAATAAAATGGATTTCTTTTATGTAAGCTTGCATGTGTTGATTTAATTTAATATATGTATGGCTATTATCACTATTAAATCAAATGTATTTTCAAAAGCTTATAAATGAATAATAATATGTGTTATGATGATAGTTATAAATACATAAAAAAATGCATGTGGTTATAGCTTAGTGTATGAATGTTGAGTTCTCTTTCCTCTATTCATGTGATTTATATAAGATTGAATGGTAATGGCTTTAGCTAGCCCCAAGGAGGTCATTTGATTACCTCACTTTTCGGTTTAACAATGGCATACTCATTTGATTTCATTCTTATGTATTTCATCATTAGAATTTGGATAAAGCTTTAATTCATATATATAAATGATTCAATCAAAAAATATAGAATCTTTGCATGGTTTTCTTTCCCTCATTTATGCATACATCCATGTGTGTCCAAAAGAAAACAAGTATATATAGTCTAGACATCTCGAATATATAAGGCTTTAGTTAGCCCAAGGAGGTCATTTGATTACCTCACTTTTCTTTAATGACGCACATATCTTTGTACATGTATATGTATATGATTAGTGAATGAAAATCCCATTTTACATTAAAATTGCATGCATTCATAACTAAGTGGTTGAATTAATTAGCCATATTATTTGGAGCTTACTTCTATGTTCATGTATACAAATTTATATGTTTGAATGCAAATGGGTATATAGTCTAGACATCCGAGAATGAGGCTTTAGCTAGCTCAAGGATGTCATTTAATTACCTCACTTCCCTGGTTTAATAATGGCACATGCCTATTAAATTTCATTCTTATGTCCTTTTTTTATAAGAATTTGGATAAAGTTTTAAATTAAAATGTTTAAATAATTAAATCAAATAAAATATAAATTCTAAACATACACATACATTCATCATTTAAGTGTGCTAAAATATGTTGCATGTATAGATACACTTAAGATTAAATCATATGCATGTTACATGTGATGGAAAGGAATGATTTAATATATGTCATGTGGTAGTAATTCAATTAAATTAATCATAAGATGCCTTTCATTTTGAATAGGATTATTTAAAGTGAACCTAAACTTAGCATTAATTAAATCATTTAATAAGCCATTCACTAAAGAGAACTAAATCAAATTAATATACTTTAGAAAGTGACTTAGTGAAGGTAGAAAGAGGGCAATCCTTTTCCTCTCTTTATAACATTTAGTTGCTGAGTGTAATAAAATGAAACAAAAGACAAATTAAAATTCTCAAATCAATTAAACTACTTCAAGTGAAATCAACCTTTCATGTTAAATTGAATCCTTCTACACTTAGATAATACAACACTAATGCCTAACAAGACTTACCACACAAGCCTTAATTAGAATTAAGTCACCACTTAGCTCTAAGTTAGGGGATATGGTGTGATGTATGTTTTTTTTTTATGATGTATTATTTTTGATTGAATGTTAGGGTGTATGCTTATAGACTAGATGATAGGCCAATATTAGCTAATCATATTTTTTGTAGATTATGCTTAAGGATGCTTAAAATAAATGTGAATGCTCTTTTTGGGTTTCTTAAATACTTAAGAATAATTCAAGTTAGGATAGGGGGCATAGTTACCCATGTGTAGGTGCTAAGTCCAAATTATACAAGCTGCTATATGTATATTTAGCTAACCTCTATTTTGTAGGTGTAGTTAGATTTACTTTTCCCATATAAATGTAATTTTTTAGGAATTAGGATTAGTGCTATGGGGGATTAGGATAAGCAATGGCGGAAGGCTTTGTCATGGGGTGCCTATGATGCCTTTGAAGTAAGCACCATCAAATCAAAAGAAGAAAAATCAAAAATAGAGATATGAAGAAAGAAGACCCCATAGCATTTAATACAATTATAATTATTCTTTCATATTCTAGGTTGTATAAGCGGAGAGTTGTACCCATCTTTTCTCTCGGGTTGTATGGCGGTACCCACGCCTTATTTTCTTTTATGATAGTTTATATAATTGTTTGATGTTATGTTTACATTGTGTATTAAGACAACATGATTTTCATAGTTTCATAAATGATTGATGCTTTAATGTGTGTGGCTTGGATAGGATTAGGCTCTTAGGATAAAAAACTTTTCTACCCAACTAATCACATATAACTAAATTTTAAACAACTCATAACCTTATCATAAAACCTAAGACATAAATAAGATAATTAAAAGATTTAGCAACCCCTTACCTATGGTTGTATGTTTCACATCATGTATGCATATTCTTTCTCTCTTGAACATGAAGGATCTCCATCCTTGGATATAAAGGAATGCTTGACTGAGGGCATCCCTTGTGGTGGAGAACACCTTCTTCTAGCTGATTTAACCCATAACTTTTTCATCAATTTAGGCATAGAAATCCTAAAGCCTCTGTCAAAATGATCTATAAAATGAAATAAAATTTGAAAAGATTTTGTATCTATAGATTAAGCTCACTCACTCATGCTCTAGTCTCTTAGGGAGTGCATTTAGACTTTAGTCTCTTTTTTATTAAATAACTACCTAGCTATCTTGTAATTAATAAGACCAACTACATGGTTTTAAAATCATAGGAATTAGTTGGTGTCTAAAGTTGACAATTTATTCTCTTGTGGAGGTAAACCCTTATGTCCATATGTCACTTAAAGATGGTGCTTTAGCTCATACTAAAGCTCCTAGATTTAGGATATGAGGTAGCTATTTCCTTGGGCTGAGCATAAATCCTCACCTCTTGGGCATTCCCACAACCTTGTGTTGGTGGATTATGAGCCCCATCTAATTAAATTTCAACTCAAACATATAAATCTCTCAACTTCAAAATTATAAAGCCCAACCATAGGATAGGTTGGAATGCTCACTAGGCTCATAGTTTCATGAGAATTTCCTACTTATTTCATTTGGATTCAAAAAAATAGTCTTTTCCTTAACTTTCCCAATTGATTTTCCAAAACAAATCATTTGATAGTCTAATGAAATCTTTAGAGATGATAATTACTTTAGAGTATTGTTAGAAAATTTCATTTCTAAGATGTAATTAACTATGGAGGCTTGTCTCCATAGGAACTTAAGAACCTATTATAAACCTACTTTATTCATCCATAAAGTAAGGGAAAAATCTCGTACATTTGAAGACCCATCATGCCTTAGGAGTCCTTATGTGATTAGGTCCATTGTAGGGTGATGCCTCTATCTTTTAGATAGTATCATACCTCAATGTTGTACGATCACCTCAAAAGTACCCCATGATCATGGTGTCCCCCCTCCATACATTTAAAATAAACACCAAGGCCCTCCTGTTCATTGAATCCTCCATCTTTCTTTTTTGGAGTTTAGATGTGATCCTCAAGTAGGCAAGGGTTCTTAGACTCATAATGTTGACACAGGTCAGCCAACACTCTGGATACATGCCAACATCACTATAATGTAAAGAGGCGGTTGTGATCATCCCAGGGTAAATGCTCCATGACTTAGCAGAATATCTCTAGATCAAGTAAGGCCTTAATTAGAGGTTCTCTCTTCTATTTGGATAAGACAAGGGCATTGTATATGCTTAACTTAGCTGAAAACTTTCTAAGGTGAGCTAGGACATTGTAATCAACTCTAGCTTGGTCCTCCACAAGTATATCTATGGGTGGAGCATCTTATAAAGGGGCTTTCTACTCACTGGAACTAATGACTTGCTTACCCTTATCCTGAGGTGCTACCCTAGGAGGTAAAACTTTGCCCATTAGATTGACTTTGACATCTTGGAAAGATGAGCTTGTGGAAAGTTCTACCTTTATCAGGGCATACCTACCTTCTCCTATGGGATCCTCGTGTTGACTCTAAGTCAATCTCTAGAGGTGAACCTAATTTAGAGAAGGATAGTCTAGCTCTAAATTAGAAAGGAAAGAATCAGAACTATTAGAGCTATTATTTTTATTTAGACTTGGAGAGCTTTCAATAGGAATAAAATCAAGAGCATCAAAAGTAGACAATATATAAGTAGAATCAGCTTTCTTCATTAATTTCTTTTTGGGTGGAGGTACATGATAGAAATCAAGTAAAGTATGTGGTAAGATTTTGGTTCCCTTATCCATAGATATAATGCTCTTGCTAGTTGAAGAGGAGCTAGAAGAGAGGTGGTAGTGGAAGTATTGGACTCAAGCGGTGGATGCTCTTGGACTATCGAACAAGTATGGTGACTTCTGTTGTTGGCGGTCACTCTCCCAGTTATCCTTTGCAACTAACAGCCTTCCTTGGTGTTGGAGGTTTGAGCAACTTCATGCACTTGCAAGGAAAGCTTCTTGATCTTAGAAATGATCTTCTTAGAGGTTTGGGATAGGAGATATCTTAACCTTCTTTGGTCTTAAGAGGATAAGTATCCCAAGGATTACTCTAGCTGGATGGTTGTTCTAATAAGTATTCCTTTAGGGATAATGGCTCTCAACTTGTAGTTGTGCTCAAGATAGTCCTTAAAGTGATACAATCCTCTAAGACATGGCTTAACATGCGGTGGTAGGAAAATAGCTAGGATCATCGTTGCCCACTTCCTCTCAGCCTCTAATTGAAAGTCAGTTTCTTTAAGAGATTCTTAAAGATTTTCTAACTACCTCTCCCTTGAATGAATATGACTTATCAATCTATGCAGAGTAGGTGGAAAGTAGCTACGGCGATGGATATGAATACCATTGTTGGGTAGAACTGAGGTGGTGGAAATGATCATTGTGGTGCTTGGTGGTATGATGTGAGGTGGTGGAAGAGGTGGAAAAGGAGGCTCTTGAGCTCGTAGTCTCTCATCTTGAACTTTGGTGGCTACTTTCTTGATAACTATCTGCTTGTTCTCAAACACCATCTGGCAGGCCTAGATTGGTGGAAAGGGCTTGTTTGGCTTCCTCTTATAATAGAAACCTTATTGATTAATTTCTCAAATGTTTTGATGGTAAAGCCCTTTTGAAGGTGAAGGGCCATGGATATTCATGAGAATCTCAATGGCATGGATAGTTGTAGTTCTCATTTCATGCTTAGGTTTCACCAGAATGTAATCAACAAGGGACTCGTTGAGTTTATTTTTCTACAATGGGTCACCTACAATCACCCTCTCTTGAGCTCTAACAAACCTGATAAGGGTGCTACTTAGTCTTCATAGAACCATTGGGGGATCAAATGCAACACTTGACTTCTAAAAGCAGGAAGAGGAGGGTGTTCTTTGCCATTGTAAACTCAAGTGTGCAATGTCCCCACCAAAAGATCTTGAAGGATGGGTGGAAAACCTAAATAAAATAAAACTAAAAAAACCTAAATCTAAAAAAATAAACCTAAAAAATAAAATAAAACCTAAATAAATAAAAAAACCTAAACCTAAAATAAACAAAATAACATAAAATAAACCTAAACTAAAATAAAACTAAAATCTACCCCACTAAAAAAAATAAACTAAACTAAACTAAAATAAACCTAAAATAAATAAAACCTAAACCTCTACAAATAAAATAATAAAAAAAAATAAAATAAAACCTACCTAAAGATAAAACTAAATAATATAACCAAAATAAAATAAAACCATAAACATAAATAAAAGAATAAATAACTACTAAATAAAAATAGCCCTAAAATAAAAAAATATAAATAAAAAAAACTATAAGCCCTAGGCATGGTTTGCTTTTTTTAGAATAACCTGGGCTGATCTAGGCCCTGAC
>CM038214.1:124735723-124920229 GCA_021442155.1 Cymbidium sinense
AAAACAAAACTTAATATTAATAATAACTAACTAACTAAACTAATGAAAGTAATAATTATTAACTAATACACTAACTTGCTAATAATAACTAATAATTAAAACAAATAATAATACAACTAACTAATAACTAATGACTAACAAATAAAATAATAACTAATAATAAACTAACTAATAATAACTAACTAACTAATAATAAGTAACTAAACCTAAACTAATAACTATAACTAATAACTAACTAATTAACTAATAATAAGTAATAATAATAAACTAATAAAATTAAACTAAACTAATAATAATAAACTAATAACTAATAACTAATACTAATAACTAAATAACTAATAATAACTAAACTAATAATTAAGAACTAATAAAACTAATAACTAATAAAGAACTAAACTAATAATAACTAAATACTAAAAATTTAAATAACTAACTAATAAAAATCTAAATAACTAAAATTAAATAAAAACTAATAATCTAAAAATAACTAAAATTAAATAAAAACTAATAATCTAATAATAATAACTTAAAAGTAATAACTAAATAGCTAATAATAAAAATAATAATAAATAATAACTAATAATTAATAAAACTAATAATAACTAATAATTAAAACTAACTAATAACAAATAAAACCTAATTATATAAACTAATAATAAACTAAAAAACTAATAACTAAATAAAAACTAAAACTAATAAAACTAACTAAACTAATAAACTAATAATTAATAATAATTAATAATAATAAAAATAAACTAAACTAACTAACTAATAAACTAACTAATAATAACTAATAATAATAAACTAAATAACTAAACTAATAAATTATTAAACTAACTAAACTCACTAATAATACAACAAAGAAAACTAATAAACTAATAATAATACTAACTAAACTAAATAACTAAAAAAAATTAATAATAATAACAAATAAACGAATAACCTAACTAATAATAATAACTAACTAATAACTAATAAAAATTAAACTAATAAATAACCAATAAAACAAAAAAATTAATAACTAAACTAATAATAAAATAAATAATAACTAATAACTAACTAATAAACTAAAAGCTAAACTAATAACTAATAAAAACTAATAATAACTAATAATAATTAATAACTAATAATAATAACTAAATAATAAAACTAATAAAAGAACTAAATAAAAAGCTAAAATAATGAATAATAAACCTAATAAAACTAAATAACTAAATTAACTAAAAACCTAATAAACTAAAAAACTAACTAATAAATAACTAATAACTAAATAACTAATATAACTAATAAACTTAAACTAACTAATAACTAACTAATAAATTAAACTAATAAACTTAATAAATTAATAACTAATAATAATAACTAATAATAATAATAATAATAAACTAATAAAATTAATAAACTAATATTAATAATAAATAATAAAATAAAACTAACTAAATAAACTAACTAAACTAAAAACTAACTAATAAACTAATAAACTAAAACTAGCTAAAAACTTAAAACTTAATAATAAAAATTGAATAACTTATAACTAAATTAAACTAAAAAAAAAACTAAACTAAACTAATAAACTAAACTAATAAACTAAAAATTAACTAATTAATAATTAATAATAACTAAACTAAATAACTAACAAATAATTACTTATAACTAATAAACTAATAACTAAACTAACAAAACTAATAATAAAAAACTAAAAACTAATAATAAATAACTAACTAAACTAAAACTAACTAACTAATAATAACTAAACTAATAACTAATAACTAACTAATAAATTAAACTAAAACTAAATAATTAAAACTAATAACTAATAAAACTAAATAAACTAATAACTAATAAAAACTAAAAACTATCTAATAACTAAAACTAACTAAACCAAAATAATAACTAAACTAATAACTAACTAATAAAAACTAATAACTAATAACTAATAACTAATTTAATAAACAAATAATAAACTAATAACAAACTAATAATAACTAACTAACTAATAACTACTAAACCTCATAATAATAAACTAATAAAAAATAATAGAACTATTAAAAACTAACTAATAAATAATAACTAATAACCAAAAATAATAACTATACTAATTAATAAACTAACTAAATTAAAAAACTTAATAACTAATAACTAATAAAATAACTAAATAAACTAATAATAAATAACTAAAATAAATAACTAAACTAATAAAAAACTAACAACTAAAAAATAAACCTAATAATAAAACTAACTAACTAACTAATAAACTAAATAACTAAACTAATATAACTAACTAAATAACTAAATTAATAACTAATAACAAAAACTAATAAATAATAATAATTAAAAAACTAACTAAATTAATAACTGATAACTAATAATAAACTAATAATAATATTAACTAAATAATTACTAATAATAAACTAATATACAAATAATAATAACTAAAAAACTAACTAAACTAATAACTAATAACTAATAATAAAAATAACTAAATAATAACTAATAATAAACTAACAAACTAATAATAATAACTAATAATTAACTAACTAATAATTAACTTATAAAAGTAATAACTAATAACTAAATAATAACTAACTAATAACCTAACTAATAAGTAAACTAGTAACTAATAAACTAAAACTAATAACTAACTAACTATTAATAACTAATAACTAAACTAATAAAAAAAAATAACTAAACTAACTAACTAATAACTATTAACTAAACTAATAAAACCTAAAAAACTAATAACTAAAATAAACTAAAATAAACTAACTAAAACTAAAATAATAACTAAACTAATAACTAATAAAAACTAACCTAATAAAAAATAATAAAAATAATAATAATAATAATAATAAAAAAAACTAATAATTAATAAATAAAAAAATAAAACTAACTAATAAATAATAATAAAACTAAATAACTAAACCAAATAAAATAAAACTAACTAACTAATAATAATATAAAAAATCAATAAACCAAAAAACCAAAAAACCTAATAACCAAAAAACCAATAATAAAACACAATAAACTAAACTAATAAACTAAAACTAAAAACTAAACTAATAACTAATAAATTAAAATAATGAACTAAATAATAACTAAATAACTAATTAATAATAAAAACCAAAAAGAATAATTAAATAACTAAATTGAAACTAATAACTAATGAAATAACCTAACTAATAATAATAACTAACTAATAATAAAAACTAATAAATAATTAATAACCTAATTAATAATAAGTAATAAACTAAAACTAATAATAACAGATACAACTATCTAATTAAACTAATAAACTAATAACTAAACTAAACTAACCAACTAAACTAATAAAACTAATAAAAGTTAACTAACTAATAAACTAAAAATAACTAAAAAACTAACTAATAAAATTAATAAATAATAAACTAATAAAACTAACTAATGGCTAACTAATAATTAATAACTAATAACAAATAATAAATAACTAATAACTAATAACAAAATAATAACAAAATAATAAAATAACTACAAATAAAAAAAACTAAATAATAAACTAAAGTAAAAAACTAAAACTAACTGATAATAACTAATAATACTAAATAAAAAACTAAAATAACTCATAAAACTAACTAATAATAATAAACTAATAAAAATAATAACTAATAATAAATAAAAAAAAAACTAAGTAATAATAATAACAACCAATAATGCTAATAACTAAAAACAACTAAAACTAAACCAAAAATAATAACTAATAATAAAACAAACTAAACTAACTAAACTAATAATAAAACTAATAATAACCTAATAATAACTAATAACTAATAACTATACTAATAACTAACTAAATAAACTAATAACTACAACTATACTAATTAAAAACTAATAAATTAAATAAATAATATAAACTAAATAAAAACTTATAACTGATAACTAATAATAAATAACTAAATTAAGCCTAAAAACTAAACTAACTAATAATTAACTAATAAAAACTAATAAACTAATAACTAAACTAAACAACCTAATAAAAGTAACTAAAACTAATAAAACTAACTAATAAAATAACCTAACTAATAAACTAAAAAAAAAACAAAGTAACTAACTAACTAAAACCAAAAAATTAAAACTCAAATTAACCAACTAACAACTAACTAAACTAAAAACCCAACTAACTAAACTAAAAAAACTAAAACTAATAACTAACTAATAACTAAATAAGCCTAATAATTAATATACTAAAACTATCTAAAAACTAACTAACTAAAACTAATAAAACTAATAATAAAAATAATTAATAACTAAACTAAACCTAATAACTAAACTAAAAACTAAACTAATAACCTAATAAACTAATAATTAACTAAACTAACTAACAAATAACTAATAATAACTAAACAAATAAACTAATAACTAACTAAATAGCTAATTAAAAACTAATAATAATAATAATAACTAAATAATAATATAACTAAACTAATAAACTAATAATAATTAATAAAACTAATAAAACTAATAAAACTAATAACTAAATAAATAATTAATAATAAAAATAAAACTAAACCTAAACTAATAAACTAAAACCTAATAACCAAAATAAAATAAAACTAATAACCAATAAAACCTAAAAAATTAATAAACTAATAAACTAATAAATTATTATTAATAAACTAATAAAACTAACTAATAAAACTAACTAACTAAATAACTAACTAAAACTAATAATAAACTAATAAAAACTAACTAAATAATAACCTAAACTAATAGCTAAAACTAACTAACTAATAATAACTAATAAATAATAATAATAAACTAATAACTAATAATAATTTACCCAATAACTAATAATAATAACTAAATAACTAACTAAAAACTAAAATAATAAACTAATAAACTAATAATAACTAAATTAATAACTACTAAATAAACTAATAACTAATAACTAAACTAAAATACTAATAATAATAACTAACTAACTAATAACTAATAATAAACTATTAAAATAATTAAACTAATAAAATAATAATAATACCAACAAACAAAACAAAAAACTAATAAAACCAACCAACAATAAAAAAAAACTAATAACAAAAAAACTAATAAACCTAAACCCAAAACTAATAAACTAATAATAATAATAAACTACACTAAAAACTAATAACTAATAATAAAATAAATAACTAATAACTAACTAATAACTAATTAATAACTAAACTAACTAATATAAAAACTAATAAACTAAAACTAATAACCTAAACTAATAAACTAATAACAAATTAATAATAAACTAACTAACTAATAACCAATAAAACTAATTAAAAAACTAATATAAAATTAATAAACTAATAATAAAAACTAAGTAATAATAACTAACTAACTAACTAACTAATAACTAATAAAAATTACAAACCAAACTAATATAACTAATAATAGCTAACTGATAAATTAAACTAATAACTAACTAATAAATTTAATAACTAATAATAAACTAATAAACCAATAAATAACTAATAATATTAACTAATAAATAAATAAAAAATAACCAAAAAACTAAAAAATAATAAATAATAATAATAAACCTAATAAACTAAAAAAACAAACTAATAAACTAAACTAATAACTAATAAATAATAAATAATAAAAATTAACTAATAAAAAATAACTAAACTAAATAAATAATAAAACCTAATAACTAAACTAATAAATTAATGAATAAATAATTAATAATAAAACTAACTAATAACTAACTAATAATAATAACTAAAACTAATAATAAATAATAAAAAATAACTAATAAACTAATAACTAATAACTAAAATAATAAATATAACTAATAATAAAAATAACTAATAATAATAACTAAATAATAAACTAAATAATTAATTAAAACTAATAAAAGTAAACTAATAACTAAACTAACTAAACTAATAACTAATAAACCTAAAAACTAATAATAATAAACTAATAACTATAATAACTAACTAATAATAAAAACTAATAACTAAAAAAATAAACTAATAACTAATAAATAAATAAAAACTAATAATAACTAAAAATTAAACTAACAATAACTAATAAATAAACTAAAACTAGTAAAACTAATAATAATAAAACTAACTAATAATAACTAATAAAACTAATAAAAAAATAATAATAAAATCTAATAAAACTAAATAACTAAATAACTAAAATAATAAAAAATAATAAACTAGCTAATAACTAAACTAAAGAATAATAAAAAAAATAACCAACATAACTAATAACTAACTAATAACTCATAAGTAAACTAATAAAACTAATAACTAAATAAATAACTAATAACTAAAACTAATAATAACTAACTAAATTATAAAATAATAACTAAATTAAAACTAACTAATAATTAAACCTAAAATTAAACCTAATAATAATAAACTAAATAAATAGCTAATAACTAAACTAACAATAACAAGCCTTTTATCCCACTAAGTAAGAACAAGAATCCTTAGTCTCCATTGGTGTCCTATTATGTGTCAAATTCTCATTTAATTCAAGTATACTTAGTCATTTTTTATACATCTTAACCAAGTCTTTTAGGTCTACCTCCTTTTCTTAACATAAGGAAAATCTAATGCATCTACTCTCCTAAGGGTCATCGATATTGATGCTTTATGTGGCCAAATCATCTAAAGTGACTCTCTAATCTTAGCTACCATGAGCTACTCCAACTTTTTCCCAACATACTCATATTTTATTTCTAAGAGTAAAGCCACTCATCCACGAGCATCCTCATCTTTGCAACACTTAACTTTGTCTTATGCTTCTCTTTATTGGCCAACATTCGCACCATAAGTCATTGTGTCTTACCACCATCTTATAAAATTTTCCTTAAGTTTAAGTGGAACTTCTATCACAATAAAGCCGATGCATTCCTCCACTTCAACCATCCAACTTGAATTCTACTAATAACATCTCCATCTATTTCACCATCATTTTGAAAAATAGAGCCTAACTATCTAAATCGCTCACTCTTATTAATGAGTTGTTCACCTAATGTCACAACACTACCATTAGAACTTCTACAACTAAAATTACACTCCATATATTCAGTTTAAATCTACTTAGATGAAAACCTTTAGACTCTAATGTTGACCTCCATAATTCAAGTTTGTTTGGACTCTCTAGTTTTTTCAACAAGAAGAATGTCATCAAGAAAAGCATACACTAAGGTACATCTTCCTATAAATGCCTAGTAAGAACATCCATAACTAAAGCAAAAAGATAAGGGTTTAGAGCTGATCCTTAATGTGCTGTAATAGGAAAATATTTTACCAATCCTCCTTATGTTTGGACACAAGTAATAGCTCTAGCATATATCCTTAATTACTTGAATTTATAACCAATATTAACTCTTTCTTTCTTCTAGAACTCCAAAGAACATCTCTTGAAACTTTATCATAACTTTCTCTAAATCAATAAATATCATATGTAGATCCTCCATACTTTCTCTATATTTCTCCATCAAACCTCTTAACAAATGTATAGCATCAATAGTAGATCTACCTGGCATGAAACCAAACTGATTGTGAGAAACTTTTGTATCACATTGTAACCTATGCTCAATTACTCTCTCCTATAATTTTAATGTATGACACATTAACTTAATTCCTCTATAATTTGCACACTCTTGTGCATCACCTTTATTATTAAATATAAGAACCAACAAACTCTTTCTCCACTCATCTAGCATCTTTTTAGTTTTTAAAATAACATTAAAAAGATTTGTAAGCCAAGAAATTCCTTGATCTCATAAACATTTCCACACCTCTATTGGAATATCATCAGGTCTTAATTATTTTTCACATTTCATTTTCTTTCAAGCTTCTCTTCCTTCAGATTTACTTATAACTAAACTAACTAACTAACTAATAATAATAAATAATAACTAATAATAAACTAAATAACTAATAATAACTAATAATAATAATAATAATAAACTAATAAACTATAAAACAAAAAAACTAATAACTAATAATAACTAATAACTAATAATTAACCTAATAAACTAAACTTATGATAATAGTAATAATAATAATAATAATAATAATAATAATAATAATATAATAATAACTAAAACTAATATAATAACTAATAACTAAAACTAAACAACTAACTAATAATAAACTAATAACTAATAACTAATAAACTAAACTAACTAATAACTAACAAATAATAATAAAATAATAACTAGTAAAATTAAACTAATAAATATTAATAACTAATAACTAAAACTAATAACTAATAATAATAACTAACTAAAAAAACTAATAAACTTATAACTAATAAAATAAAAACTAAAAACTAAAAACTAATAAAAAACATAATAATAATAATAATAACTAACTAATAACCAAAATAATACCCAATAACCAACTAATAATAAATAAAATAAAATAATACTAATAAAACTAATTACTAACTCAAAAATAATAAATAATAATAAAACTAATAACTAACTAATAAAATTAATAGTAACTAAGTAATAATAACTAACTAATAATAATAATTACTAAACTAAACTAATAAATTATTAAATAATAATAACTAATAATAAAGCTAACTATAACTAATAAATAACTAATAAAACAAATTAATAATAATAAACTAATAACCTAACTAATAATAACTAATAACTAACTAATAACTAAAACTAATAATAATTGACTAAACAACTACTAACTAATAATAATAACTAAAAAGCTAAATAACTAAATAAATAACTAACTAACTAATAATAAAAACTAACTAAAAATTGTTAATAATAACTAAATAAAAAAATAAACTAATTACTAATAAACTAATAAACCAACTAATAATAAAACCATAATAACCAATAACTAATAATAACCAAAACCAATAATAATAACTAAAACTAATAATAAACTAATAAACCAATAAACTAAAACTAAAACAAAAAAAAACTAATAAAATAATAAACTTAATAATAACTAAAAACTAAATTAAAACCAACTAATAACTAACTAACTAATAATAAACTAAAAACTAAATAATAATAAACTAAAAACTAAAACCTAAACTAATAAACTAATAACAAGAATAAATAACTAAAACTAAACTAAACTAATAAATAAAATAACTAACTAATAACTAACTAATAACTAAAACTAACTAATAAAAAAAAAATTAATAAATAACTAATTAAAAAACTAATAAAACTAACTAATAATACATAATAATAATGAAAATAACTATTATAAACCTAGTAAAAAACCTAAAATAATAAATCTAAAAATTAATCAAACTAATAAACTAAACAAATATAACTAATAATGAATAAACTAATAAAAACTAAAGCTAATAATAAACTAAACTAACTAAAAAAATCTAACTAATAAAATAAAAACTAACTAACTAACTAACTAATAATAATAATTATTATTATTATTATAATAAACAAATAAATAAAATTAATTAAAAAACCTAATAACTAAATAGAACTAATAAAAACTAAAAACTTAAGCTAAATAAACTAAATAACTAAGAATAAAAACTAAAAAACCTAAAACTAAAACAAAAACTAGTTAATAATAATTAACAACTAATAAAACCTAAATAACTAATAAATTAAAACTAATAACTAATAATAACTAAAAACCCAATAACTAAATAATAATAATAATAATAATAATAAAACCTAAAAAACTAAATAATAAACTAACTAATAAAACTAAAAAAACTAATAAACTAATAAACTAATAAGTAATAAAACCTAATAACTAAACTAATAATTAATAAAATTTGTAATAATAAACTAACTAACTAACTAATAAATAATAACTAAATAATAAAAATCTAAAACTAAAACTAATAACTAAACTAAATACTAACTAATAATAACTAAATAAAACTAATAAACAAAAAGCTAAAATTAATAATTAAACATAACAACTAAAAAATAACTAACTAATAAATAAATAACTAAAAAACTAAAAAACTAATAAATAGTGAATAACTAATAAAACCTAATTAATAAACTAATAACTAATAAATAACTAATAACTAATAATAACTAACTAAACTAAATAACTAATAATAACTAAACTAAAACTAATAATAATAACTAAACTAATAACTAATAAATAATAAAATCAAAAAACTAAAACATAATCTAAATAATAAACTTAATAAACTAATAACAAATAATAAAACAAAACTAATAAACTAAAAACTAATAATAAAACCTAAATAATAACTAAACTAACTAACTTAAAAAACTAATAATAGCTAATAACTAATTAACTAAATAAATAACTAATAAAAACTAAATAAAACTAAAAAACTAAAACTAGTAAAATCAATTAAAACTAAATTAAGAAAACTGATAAAACTAATAAACTAACAACTAAATAATAGTAACTAAAACTAAATAAAATAACTAAAAAAACAAAATTAATCTAATAAGTAAAAACTAAACATAAATAACTAATAACTAAAAACTAAGCTAATAATAAACTAATAACTACAATAACTAAAACTAATAAATAACTAACTAATAACCTAACTAACTAACTAATAAAAACTAAACTAAACAAAAAACTAATAACTAACTAAACCTAAAATAACTAACTAATAAAACTAATAATAATAAACTAACTAAACTAATAACTAATAACTAATAAAAACTAATAAAAACTAATAAACTATCCTAATAAACTAATAACTACACTAATTAATAAAAACTAACTAATAATAACTAGACTAATAAACTAAATAACTAATCAACTATTAACTAACTAACTAACAAATAATAATAAAACTAATCTAATAAAAACTAGCTAAACTAATGAAACTAATAATAATAACTAATAACTAATACTAATAAATAACTAACTAAACTAACTAATGACTAATAATTACTAAAACTTATAATAACTAATAAAACCTAATAAACTAAAACTAACTAATAAATAAAAATAATAATAATAACTAAAACTAATAATAATAATAATAATAAAACTAACTAAAACTAATTAATAAAACTAACTAATAATAACTAATAAACTAATAGCTAAAAACTAATAACTAATAACTAAATAAAAACATAATAACTAAACTAATAATAAAACTAAATAACTAAATTACTTAAAAAACTAAACTAATAACTAACTAAATTAACTAACTAAAAACTAATAATTAAAAAAAACTAATAAACTAATAACTAACTAAACACTAAAAACTAATAACTAAGTAACTAATAATAAGTAAACTAATAACTAAAAAAAGTAATAACTAATAATAAAACTAATAATAATAATTAATAAATAACTAAAATAATAATTAATAATAAAAATAACTAATAACTAATAAATCTAATAACAAAACTAATAATAACTAATAATTAATAACTAAATAACTAAAGTAATAATTAATAATAATAAACTAATAAAATAATAACTATTAACTAAATAAATAAAAAAATAATAATAAAACTAAACTAATAACCATAAACTAACTAACCAATAATAACTAAAACCAAACTAATAACCAATAATAAAACTAAAAACTCAAAACTAAATAACTAAATTAATAAACTAATAAAAACTAAATAACTAAATAACTAATAAGTAATAAGTAATTAAAGGACTAAATAATAACTAAACTAATACACAATGAATAAATAATTATAACTAACTAATAATAACCTAATAAATATCTAACTAACTAACTAATAACTAATAAAACCTAATAACCAATAATAACTAAACTAATAACCAAAATTTATAACCAAAAAAACTAATAATAACCAACTAATAATAATAACTAATAACCAAAACTAATAAAAAATAAAAACAAAACTAATAACTAAATAATAACTAAGACTAATAACCAACTAAAACTTAAACCTAATAAAACTAATAATAAACTAATAATAACTAATAATTATTTATAACTAAAACTAAAAACTAATAATAGTAAACTAAATAACTAAACTAATAAACATAAAAATAACTAACAAAACTAAAAATAAACTAATAATAACCTAACTAATAACTAATAAATAAAAAACTAATAAAAACCAAATAAATAATAAATAAATAAACTAACTAACCAACTAAAAAAATTAATAATAAAATTAAACTAATAACTAAACATAATAACTATAACTATAACTAATAATTAATAACTAAAACTAACTAATAAAACTAATAACTAAAACTAATAATAATAACCTAACTAATAATAATAATAACACTAATAACTAATAAACATAATAACTAAACTAACTAATAACCTAACTAAACTAAAAACTAATAAAAATAATAAACTAATAACTAAATAATAACTAAAATAACTAATAATAATAACTAAACTAATAACTAAACTAACTAATAAATTAATAACTAAATAACTAACTAATAATAAAAAACTAAAACCTAAAACTTAAACCCAATAACTAATAAACTAAACTAATAAAACAAATAACTAATAACTAATAATAACTAAATAATAACTAACTAAACTAACTAACTAATTAAAGCTAATAAACTAATAAAACTAAATAACTAAATAACTAAACTAATAAACTAATAAAACTAAACCTAATAAACTAATTAATAAACTAATAAAATTAACTAAAAAATAATAACTAATAATAACTAAAAAACTAATAATAATAATTAGTAAATAATAATAAACTAACTAAATAATAAATAACATAACTAACAAATAATAACTAATAACTAACTAAAACTATTAACTAATAATAATAATTAAACTAATATTTAATAATAACTAAATCAAAATAAATAAAAGAACTAAATTAATGAAACTAATAAACTAATAACAAACTAAAACTAATAAACCTAAAAAACTAATTAAACTAAGAACTAAACATAAAACTAATAATAATAAATTAACTAATAACTAAACTAAATAAATTAATAAACTAAAACTAATAATAACTAAAACCAATAACTAACTAATAACTAACTAATAAACAAACTAGTAATAATAATAATAATAATAATAATAATAATAATAACTATAATAATAATAACTAATACACTAATAAGCTAACAACTAACTAACTAAACCTAATAAACTAAATAAAATAATAAACTAATAATTAAAGTAAAACTAATAAACTAACTAACTAATAATACTAAGAAAACTAATAAACTAATAACTAATAACTAATAACTAAACCTAAAGTAATAATTAACTAATAAATTAATAAGACTAATAATAATACCCTAATAAATAATGAAACTAAACTAATAATAACTAATAATTAATAATAACTAACTAATAACTAATAATTAATAATAACTAACTAATAACTAAACTAATAAAAACCAAACTAAAAACTAAAACTAACTAACTAATAAACTAAATAAAACCAAAAAAACTAACCAAATAATAATAATAATAAAACTAAACTAATAACTAACTAACTAGACTAAATAATAATAATAAAACTAATATTAATAAACTAATAATTATAACTAACTAAATAATAAAACTAAAACTAACAATAATAAACTAAAAAACTAATAAAACTAATAAACTAAAAACTACTAATAAAACCTAAACTAATAACTAATAACTAAATAAAATTAATAAAACTAACTAAAACTAACTAAAACTAACTAATAACTAAATAACTAATAAATTAATAAACTAATAAACTAAAAACTAAACTAAACTAAAACTAATTAACCTAATAACTAATAATAAAACTAAAATAATAATAAAAAATAACTAAATAATTAACTAACTATACTAATAAACCTAATAACTAAAACCTAATAATAAAAATCTAATAAACTAATAATAAGAACTAGCTAAAACTAATAATAAAACAAATAATAACTAAAAAACTACAAAAAAACTAAACTAATAACTAAACTAACTAAATAACCAAAACGAAAAAAAACTAACAATAATAACTAATAACCAAACTAATAAACTAATAATAACAACTAACAAAATAACTAAACTAATGACTAATAAGTAATAATAAACTACTAAATCTAAAATAAAAAATAACTAAAACTAAATAACTAACTAATAAATCTAATAACTAATAAACTAAAACTAACTAAACTAATAAAACTATAAAACTATAAAAACTAATAAATTAAATGAGCTATTAATAAAAACTAAACTAATAAACTAATAAACTAATGACTAATAATAACTAATAATAACTAACTAATAACTAAACTAATAAAACTAACTAACTAATAACTAGCTAACTAAAAAAACCTAACTAATGAACCTAAACTAATAACTAACTAATAAAATAATAAATAAACTAAACCAAATAATAATAACTAAAAACTAATAATAACTAAACTAATAACTAACTAAAAAACTAATTAATAAAAACAAATAAACTAACTAATAATAATAATAAACTGCTAAACTAATAACTAAACTAATAACTAAACTAATAACTAATAAACTAATAATAATAACTAAAAAACTAACTAAACTAATTAAAACTAACTAACTAAACCTAAATTAATAAACTAATAACTAAACTAATAAAACTATTTAACTAATAACTAAACTAATAGCTAATAATAACTAAAACTAAATAACTAAACTAATAACTAAATAATAACCTAGACTAACTAAAAACTAATAAAAACTAAAAAAACTAATAAACTAAAATTAATAACTAATAAAAACTAAATAACTAAATAAAAAAATTAAATAACTAAACTAATACACTAAATTAATAATTAATAAAACTAACTAATAAATAATAATAATAACTAATAACTAATAATAACTAATAACCTAATAACTAATAATAACTAATAAAAACTAATAAAACTAATAAATAACTAAACTAATAACTAAACATAAACTAATAAAACTAATAATAATAAACTAATAAACTAATAAACTAAACTTAATAATAACAAATAATAACTAATAACTAATAATAACTAATAATAAACTGATAACTAATAATAAGTAAAAACTAACTAACTAAAACTAATAGCTAATAAAACTAAACTAACTAATAATAACTAATAAAACCTAAAATAATAACTAACAAAACAAAATAACTAAACTAATAACTAACTAATAACTAACTAAAATAAACTAAACTAAAATAAACTAAACTAATAACTAACTAAAAACCTAAAAACTAAATAAAAACTAATAATTAATAATAACTAATAATAAAAAAAACTAATAATCAAATAATTAATAATAAAAAACTAAACTAATAAAAAATAATAAACAAATAAACCAAACTAAATAATAATAACTAATAAAACTAATAATTAATAATAACTAACTAGTAAAACTAACTAACTAATAACTAATAACTAATAACTAATAAACTAATAAAACTAACTAACAAATAACTAAACTAAAAAAAATTAATAACTAATAATAACAAAAAATAACTAACTAACTAATAAAAAAAATAAGCTAACTAATAAATAAAGCTAATAACTAACTAATAAAAATAATGACTAAATAACTAATAAAACTAAACAAACTAATAACTAATGAATATAACTAAACTAATAATAATAAGTAAACTAAAACCTAATAAAACTAATAACTAATGATAAAACCTAAAACTAAAACTAATAAACCTAATAATAAAACTAATAACTAAATAATAAATTAATAACTAAACTAATAATAATAAATAATAGTAAACTAAAACTAATAAACTAACTAAAACTAAACAAATAACTAACTAATAAAATAAAACCTAATAAACTAATAATAAAACTAAAAACTAACTAATAACTAAACCTAATAACTAATAAATTAAATAATTAAAAACTAATAAACTAAACTAATAAACTAATAACTAATAACTAAACCTAAACCAAAAACTAATAATAATAAACTAACTAACTAAAACTAATAACTAAACTAATAAATAAACTAACTAATAATAATAATAAACTAATAAATAATAAAACTAAAAATTAATAATAAAACTAAACTTAATAAACTAATAACTAATAATAACTAATAATAATTACTAACTAATAGCTAAAACTAATAATAACTAACTAATAATAAATTAATAATAAAACTAATAATAATAACTAATAAAACTAACTAAACTAATAACTAAACTAAACTAAAGAACCTAATAACTAAAAACCTAAACCTAATAATAACTCATAACTAAACTAATAACTAAACTAAATAACTAAACTAATAAACTAAATTGGTAACTAAACTAATAATAACTAAAAACTAATAAATAAATAAATAATAAAAAAGCTAATAAATAACTAATAACTAAAAAACTAATAATAATAAATTAATAAAACTAATAACTAACTAATAACTAAAACTAAATAACTAACAAATAACTAATAACTAATAAACTAATAACTAATAATAACTAATAATAACTAATAACTAAATAAAGCTAAACTAATAACTAAACTAATAACTAATAATAAATAATAACTAAACTAAATAACTAAAACTAATGATAACTTATAATAACTAAACTAAAACTAATAAACTTATAATAACTAAAAACTAACAAAATAATAATAAACTAATAACTAACTAGATAACTAACTAAAACCTTAATAATTAAACCTAATAAACTAATAAACTAATAACTAATAATAACTAAACAAATAACTAACAAACTAATAAATTGATAAACTAATAACTAACTAATAATTAACTAAAACTAATAATAAAACTAACTAATAACTAACTAATAATAACTAATAACTAATAATAACTAACTAATAATAAAAAAAACTAACTAGTAACTAATAAACTAATAAAAGTAATAGCTAATAACTAATAAACTAAATAATACTAAAACTAACCAATAGTAATTAATAAACTAAAATAATAAAATTAATAATCCTAACTAATAATAATAATGACTAAATAGTATAATAATAATAACTAATAAAACAAACTAATAACTACTAATTAATAAACTAAACTAAAACTAATAACTAATTAATAAAAATCTAATAACTAATAATAAAACTAAACTAATAACTAATTAATAAACTAACTAATAATAAATAATAAAAACTAATAAAACTAATAACTAAACTAATAAAAATAAAACTAAATAACTAAACTAATAACTAATAAACTAAAATAATAAAACTAAAATAAATAATCATAACTAATAACTAAAACTAATAATAATAACTAACTAATTAAACTAATAACTGAAAACTAAAATAAACTAAATAACTAACTAATAATGAAAAAACTAATAACTAAACTAATAACTAACCAAATAACTAACTAATAATAAAACTAACTAAAAATAAACTAATAACTAATAACTAAACTAATAAACTAACTAAAAATTAAACTTACTAAATAAATCTAATAATAATAAAGTAATTAAAATAATCTAATAAAACTAAACTAGTAATAACTAACTAATAAACTAAAACCTAATAAAATAAAATAAAACTAAAAACTAATAAACTAACTAAAACAAAATAAACTAAACTAATAAACTAATAACTAATAACTAATAAACTAATAATAACTAAACTAAATAAAAACTAAGAACCAAAATAATTAAACTAACTAACTAACTAAGAACTAATAACTAAACTAACTAATAAAAAAAAAACTAGTAAAACTGACTAACTAAAAGTAATAAAACTAAACTAAAAACTAAAAATAATAAAAAAAATTAAAAAAAATAAATATAAAAATAAAAATAAAAAAAATAAAATAAAATAAAATAAAAAACTAAACTAAAAACTAGCTAATAATTATTAAACTAATAATGAAACTAATAACTAATTAATAATAAACTAATAATAAACTAACTAAAATAATAACTAATTAATTAATTAATAACTAATAATAATAAACTAATATAAATAAATAAACTAAACTGACTAAAAGCAAACTAATAACTAATAACTAATAATAATAAAATTAATAATAAAACTAAACTAAAAATAATAACTAATAATTAATTAACTAAATTAAACTAATAAAACTAACTAACTAATAAACTAATAAATTAATAACTAATAACTAAATAATAACTAACTAATTAAACTAATCAAACTAACTAACTAATAAATAATAAACTAATAAACTAAATAACTAAATATTAATAAAAATAACTAACTAAAACTAATAATAACTAATAACTATAAATAACTAAACTAATAAACTAAATAAAATTAAACTAATAACTAATAAAACTGTAACTAATAACTAATAATAATAAATAACCTAATCTAATTAACTAATAATAATAACTAAAAAGTAAAAACTAATAAACTAATAAACTAATAAACTAATAAAATAACTAAACTAACTAAACTAAATAACTAAACTAATAAAATAATAATAAAATAAAACTAATAATAATTAAATTAATAACTAAAATAAACTAAACTAATAATAAATTAAAACTAATAAAACTAAACTAATAATAATAAAACTAAAACTAAGAACTAAATAGCTAAATAATTAACTAATAACTAATAACAAATAAATAAAATAACTAACTAATAACTAATAATCTAATAATAAAAAAATTCTAAAACTAATAAAACTAATAATAACCTAAACTAATAAAAGTAATAATAATAAACTAATAACTAATAACTAAACTAATAACTAATAAAACTAATAAACTAATAATAATAATAAATTAACAACCAAAATAATAACTAAACTAAAAATAATAAAACTAAATAAATAAATAAACTAATAACTAATAAAAACTAAACTAATAATAATAAAATAAATCATAAAAATTAATAACTAATAATATTTATAAACTAACTAAAAAAACTAAAAACTAAATAAACTAATATCTAACTAATAAAACTAACTAATAATAAAACTAAAACCTAAACCTAAACTAATAAAAATAATATAATGAATAATAACTAATAAAAACTAGTAATAAACTAATAAATAATAATAAAACTAATAACTAAACTAAAAGCTAAAAACTAAATAATAAAATTAAAATAACTAAACTAATAAATAAACCTAAATAACTAAACTAATAAATAATAATAACTAATAACTAACTAACTAATAAAAAACAAATAACTAACAATAACTAAATAAAACTAAACTAAAAACTAATAATAATAACTAACTAAAATAATAACTAATAACTAAACTAATAACTAATAATAAAATAATAAACTAATAAAACTAATAAACTAACTAGCTAATAAAAACTAATAACTACCTAAAAAACTAAAAAACTAACTAATAAAACTAATAACTAATAATTAATAATAATAATAATTAATAACTAGCTAAAAACTAAGAATAATAAATAAATAATAATAAAACTAGTAATAATATAATAAATTAATAAACTAATAACTAATAAAAGTTAACTAACTAATAAGTAACTAATAAAACTATAATAACTAAATAATAAAACTGATAATAAACTAATAACTAATAACTAAATAAATAACTAAACTAATAACTATTAAAACTAAAAATGAACTAACTAGTAATGCTAAACTAATAAACTAACTAATAAAACCAAAAAACTAAACTAATAACTAATAACTAAAATAAAAATCTAAACTAACTAATACTTAATAATAAAACTAAACTAATTAAAAACTAATAACTAAACAAAAACTAAAAAAACTAAATAATAACTAAACTAATAACTAACTAATAACTAAAATGAAATAAACTAATAAACTAATAACTAATAATAACTAATAAAACTAATAAATAATAACTAATAATAACCTAATAACTAAACCTAAAACTAAACCTAATAACTAATAAACCTAATAATAACTAATAATTAACTATAAATAAATAAAACTAACAAAATCAAACTAATAAACTAAATAATTAATAACTAATAACTAAATTAAAAAGTAAACTAATAATTAATAAAACTAAATAAATTAATAACTAATAAACTTAACTAATAATTAACTAAACTAATAAACTAATAAACAAATAATAACTAAACTAATAATAAACTAATAAAACTAATAAAACTAATAATAATTAAAAAAACCTAATAAAATTAATAAAATTAATAAATAACTAATAAAACCTAATAATTAATAAAATGAAAAAAATAAAATAATAATAATAAAACCAAGTAACTAAAACTAAACTAAAAAATAACTAAATAATAACTAAATATCTAAACTACTAATAAAACTAAAAACTAAAAAAAACTAATAACTAAATAAAAATAAAAAAAATAAAAAAACTAAAACTGATAACTAATAACTAATAATAAACTAGAAACTAATAATAACTAACTAATAAATAACACCTAATAAACTAAAAAAACTAACTAAACTAATAACTAATAAAACTAACTAAATAAACCTTATAACTTAACCTAATAACTAATAAAAACTATTAACTAATAATAATTAATAATAACTAAATAATAATAACTAAAAGCTAAAACAAAACTAATAACTAATAAAACTAATAAAACTAATCACTAAACTAATAAACTAATAATAGTAACTAATAAGTAAACTAAATTAACTAGTAATAACTAATAACTAATAATTAAAAAAACTAATAAAATTAATTAATAACTAACTAATAACAAAAAATAACTAATAATAGTAATAATAATAATAATAATAACTAAATAATTAATAAATAATAAATAATAAAACTAATAAAATAAAACTAAAAGGCTAAACTAATAAATAACTAACTAATAACTAATAAAAACTAATAAATAAAAAATAATAACTAAACTAATAATAACTAATAAATAAACTCACTAACTAAACTAAAAACTAATAATAATAATAGCTAAACTAATAATAAAACTAATAAAACTAATAAAATAATAATAATAATAAATAAAATAATAAAACTAACAAAATTAAACTAATAACTAAACTAATAAACTAATAACTAATAACTAAAATAATTAAACTAATAAGTAATAAACTAATTAAAAACCTACTAATAAAACCACTTGACCTATAAGAGCAAGTCTTCCTAACGGAGCTTCACCCTCTTCTCTACTGATTTGTCCAATAATCCATTTGATCATGCATTTAGACATATGAAAATCCCAAAGCCTTTATCAAAATGAAGTTTCAAATACAAATGAAACTTGAAAAGATTTGCAATATATTAAGTCATTACTCATACAACTCATGCTCTAGTCTCTTTAAGGAGTGGGTTTAAGGACTTTAGCCTTTCTTTAAATAATAATAACCTAACTATCTTGCAAAATCATATGACTTGCCTATATGGTTTTAAAGCATAGGAGGTGTTAGCTGGCTACTACTCCAGGTGATTGTAAGCCCAGCAGTTGGATAGTTTAAACCCTAAAACTAACCCTAAACCCTAAACCCTAAACCTTAAAAGCCTAAACTCTAAACCCTTAAACCTAAACCCTAAAACCTATAACCCTAAATTAAACCTTAAACCCTAAACCCTAAACCGTAATCCTTAAACCCTAAAAAACATAAAACCTAAACCATAACTAAATAAAACCTAAAAAATAAAATAAAAAACCTAAACCAAATAAAATAAAACCTCAACTAAAATATAGAAATACAAACCTCAACTAAAAGGTAAACTAAATAAACCAAAGTTTTAGTTTACTTAATTTTAAAAAAATATTAAAATAAATAAATAAATAAATAACTCTAACCCTGAACCCTAAACCTTAAACCCTAAATCCTAAACTCTAAACCCTAAACACTAAACCCTAAACACTATACCTTAAAACTCACCTTAAATTATAAACCTTAAACCCTAAACCTATAACCCTAAACCCTAAGCTCTAAACCCTAAAACCTACAACCTTAAACCTGCAACCCTAAACCTTAAACCCTAATCCCTAAACCTTAAAAACCTAAAAGCCTAAACGTAAAAATAAAAGAACCTACACCTAAATAAAAAAGCCAAATAAATAAAAATAAAAACCTAAACTAAAACTTAAACCTAATCCTAGAAATAAAATAAAAAAATAAAAAATAAACTTAAATAAAATAAATAAAAACCTAAACTAAACTAAAAATAATAAAATAAACTTAAAAAACATAAATAAAATAAAAACTAAATGTAAAACAAAAATAAAAAAAAATAAACCTAAAATAAAATAAAATAAAAATTAAATAAAACCTAAACCTAAAAAATAAACCTAAAAATAAAACCTAAAAATAAATATAAAAAAACCTAAACCTTAAATTAAAAGAAAAACTAAACCTAAAATAAAAACAAAATAAACTAAATAAATTAAATCTAAACCTAAACTAAAATAACCCTAAAGCCTAAACCATAAATCATAAACTAACCATAAACCCTAAAAACCTAAATCCAAATCTTAAACTAAATAAAACATAAAATAAAATAAATAAATAAATTTAAATCTAAATAAAATAAAATAGTAAAAGATAAAACCAAACTAAAACATAAACCTAAACGTAAGCTTAAAACTAAACCTAAAAATAAAATAAAATAAAAAATAAAAATTAACAAAAATTAAATAATAAAAAAACCTAAACTAAACTAAAAAAATAAAATAAACCTAAAAATATAAAACTTAAATAAAATAAAAACTAAACTTAAAATTATAAAAAATAAACCTAAAAGTAAAAAAAATAAAAACTAAAACCTAAAATAAAAAAAACCTAAACTTAAAATAAAAAATAAAATAAACCTAAAAATAAAAAACTAAATAAAACAAAAATTAAACATAAAATAAAAATAAGCCAAATCAAATCCATTTTCAATACCCAAAAACTACATCCACAAAAATATCCCATTTATTCTATATAATAAGTCCAAGATATTTAAATCCATTACTCTTAAGTATCATTTAATTAGTACTACTATGTTGGGTCCCAAGTGCCGGATGAGAAAAGTGGAAGGTTGCCAGTGTAAAACTTCTCAAAAATCTAACATGAATCTTTTATTAAATTATGCCAATGCTAGGACATTCCCTAGAAGAGACGCATTGTATGAAAAAATATAGTGAAAAGTGTATACTTAATTATAACAATATTAAGCTTCTTTTCTTGTAAATATTTTCTCAATTGATTTAATTTTCTCACAGGTACCATTTGTCCTTAGCCTTATCCCTGATGGGTTATTTGTTTCTCATGAGCTATATTTTTTAATCTTTTGTATTTGGAGAATTTGCTTCAAGTTTTGGGTGTTTTATGGAGAATGATGCCCTCAATACAGGTGAAGCCCTCTTGTTCTTTAACCTCAGAGGAAATAAGTTATCTTCTTAGAGTACTAATGGTGGGCAGTTGTTGAGGTAAAATGATTTTTTTATTGTAAACTATTAGTTTGAATGCGGACTGTATATATATATATATATATCTATGATTTGTGGATCTAACATTCTCAGTAAAGCTAATGGCCTCTATGTGGGTTCTTTACTCATGAATACTATATTGCATCCTATATGGACCTCCTACCATTTTTCTAAACTTAGATTCATTACTATGGAGTATTAAATGCTATACTAGTTGAGGCATCATGAAATTCTGCAATAATAATGTTGAAAAACATGCCCAATCATGTTAAACTTGTAGTGGTTCTTAGGTAAAGTATGAAAAAAATAAACTGATTGAATATTTATATTTTGGGTTGACAGTGCTAAACCTAACATAAGTATTGTATTAATCATCCATTTATATGGGATTATGGGTAATAGTGATATGATGTGTAGCTTTTAGTTACTCGAGTCTTATTTTTTGTTTAAATCTACATGAAAGTAGTAATAGTCCCACATTTGATTTGAAATATAGGGTGAGTTTCTAATATACAACTAGTATCCAATACTCATTGGCTTATGTTTTTGAGTAGATGAGTGTCTGATGTTCCATCCTATTAATAAATGATATGAAGGTAGATGGTTTGGTTGGTAATAAGTATTGCATGGGGTTTGTGCCTCTCATGAACTTTTATTTTTTATTTTTTTATCATGCATGAGTATGGTTCAAGAGCAAGAAATATACATATAGTATCCATGTGATAGAGTAGGCTCTTAGTGAATGACATTAGATGTTATTTAAAAACTTAGTCTAAAAGGTTTTGGGTAGGGAGGAGTTATAATTGATGCATGGATGGCTCTAATAAGAGACTAAGATTATTAACATCTATATTAGACAAAAATAATTTTACATTAGAGGTGAAATAAGAGTTATGTTTTGTAGTAGTAATGAGCTTAAGCCTCTAAATTGATGCGTCTAGACAGATATATTTGGCTTAACTCACCTCATGTTCCATATTCATATTTTGTAGTTAGAATTTTCACTATATGATGCATGGAACAAAAGCTTAGATGTCTCTCGTTCCATACAATCCTAATAACTATATGAATTTTCTTTTCTTTTTTATCATCGTGTTAGTAAATCTAAAATTAGAGAAGCTTTAAAGAAAACAAAATGTGGAAAAATAGTATGACCTGATGATATTCCAATAAAAGTATGGAAATGTTTAGGTGATCAAGGAATTTCTTGGCTTTCAAATCTTTTTAAAGTTATTTTAAAGACTAAAAAGATGTCAGATGAGTGGAGAAAGAGTTTGTTGGTTCCTATATTTAAGAATAAAAGTGATGCACAAGAGTATTCAAATTATAGAGTAATTAAGTTACTGTGTCATACATTAAAATTATGGGAATTGAGCATAGGTTACAATGTGATTTAAAAGTTTCTCACAATCAGTTTGGTTTTATGCCAAGTAGATCTACTATGGATGCTATACATTTGTTAAGAGATTTGATGGAGAAGTATAGAGAAAGCAAGGAGGATCTACATATGATATTAATTGATTTAGAGAAATCTTATGATAAAGTTTCAAGAGATGTTCTTTAGAGAGTTCTAGAAAAGAAAAGGAGTTATCGGTTATATTCCATTCATTAAGGATAGGCATACTAGAGCTGTTACTTGTGTCCAAGCACAAGGAGAATTGACAAAAAAAATTTCTATTTCAGTTGGATTACATCAGGATCAACTTTAAGCCCTTATCTTTTTGCTTTAGTTATGGATGTTCTAATTAGGCATTTGCAGGAAGATGTACCTTGGTGTATGCTTTTTGCTGATGACATTCTTCTTATTGATAAGACTAGAGAGGGAGTCCAAGAGAAACTTGAATTATGGAGGTCAACTCTAGAATTTAATGGTTTTTGTTTAAGTAAATCTAAGACTGAATATATGGAGTGTAATTTTAGTTGTAGAAGTTATAGTGGTAGTGTTGTGATATTAGGTAAACAAGTCATTAAAATGAGTTAGCGATTCAGATATTGAGGCTCTATTGTTCAAAATGATGATAAAATAAATAGAGATGTTATTAGTAGAAATTAAGTTAGATGGTTGAAGTGGAGGAATGCATATGGCCTGTTGTGTGATAAAAAAGCACCACTTAAAGGAAAAAAATATAACATGGTGGTAAGACCTAAAATTATTTATGGTGCAAAATGTTCGCCAATAAAAGAGAAGCATGAGACTAAGTTAACTGTTGCAGAGATGAGGATGCTTAAGCAGATGAGTAGCTTTACTCTTAGAGATAAAATGCAAAATGAGTATGTCTGGGAAAAAGTTGGAGTAGCTCCAGTGGCAGATAAGTTTAGAGAGAGTCCCCTTAGATGGTTTGGCCACATAAAGCGGCGACCGTCCAATGGCCAGTTAAGAGAATAGGTGCATTAGATTTTCCTTATGTTAAGAAAGGTAGAGGTAGACCTAAAAAGACATGGTTAAGATGAATAAAAAATGGCCTTAGTATACTTGAATTAAATGAGAATTTGACATATAATAGGTCACAATGGAGACAAAGGATTCATGTAGCCAACACCACTTAGTGGGATAAAGGCATGCTGTTGTTGTTGTTGTTGGGTCCTATTGGGAGCCATTTGAGGATTTAAGTTTAGTTTACACATTTATTTTTGCATAGCTTCTAAACATTACTTTTAATGACTTGTCCACCCACCATTGATCTTGCCTAAACATTCAGAGTAAAATTCATAATCGTATGTCAATAACTACTATCAGCATCATCCTTCTATTGTAATGTTTTTATTTTATTCTTTATACTTTTCTATCTTCAAACTTTCATTTATGTTATTTTTAACTTAGTTGTCAGTGATTTGTGTTGTCCATTACTAGTTTTCTATATATCATAAGCGATTTAGTTACATGTGTTTTCATATTTGACAATAATCTTGAGTTGTCTTCATTTGAAAGATTTAGCTATAACAATAAATGCAATATCTTGATCTATATTCTTAGTCCTAATTTAACAAGTCACCTAAATGCATCAAATCTAGGCATCCTTTGACCTTCTAGCATCGTTGAATGATATTTATTAATCTCATTTCTCTAAAATTTCTAGTCATATGCCTGCTTTATTCAACAAATACAACTCCCTATCTTTTATGACTTTTCATTTTTTACCATATTTTTGATGAACATGTGGTCTTATTTACCATAATTATATAATTTGCTAATATATATGTCCAATAACAATGTGTTTTTTCAATCTTTGTTCTATTACACTCTCTAAAAAGTATTCTTCAAGTTGATTTTAATTGAATTGATTTTAGGTGTAGTAGATTTACTCCTAAGAGCCAATGGCTAATAAAATACCTCCATGCCACTGTGTAGAATAATTTAGATTTGAAAGCAGAAAATAATCAATTTATATTGAATGTAAATATTATGTGAAATGCATCACATTTACTTTGATAGTCAAATTACAACTGGCTTCTAATTAATACACTTAAATCACTCCAGAGATGCACTTGGATTCTATTTATAGTGGATTACAACCCAAACTTAGTTCTATATATGCATAAATATTGCTCCACTTGAACAATAAAAGGACTTAAATAGTTTTTTAAAATATTCATGAAAATTTGAGCTCAATCTTGATCTGCATTATACAATGTGTTCAAGGACATAGATTTGCACAAACAGTGATGCTAACCACAACATTTCAACTCAACATATTACGATAATTTCATCAGAGAATATTACACACTTAAGAATGCCTATGAGGTCATCCAATTGCTTGTTTACGAGATCGATAACTGTAGTGTATGGTTTCTTTTATTATTAATGCATGATTATTACCAAGTAATTGTGTGAAACTTAATTATTTATCAAATTAGAAATGACTTAATATTTTTTTAAAATTTCAAATAAATTACAAATTATTTTATAACTCTGTAATCAAATAAATTTAGTTTATAAATTTATCAAAATATCAAAAAAATTTCAAAATTTGGAAAACAATGGATGACTAATATTTTGAATTTATTAAATTAGTAAATAGTAATAAAGTGGGTGTAGATTGTATAGTTTGATTTTTTAAAATTAAATTAAGGTTGATTCATTGAATTTATAAACAATTTTTTGTATTTTTTCTTGATGAGGGCATGGGTGAGTTTCTAAAATAATATATTAAAATCATCTAAATATTACTTTGTGGGTGACTTAATATTAAGGATTTACAAAAAGATAAGAAATAGGTTGTTCTTTTGTATTTAATAAAATAAAAAGTAAATTAAAATAATTTAATAAGAGGGGTGAAATTAACATAATTTAATCAAAACTTATAATGTAATAACTTAATTTAATAAGACATTATGGAATATGTGAAATTTCATAATTTAATTGCTTAGATCTAATTATGTTTTTTTTTTTAAATTTGATATAAATTTATGTTATTTTTTTTCTAACATAAGGAAAATTGATAAATCATATTCAAAATTTGAAAGGCTGTGTTTTGAATTTATCAAAATATCATATGATAGGTGAATTTAAAAATTGCATTTAATATTTTGAAATTATCAAAGTATTTAAAACATAGAGTATATTTAATCCAGTTTTGGATCTAATGTGAAAATAGTATAATTTGATTATAAATCAAATTATACTATATTTTAGGCTGATTTTAAGGCAATTTCCTTAAATTTTAAGAAATTAATTAAACAGTTATGGAATGGATGAATTCAAAGTGTATTTAGGGATTAAGGCTTACGGTTTAGGCTTTAAGTTTAGGGTTCATGTTTTAGTTTAAGGTTTAAGGTTTTTTTTTTTTTTTTACAGAGATCAAATTCAGATTCAACATTTCTTCTTTTACTTGTTTAATTTATTTAGTTTATTTTTTATTTATTTTAGTTTATTTTTTTAAATTCTTAATTTTGTTTATTTTATATTTTTATTTAGTTTAGTTTATTTATTTTAGGTTGATTTATTTTATTTTAGTTTAATTTTTAGGCTTAGGTTTAGGTTTATATTTTTGGTTGAGTTTTATTTTTATTTTATTTTTTAGGTTTAGGTTTTATTTTCTATTTTTAGGTTTAAGTTTAGTTTTTCTTTTTTTTTTTAGGTTTATGTTTTAGGTTTTTATTTTAGGTTTATTTTTAAGTTTTATTTTTTAGTTAAGCATTAGCTTTATTTTTAGTTTATTTTATTTTATTGGTTTAAGCTTAGGTTTAGTTTATGGATAAGGTTTAGGATTTTTTATTTTAGTTTAGTTTATTATAGTTTAGATTTAGGTTTATTTTATTTTGATTATTTTTTTATTTTATGTTTAGGTTTTTTTTAGTTTAGGGTAAGGTTTTATTTTTTTTATTTTTGGGTTTTATCTTAAGGTTTATTTTTTATGTTTATGTTTTTATTTAGTATTTATTTGATTTTATTTTAGGTTTATTTTATTTTAATTTTATGTTTTGTTTTTATTTTATTTAAGTTTTTAATTCTTAAGTTTATTTATGGTTTTTATTTATTTTATTTTAGTTTAGAATAAAACCTAAAAGTAAACCTAAAATAAAAACTTAAAACTTAAACCTAAAAATATAAAATAAAAATCTAAACCTAAACATAAAATAAAAAATAAAGCCTAAACCTATAAAATAAAATAAAAATAAAACTAAACTAAACCTAAAAAATAAACTAAAACAAAAAACCTAAACTAAAATAAATAAACATAAAATAAATAAACCAAACTAAATAAAAATAAAAACTAAACCTACATAAAAATAAAAAATAAAATAAACAAAAATAAATATAAAATAAACTAAATTAACCTAAACCTATCGGTTTATTTAATTATTTTTTTAAACCCTAAACCCTAAACCTAACCCTAAACCTATAACCTTAAACCCTAAAACTCTAAACCCTAAACCTTAAACCCTAACCCTAAACCCTAAACTAAACCTTACCCTAAACCCTAAGACCCTAACCTTCTACACTAAACCCAACCCTAAACCCTACTCTAAACCTACCACTAAACCATAAATAAAAGACCCTAAATCATAAGACTAAATATTAAACCCTAAACCATATAACCCCACTGACCCTCTTCCCTACCATAAACTCTAAACCCAAAACCTCCATAAACCTAAAATAAACTAAAATAAAATAATTAAAAACCTAAACCTAAATAAAAATAAAATAAAATATAAACCTAGTAAAACCTAAACCTAAATGAAATAAAATAAAATGAAAATAAAATAAATAAAATGTAAACTAAACTAAAAATAAACCTTAGAATAAAACCTAAATAAAATAAAATGAAAATAAAATAAACCTAAAATAAAATAAACCTAAACCTAAAAAATAAACTTAAAAATAAAACCAAAATAAATAAAAGAAACCTAATCCCTAAACTAAGAAAACCTATACCTAAAATAAAAATAAAAATAAAATAATAAAATAAACCTAAACCTAAACTAAAATAAATAAAACATAAACCTAAAACTAAAATAAACTAAACCTAAACCTAAACCCAAACTAAATAAAATAAAATATGCTAAAAATAAAGCTAAACCTAAACTAAAAATAAACTTAAATAAGCCTAAAATAAAACCTAAAACCTAAAACCAAAACAAATAAAATAAAATCCTAAACCTAAACCTAAAATAAAAAAATAAAACCTAAACCTAAAATAAAATAAAATAAAACTCAACTAAAAAATAAACCTAAACCTAAAATAAATTAAATAAAAAAACCTAAATCAAATAAAAAACCTAAAATAAATAAACTAAACTATAAAAAATAAAAAATAAACCTAATTAAAAATAAAAAACAAAATAAACTCAAATGAACTTAAATAAATAAACAAAAAACTAAATAAGCATAAATTAGTTTTAATTTTTTTTAAAAAACCCTAAAATATAAATCCTAAACCCTAAACCATAAACCCTAACCAAACCACAACTTAACCCTAAACCCCAAACACTAAACCTACAACCCTAAACCCCAAAACCCTAAACCCTAAACCCTAAACCCTAAACCCTAAATAATAAACCCTAAACCCTAACCCATAAAATCTAAACCCTAAAACCCTAAACCCTAAACACTACCATTATTTATAAAAATGTTGATTTAGACTTTAAAATGGTGGAGTTTGGCCAAATTCATAATAGGTAGAGCATGGCATCATAATATATGGTTTTAATTTAAAATTTGTAAGTGATATGATTAAAATATATCATTTTTTATTATTTAGACTAATTTTATGATTTTTTTTTATTTTAAACAATCCCTTATGATGTGATATGCAATATAATATAATATAATATGTTATATTGTATTATAATATAAGATGTCATACCATAGTGTAGCATCATGCATTATAGCATACTATTGTGTATTACTACTTGTTGTTTAGCATATTTTAGTTTGTTATAGTATGATGTAGTAGAGTTTGTATTGGTATAATTCATAAACGTACTGATTTATAGGCTGAGATGATGGGATTTGACCAAATTTAAGTTAAGCTTTAGGGAACATCATTGGGGGTGTGCTAGGTGTGTCATTTAATCAAAAGAATAAAATTTTGCATCCAAAATAAATGTTCAATTTTCAACCAAATTTTTAAAATTTTTTGCTTAAAGTGATTCATTTTAAGGTGTAATGTAAGATAATATATTATATGAAAGCATATTAAAATATAATGAACATAACAATATCACTTCACAAATATATGAATGTGGTGGTGTCTTACTAAATATTATTGTACATTTTAGTATGTTTTACTTTTGTTATAATACATTTGGTCAAAATGCACAAAAATGTTAATTTTAAGGTTGAGATGGAAGAATTTGGCCAAATTTGCAGCACAGACCAAGAAGCAACACCAAAATTAAACTATTTTGTAGCATTTATAATAGAAAATTAATAATTTTACATTCAAAATGAACATTATTCATATTTTGAGAAAATTTTATTATTTGTTTTTTTAAAGTGATTCTAATGAGGCGTAACATTCGAAAATATATTATATTACAATAAATTTTAATATAACATCATATATTATAATATAATATAGTGTGTTAATTCACACTATTATATGTTTAGCATGATATTGTATAGTTAGTTTGAGCTTGCACGATCACAAATCATAAAATAGATTATAATGTTAGGATGATGTAATTAAAATGAATAAATTATTAGGCTTTTGGTTGAAGTATTAGAAGTGTGTAAAAGAGAAGAAATAAGATTTGATGAGAATTCCATGTCAAGACCATGGAGGGAGATCCACTAAGGGATCACACATGCACTAGACATCACATGTGAGGGGTCTATGTCGAGCGAATAGAAGATGAGAATCTTCTGGGGATAAGGTTTGAAGTTGATTTGATTATATGATTTGTGGAAAGAAGATTCGCTGGGGATAAAAATCTATAATAAATTGGGGATTAAGATTGAATTGACTTCAATTTATTTTATTTTAATTTATGTGGAGGCATATCTGCTAGGGATATGGCTTGAGTTCACTGGGGATCAGGTATATGAACCTTCCACTAGGGAAACAAGTTTGGGTTATCTGTTGGAGATTGGGATTTGAGTTTGATTTCATAGATTTGTTCAGAGATGTATCTAATGGGGATAAGAGTTTGGTTGGATTTCTTTGATTTAGACTCTACTAGGGGAGTTAGTTTAATTTGGCTCCACTAAAGAGGTTGGTTTTGAATTTGATTTATTTTCTTGACTTGTTTATATATGATTTGGGGCTCCACTAAGGAGAAGGTTGTGATTTAACTCCACTGGAGAAAATTAGATTAGGTTTAAATTAATCTGAGTTAATGTATAGACCCTATTGGTGTGAGATGGATCCACTAAGAAGGGGCTATATCAACCTTGACCTACCTCAAATTTACAAATCCAAAGGGGTAGCATATTATCTGTGGGGTAGAGCTAGCCAATCTAAGGGGCTGCCTTTGGTGTGCAATGGTTATGCTTGGAAGAAGGCGTAGCAGAATTACATCGCCCAAAGCGAGGAACAACCGTTGGGGTTCCTGTTCGATGCATAACAAATCAAACCTGACCTAGGGCGACTACTTAGTGAATGCTGCTGGGGACTTAATTCAACTCAAAAGTAGTAAGGATTAATTTTATCTTAATTTCATGTGATTTGATATAATTTCTTTGGTTTACTTTGATTTTGAATTGAGAGCAAATCTGTTGGGGTTGTGAGCTCGGTCAACTTTGATAGATTTAATTTTTAGACCATCTCGTGTAATGGAGAGAAGGTGCTATATCGAACTTATCTTATCTCAAATTTAGAAATCCAAAGGGTAGTCTACTGGCAATGGGGTAGAGATAGCCAACCTAAGAGGTTGTCTTTTGGTGTGCAACGGCTATGGTAGGAAGAAGGCATAGTAGACTTACATCTTCTAAAGTAAGGAACAACCGCTGGGGTGACCTGTGGGTAGCACAACAAATTGAATCTGACTTAGCATAGCAGCCTCACATCCTCTTAAATGAAGACAACATGAGGTAGCTTACCGTCATCACAGTAAGGCCTATAAATTTGACAAGGCGGTCATCAGGGTGCAGTACACAAGTAAGGAAGGAAATAGTAGCAAAATTACATCCTCCAAAGCAAGAGGACCCCAGGGGCGACATAATAGTAAGGTAAGATGTCAAGCTAACCTAGAGTAGATACTGAGTGAGTGCCACTGGGGGTGGTATCTCAACTCAAAGTAGCCTGAGATAAATGATTAGAATTTATGTAGTTTATGTTTGTGTTGTGCCGATGAAGGATAGTATGTCATTCGAGTTCTCTACACCTACCCTAAACACATCATGGTAGATTCACTAACAAGAATACTTTCAACATGGAAGAGATTGCATTCAAAATAGAATTTTCATTGATGATAATCATTTTCAAACATGATTTATAATATTTCTTTAAGTAAAGCCCATTGATTGGAAGCATTGGGCGTTCTCCCTTATGATTAATAAGCTGATAAGATCCTCCTTGGTAGGCCTTCTCTATGGCAAAAGGGCTTTCCCAAGTGGGTTCAAACTTGCCTCCCATCTTGCGACAGGAAATAATCGGTCTCCTCAGAACTAAAATAAGTTCTCCTACTTGAAAAGCTCTACAATGAACCAACTTATTTTGAGCTTGAATCATTTTAGCTTTGTACAACTTGAGATTTTGGCATGCCTACAAGCATTTCTCCTCCAAACCTGTGAGCTCTTCTGACTACAACTTAGCATTCTGCTCTATTATCATCTTGTTGCCCACACCTATCCTTAGTGATGGGAGTTGGACTAATGGTTGACTGGACCATACACTGAGAAAGGAGCGAGTTGGAGTTCTATATATGATATGGTAGGCCCCAAGGCTTCAACTAAACTCATGCTCTGTGCTTATTATTGTTGAGTGTTTTCCTTAGTATTTGGATGAGAGTTTTGTTCATGGCTTCTTCTATGTTGTTTGCCCTCAGGTAGTTGATGATAGAATATCTCTAATCTATTCTACATCTTTAAGCAAAGTTATTGATCTCAGTGCTCTTGAATGCAATGCCATGATCAGATATAATTCATCAAGGCACTCCGAACCTATATACGATATGGTTCCTAAAAAATTGGAGCACATGCTAGCTATGACCTATTTGAGCCACCTTCATTTGGAAAAGTATGTAGCGGCTGATGAACCGATGACCCTTCGAAGAAGGAGGATCGATCAGGCCCACTATGTCGGTACTTCAACACTCGAATGGCCATGAGACCAATGTAGGATGTAGAATGTTGGGTGGTTGGTGTAGGACCACACCATGTATTTGACATTAGTGACATCACCTAGTCGTATCCACATAATCTTTGATCATCAATGGCTAAAGGTATCCTAGTCTCATGATCTTACGGGCTTCGTGTTTGTCTAAATAACGTAACCACCTTATAGGCTGTTGGTACAAGACACCATCCGAGAGTAGGAAAGTTCTCTGCTTCATTTGATAGGCTTGGGACTTCTCTTGAGGTAGTTTTCCTTTATTTAGGCAATCCATGAATGGTTTCCTCCAATCTAACTCCTCATCCTTCTTGGCAATGGTAACCTCCCCTTCAAGAGAGTACTTTTTGATGAGTTCAATATCATTAAGGGATAAGAATTATCTATTTTGGAATTTTATCGAAATGGACTCATCCTCCAGACAAGCCAACTCCTTGGTAAGCTTGGCTAAAGCATACGCTACAACATTTTCTCCTCGATGAATCCTATAAATGGTAACCTCTCGGATTTGGGCCAATAATTCTATGGTGTACTTGTGGTAGTGATAGAGCTTGGCCTTTATAACCTTATAGGACCCAATAATTTGGTTGATAACTAGCTGAGAATCCTTGAAGATGTTGATATTTTGTATGCTTAGAGTAACATCTAACTCCAGATCAATAATTAGAGCCTCATATTTAACTTCATTATTGGTGCAAGGATTGGACAGAAGATATGAGAATCTCATCACATCACAGTCTAGAGTTAAGAGACCTATTCCTACTGCTGCCATTCCTGGAATTGTAGATTATGATTCTTGTCCTCTTTAAGAGGAAACCACACCATCAAAGTACATCTTCCTACGGTGAATGCTAGCATCCCCTAAGTTCCTGATTTTTTCATCAAGAATATCATCACTAAGTGGAGAGTAAGCAGGAAGTGGGTGTGCTACTAAGAAATCCGCTAGCGCATGTCCTTTCACTATACGGAGGGGTATGAAGGTAATTTTAAACTACGAGAGGATCATGGACCGTCATGCCAATCGTCTAGATAGCACTGGCCATATCATGAGATACTCTAGTGGTTTCATCCTAGAGATTAGATTCACTTTATGAGGAAGCATACAGTGTTGTATTTTTTAAGATGCAAAGATTAATGCTAGAAAGCTTAATGGGTGGATAATTAGTATGATTAGGTGGCGGTAAGGTAGTAGAGTGCATTTTCCTTCCCTTCGTCATTGGCTTGGACAAACAAAGCACCAAATGAGTTATCTAACATAGCTGTGTAAAGTATAAGCAGCTTGCCCGAGATAGGGGCTGCTAGAATCAGCGGCGTCATCAGGTAATGCTTGAAATCTTTGAAAGTATGCTCACACTTATCATCTTACTTGAACTTGGCATTCTTTTTTATAAGTGCTTAGAATGGCTGACCACTTCCCGATAGGTTAGATATAAAGCTTCTAAGATAGATTAACTATCCTTGGAATTATCTAAGTTGAGTTAAACTTTTAGGGGATGACATTTCTAATATCGCCTTGATCATCTCTAGATCAAAATTGATTCCATGGTGTCAGACAATAAACCCAAGGAATTTTCCTAAAGCTACTCCAAATACACACTTCAAGGGGTTCATTTTAAAGTTAAATTATATTAACTATTTAAAAACTACTCTCAAGTCAAAGAGATGGTCTTACTTTTCTCTACTTTTGACCATAAGATCATTGATATAGAACTCGACTTGAGGATGAATGAGTTCAATGAAGATTTAGGTCATAGCTCGTAAGTACGTAGCACTGACATTTTTAGGGATGAAAGGCATGACCTTATAGCAATAGATTCGATGGGGTTCTAAAATAGTGTTTCTTTCATCTTGCCATTTTATTTGGATATATTCGATAAGCCATCCATGAAAGAGAAAGGCGCATGAGATGAGGCAATGTCCACCATCAGCTCCAAGAATAGTAGGGGAAATTCATCTTTTGGACATGCCTTATTTAAATCCCTAAAATCATGCATATGTGAATTTGACCATTCTATTTCTTAATTAAGATGACACTGGCTAACTAAGTAGGGTATTTCTTTTCCTTGATGAAGTGAGCATCGATCAGTTTCTTGACTTCAGAAATGACCTGTTATTCTATGTCTAATGGCATGCATCTAGGAGCTTGCTTGATAGGGTTAGCAGTAGGCTCTATTATTAATTTATTGATCGCTACATCAAAATCCAATCCAGGCATCTCTTCATAACACCATGCAAAGTAGTCCTTAAACTCAATTAATAGCCTAACTAAGTCATTAATTTCAATTTCATTCAACAAAGAATTGATGTATGTCTGGCATGGATCTTCTTTAGTTTCTAAGTTGATTTCCTTGAGCTCATCGATGGTTATCTTGATCTCTTCTTTGAACTCTAGTGGTGCATCTTTGACTTCAAAATAATCTGGATCATTTAAAGTTTCAAAGCATAGATCCTCATGAGTTAATGTGATTTGAAAGAAAAGAACTATCGATTCCAAATGATTGGTGATGACTAGTAGTAATCATCATCATCATTTGGACCTTGTATGAATTCTAGTCTTAGTCTTAATTGAGAGCTTTTGCATTTATTCTTCGATATTCTTTTGAAGTAATATGACCTGTGCTTTGACAAAGTATGTGGGATTAACCATTCCTCGCTAAATTATGAACATAAGGGAAGTACCAATCAAAAGGTAATTATATTAAATCTTTATATGAATCATCCTCAAGTTCTACATCAACTTCTTGACTTAAGGATGATGCTCCCAAAAAGAACCTCTAAGTCTTCACACCTATGGATGACTCAGGGGCTTCCTTAACTTCCAAACCCTCAGATTTTTGAGAGACAAGTGGGGTTAGAGCTAAGGTTCCCAACTAATTCCTATCTATTTCACATATAGACTTGGATACACTTATGTTTTGATTTGAAGATTAGTCTTCTTCGCTATCTAGCTCAAGTGTCACCTCTAAGAGAATCTACTATTAAGAAGAGCTAGCAGGTGTGCTAACAAAATAAGACTCATCTTATGAACTAGATTCTAGGTCTATATAGATAGCAGGTGTACTCCTGGTAGCTTGGACATATCTTTTTTGGGTGGCCAATAAGAAGGTTTTCACCCCATTGGGCCTCACTGGCCTCTTCCTCCTAGTGGAGGTCAGTCGTCACCCATATGTTCGAATGGAGTAATGAACTATGGGTGGAATCTAATGTCATGCTCCACTTCCTCCTCCAAGTCTATTTCCGCTCCCTTTTATTTTCTTTTTCATTCTCTTTCTCTTTCTTTTTCTTTTTCTTTTTCTTTTTCTTTTTCTTTTTCTTTTTCCTTTTTTTTAATTTTTAAACTTTGGCCAAGTTCACGAGAATAGACTTGTTGATTTTGAGGGACATAGTAAGCTGCATCCTCATATATGCTGACCTCGTGAACTGTAAATGGCTTGAGATCTCTTTTGACATAATAGATGATCCCACCTCTCACAAACTTCATACATTGATGTAGCGAGGATGGAACTATGTTGTTCCCATGTATCCATGGTCTCCCAAGGAAAGCGTTGAAAGATATATCTGAGTCTATAATGTGAAACTTGGTGTTGGTCTTCCAATCATCTATATCCAAAGGAAATACTATGGAGTCTAAGGCGTGTTGACCTCACTTTTGGAGTGCATATTCAATCTTCTCATCATAGGAGTCTTCTAGACTCTAAGACTTCCTTATCATAAGACACTTCTAAAATAAGTAAATAGTTAACGCTAAAGACTAGAAGGGTTAACCATATGATTAGGTTATGCCTTGGGGATTAGGATAATCCACCTACCCTACAACCCAAATCCAATCCATGTTCACCTTCTCAAACCAAACCTCAAGTTTAATTCAAACATCAAATTCAAATCCAAATCCAAACCAAATTCCAAAACCAAATGATTGAAGCCCATGATCAAATCCAAGCTTGAAACCCTTCCAAGCATATGACTATCCCATGGACTTAGCCAAATCTTAATCCAAATCAATCCAAAATCAATTGATTTTCTCATAATAAATTTATATCATCAATCATATTCCTAAATATAAATCAAATCTACATTCAAATGATCAAAACTAAATTAAACTAAATCAAACTAAATCAAATTAAATCAAAACCCTTCTTAATCCATATGATCCCATGGACTTAGCCAAATCTTAATCTAAATCATGTCAAACTCAATTGATTTTCCCATAAATCAATCATATTTTCAATCATCTTCAATTTAAATATATACATATAAATCATCAAAACTAAATCAAACTAAATCAAAATCAAACCTAAGCCACATGACCCAACTCCATGGACTTAGCCAAATTCCTTTATTCCAAAACCCAAATTCAATTGATTTTCTAATGAATCAATCATACCTTCAATCATATTCACAAATATAAATAAAATCTACAATCATCAAGCCTAATCAAAATCAACCCAAGTCAAACCCAACTTAACGCTTTTGACTTGAAATGTTCAAATGAACCAAAACCCATTTGAACCTAAGACAATTGAAATTGAATTTATATATAAGTCTGAAATCCATATATAAACTCAACTAAATCAAACATAATCGAAAATGAAACCAACTAAACCTAATTGGCTCACTTGACCCAAAATGGCCAAATTGACCTATTTGAGCCAAGTTTTTAATCCCCCAAATTGGATTGAACCAAGCCATCAAAACCTCCCATCATGATTGTTGATCACCTAGGTTGGTCAATTATCACAAATTAGGTCAAACCAAGTCAATCCCTTAACCCAAATGAACCAAACTAGCCAAATCCCTCAAAACCAATGATTCATACCAAATCAAAATTAATATTTGAATATGACTTGACCTTTAATTGAGTCAAACCGAACCCAATTAGCCCTCTTGACCCAAGTTGACCCAAATTGACCTAAAAGACCAAATTGACCTAAAAGGACAAATTAGGTCAAATCAAAATATAAATCAAATTGATTGTAACCAATGGCTCAATTTTATTCCAAATTGATTGTTGAACTTTACCAAAGCCATGATTAGACCCAATTGAACACAATTGACCTAAAGGTTCAAGTTGGCCTTAATCAAAACCAAATCCAAATTAATTAAATCCTAAGCCTACAATCATCTTCAGTTGGTCAACTAAATCCAAACCAACACCAACCCATGACAATTTGGCCAATTTGGTCAAATTGGTCAACATTTGACCATAATGAATTCAAATGAGCAAAATCAAATCTAAGTAAACTAAACCAACTAATTGAACCAAAACATCCCAAATGATCATATGAACTTGACCAATCCTTGGTTTGACCCAATTTGACCAATTGGTCAACTTGAAACCAACCCAATTTGACCTAAAAGAGTCAAATTGAGACAAACTAACCAAATCAACTCAATTGACTTGAAATTTGGGCTAACCACTTTTGGCTCATTTCAAATCTTCCCAAATCAAATCAATGCCAAATGATCATTCTACCCTTAGGTCAAGGGCATCACATGAGACAAATCACCCATGTAAGTGGTCATTTCCATTCCTTGGCCACTTGGTACTCTCCCAATGGTCCACTGGACCTCACAATGGGTGGTTGGGTCATCCATGACCCATGGGAGGTGAAATCACCCTCCCCATTAGAGCATTTGAAACCCATAGACACCCATGATTCCTCCTTGGCAGTCACCTCCACACCTTCAACCAACCAAGTTGAGCCAACTCACCTCCTCCTACCACCCACACTCCATGAGATGGCGATGGACACTAGAAACCAAACGATCCACCATCCAATCAAGATGAAGGGGGTATACACCCTCATTTCCACTCAAACACACACAAAATCATTCTTTAAAGCCCTAGCTACCCAAGATGAGAGATGCTAGCCATTCCTAAGCTCCCAAGCTCATCCTCGATAGAAAAATGCCATTCTGGTTAGTCCTGAAATAGGACACTCCCATTTTTGATCTAACTTCCCCATTTCTCTATCAAACTCAAATTAACTTTGGATGCTCCTTCCTAGGCCTCATTGAGTAAAAATGAATTATCTCCCAAGCTTCCTGAGCACCGATGGTGGGACTTCGATCAAAGCTGAGGTCTAAATCATCAATTTATGGCCTTCCAAGTAAACATTGAGGAATTGATCCAATTGCTTCTCAATAAGGCTTCATCTCCACTAGATGAAGCTTCCTTTATCATTCGAGCCACCGGTCATGAGCTCCGGTGAGGTATGCTTCCAAAACTAATCCTTAGGAACAAATGGGTTGGAGTTTTTTTGAAGAAAACTTGCATCTCGTGTGATCATGACCGTTGGATCCCTCTTATCAATGTTGTGAAGTTGTGGGATCCTTTTGGAGTTGATCTGAGCTCGAGTAAGCTCGGATCAAGTGAGCAATGATGGACAAACTTCATTCTCCCTCATGCACGTCATGTTAGATCATGCACCATCTTCACATGATGAAAATGGCGATGTAATTAGATCTCCTACATTAATCTAATTTAATCCTATAAAGCTGTGGGATTAATCATAGTCATTATGATCGGATGATGAAGATCACATCTGCCACCATAGGTGTTGAGTTGGACAAGTTTTAAGTAGCCAATCCTATGGCACCATGTGAAAAGCATGCCAGCAATGTGGCACCAAAAGGATTTGGCTTTAATTGGCTTAATTATTCATTTTAATGGCATAAACTTATAAAAATCATAAAAAATTTTAGTGAAATAAAAAAATGCAAATAAATACTCAATTTAAAGTTATTTCAAAGGAGAATTAATTAAAATGATCTTAACTAATTTTGAAGTAATTAAGGTTTAATTAATATTTAACTACAAAGTTTATTAGAATTACTCCTTAATGTTTTGAGCAATTAATCCTAAATTTTGTGGGTTAATTTAATGGGATGACCTCTACCTCTCATGTTTTCTTGGAATTTATTTCTAACTTAATTAATAAAATTGACTAATTAAATCTTAACTACTCTTTTAAGTTAATGATTAATTAATCCCATGAATAACAAATTGGTTAATTAAGTTTATTTGTTATTCAATAGTAAGTGAACTAAGGAATAGGGTTGGGATCCCTTTCCTAAGTTCATTTCACCCTTTTAAAATGAAATTAATTAAGATTTAACTAATTAATTAATTCACTTAATCAAATTGAAATCATAGTCACTTCAGACTTTAATTAATTAAATCATGGGGTAGATCTTTAGGTGTTTAATAACTAAAAGGAGTTTGATGAAATTATGGTTAGTCCACATGTGTGGGAAAACCATAAGAGTAATTAATTAAGTCCCTTAATCTAATTAACTATTAATCATGAGCTAATTGCATTAGGCCTCTTTTATTTCCTAGGATCATTGTAAGTTTATTTTCCATGCATATCATGTTGGCTCATAATTATTTTGTTAATTACCTTAAGGTGACATAGGTAAGGGTAATTAATTCATCTAATTAAGGGTTCAACTTAATTAACACATACATTTCCTTAAATTAAATAAAATCAGTAATGTGGGAATGTGTTTAAAACTACAAGTGATGATTTCTCTTCTCCTCTTTAAATCAAATCAAATCCAAAACTTAATTAATAAAGAAGCTTTAATTTGCTTTAAATAATCTTGTTTGATTTGACTATCCTTAAGAACTAGTTTGGTTGAATGAATCACATGCTCATATTTGATTGTCCTCTTTCTAATCATGTTAAATTTAGTATGTCATTTGGATTCATGCATCCTTCTTTTCAAAATCAAGTAAAATAAAATGATTTTCCTTTATCTAAGCTTGCATGTGTTTATTTAATTTAATATATGCGAGGCTATTCACTATTAAATCCAAATGTATTTTTTAATAGCTTATAAATGAATAATAAAATGTGTTATGATGTTAATTATAAATACATAAGAAATGCATCTGCTTATGGCTTAAGTGTATGAATGTTGAGTTCCCTTTCCTCTATTCATGTGCTGATTTATATAAGATTGAATGGTAATGGGTATATAGTCTGGACATCCCAGGAACACGAAGCTTTAGCTAGCCTCAAGGAGGAACACCTCACTTCCTTGGTTTAACAATGACACATACCCATTTGATTTCATTCTTATGTATTTCAACATTAAAATTTGTATAGAGATTTAATTCATGTATATAAATGATTCAATAAAAAAATATATTCAACCTTTGCATGATTTTCTTTCCCTCATTTATTCATACATCCGTGTGTATCCAACAAAAGCAAGTATATAGTCTGGACATCTCAAGAATATGAGGATTTAGTTATCCCCAAGGAGGTCTTTCGATTACCTCATTTCCCTAGCTTAATAATGACACAAACCTGCCTATATATTTGTACATGTATATGTATATGTATATGTGATTAGTAAATGAAAATCCCATTTTACATTTAAATTATATGCATTCATAATTGACTAAGTGGTTGAATTAATTAGCCATATGATTTGGAGCTTATTTCTATGTTAATGTATACAAATTTACATATGTTTGATGGCAAATGGGTATATAGTCTAAACATCCGAGAATACAAGGGTTTAGCTCCAAGAGGTCATTTGATTACCTCACTTCCCTTTTTTAACAATGACACATGCCTATTTAATTTCATTCTTATGTCCTTCTTGTATAATAATTTGGATGAAGTTTTAAATAAATATGTTTAAATAATTCAATCAAATAAAATATAAATTCTAAACAACACATACATTCATCATTTAAGTGTGCTAAAATATGTTGCATGTATAGATACACTTAAGATTAAATCAAATGCATGTTACATGTGATGGAAAGGAATGATTTAATATATGTCATGTGGTAGTAATTCAATCAAATTAATCTTAAGATGCCTTTCATTTTGAATAGGATTTATTTAAAGTGAAACTAAACTTAGGATTAATTAAATCATTTAATAAGCCATTAACTAAAGACAACTAAATCAAATTAATTTACTTTAGAAAGTGACTTAAGGTAGGGATGAAAGAGGGAAATCCATTTTTTCCTCTTTTTAAAACACTTAGTTGCTAAGTGTAATCTAATGAAACAAAGTAAAACATAAATTAAAATTCTCAAATCAATTAAACTACTTCGAGTGAAATCAACCTTTCATGTTAAATTGAATCCATGTACACTTAGAAAATACAACACTAATGCCTAACAAGACTTATCACATAAGCTTTAATACAGACATTAAAAATAATTCACCACTTTCAGCTCTAAGTTAGGATGGTTTATGATGTGATGTATGTTTTGTTTTATCATGTATTATTTTAGATTGGATGTTAGGTTATATGCTTCATAGACTGGATGATAGGCTAATATTAGCCTAATCATGTTTTCTACAAGGGATTATGCTTAAGGAATGCTTAAAAATAAATGTGAATGCTTTTTTTGTAGGTTGCTTAAATCCCTAAGCATAATCCAAGTTAGGATGGGTGGGCTTAGTTACCCATGTGTAGGGTGCTAAGTCCAAATTATAAATATAACTGCTTGAGATTATATGTATATTTAGCTAATATCAATTTTCCAAGTGTAGTTAGATTTACTTTTCCCATAAAAATGTACTTTTTGTAATAGGAATTATGATTAGTGTTATGGGAGATTAGGTTGAGCAGTGGCCAGAAGGCTTTGTCCTAGGGTGCCCTATGATGCCCTTAAAGCAAGCACCATCCAAATCAAAGAAAGAACCAAATCAAAAATGGAGATATGAAGAAAGAAGACCCCCATAGCATTTAATACAATTATAATTAATCTTTCATATTCTAGGTTGTATAAGGGTAGAGCTCGGCTTCCCATCTTTTCTCTCTTCGGGTTGTACGGTAGTACCCAACCACACTGGCCTTTTACTCTTTTATGATAGTTTATATAATTATTTGATGTTATGTTTACATTGTGCATTAGGATGGCATGCTTTTCATATTTTCATAAATGATTGATGCTTTAATGTGTGGCTTGGATATGATTAGGCTCCTAGGATAAAAATAACTTTTCTACCTAACTAATCACTCATAACTAAATTTCTCCTTTGAACATGAAGGATCTCCATCCTTACATAATAAAGGAATGCTTGACTTGTGAGGGAAACCTTTGTGGTGGAGAACACCTTCTTCTAGATGATTTAACCCATAACCTATTTCATCATGCATTTAGGCATAAGAAATCCTAAAGCCTCAGTTAAAATGATGTGTCTAAAATGAAAAAAAATTTGTAAAGATTTTGCATCTATAGAATAAGTCATATGCTCATACCACTCATGCTCTAGTCTCTTAAGGAGTGTGTTCAGGACTTTAGTCTCTTTCTAATTAAATAACTATCCTAGCTATCTTATAATTCAAAATACCAGACTTCATGGTTTCAAAATTTTAGGAGTTAGCTAGTAGCTACTCCAGCCAGTTATAAGTTCAGAAGTTGAACAATTTATTCACTCTTATGGAGGTAAACCCTTATGTCCACCTATCACTTTGATTTAGGTCATGCTATAGCTTGTACTAAAGCTCCCTAGATTTAGGATCCGAGGTAGCTATTTCTTTCAGGCTACGAGCATAATTCCTCACCTCTTAGGTATTCCCACAACCTTATGTTGTTGGATTATAAGCCATAGTAATCTAAATAAATTTCAACTCAAAACATATAATGTAAAGTGGCAGTTGTGTTCAATCATCCCAAAGAGTAAGTCTTTATCATTGAATGTAACTATGAAGATGTCCTTCAAGTGGCATGACTCTTCTTTCATAGTTGTCAGCTTAGCCATGCATATCTCTAGATTAAGTAAAGACTTGATTAAAGATTCCCTCATCTCTTTGGATAAGATGAGGGTGTTGTATATGCTTTACTTAGTAAGAACTTTCTAAGGTGAGCTAGGATAATGTAATCAACTATGGTTTGGTCCTCCATAAGCATATCCATATGTGGACCATCTTTTAGAGGGGTTATCTGCTCACTAGAACTAATGACCTACTTACAAACGTCAGAGGTGATGATAGAGGTGGCGGTGAAGAAATATTACTGGAACCAAGTTTTCATCACTGGACCTAGGGTTTTGTATATGCTTAACTACCCTAGGTATATTGCAATTTAAAAGACCAGACTACATGATTTCAAAATCATCGAAGGAGTTAGCTAGTGGCCACTCTAGGCAGTTATAAGTTCAGAAGTTGAATAATTTATTCTCTCTTATGGAGGTAAACCATTATGTCCACTTGTCACTTTGATTTAGGTTATGTTATAGCTCATACTAAAGCTCCCTAGATTTAGGATCCGAGGTAGCTATTTCTTTCAGGCTACGAGCATAATTCCTCACCTCTTAGGTATTCCCACAACCTTATCTTGTTGGATTATAAGCCATAGTAATCTAAATAAATTTCAGCTCAAAACATATAATGTAAAGAGGCAGTTGTGCTCAATCATCCCAATAAGTAAGTCTTCATCACTGAATGTAATGATAATGATGTCCTTTGAGTGGCGTGACTCCTCTTCCATAGCTGTCAGCTGAGCCATGCATATCTCTAGATTAAGTAAAGACTTGATTAAGATTCCCTCATCTCTTTGGATAAGATGAGTGTTTATGCTTTACTTAGTAGGAAACTTTCTAAGGTGAGCTAGGACATTGTAATCAACTCTGGTTTGGTCCTCCATAAGCATATCCATAGGTGGACCATCCTTTAGAGGGGCTATCTGCTCACTGGAACTAATGACCTACTTACCCTTAAATAGTGGAGGTGATGATAGAGGCAATGGTGAAGAAATGTTACTGGAACCAATGAATTTTCTTTCAACTTTTTATATTCATGTGCCAATTCATTTAATGCATCATATAATTTTTTATAAGAAATATTTGCACATACCTCACTTGTAGAATCCACATCAGCCATAAGACATATATTTACTTCTTCCTCTATAGTGTCATCACTTGATTCTTCTGGATCAAAATTTGTCCAAAGTGCTCTTTTCTTTTTCTTTTGAGGCTTTTTATTTTTCAAAGACTTTTTTCTTTCAGCTTTCCCTTTTTTAGATAAGTCTAGACATTCACCACTTATATGTCCAGGCTTTTTACAATTAAAGCATATTATTCCTTCTCCTACATTCAATCTTTTAGTAGGCAATTTATGTACTTTAGATTTTCCATACATGTGATATTTCTTTCTAATCATATTTTTTAGCCTTTTTGAAAGCAAAGTAATCTCATCATTATCAACATCTGAACATGAAGAATTTTTTTCACAACTATCTTCGACTTGCAAAGCAATTAATTTTTGTCTCTTTCTTTTGGAAAGAGTCATTTTGATCCCTTTGTTCAATAACTTGTTCATATGCTATCAAAGAACCAAGAATCTGATCAAATGTATAAGTAGTTACATCCTTAGCTTCACTTATAGTTGTAAGTTTTGCATCCCAATGTTTTGGAATGCATCTTAATATTTTATAAATCAAATCTTGATTTTTATACTTTCTTCCAAGTGAATGTAATGTATTTATAATTTTCATGAAGCGAGCATACATATCAGAAATTCCTTCATTTGGTAACATGCGTAATAATTCATATTCTTGTACTAAGCGTTTTATATGTTCATCTTTAACTTTGTTAGTACCTTCGTAAGTAAGAATCAATTTATCCCATATTTATTTTACAGTAGTAAGCATGGAAATTATCATGTATTTATCAGGAAGTAAAGCACAATAAAGAATGTTAAAAGACTTTGCATTTAGTTCATCTAATTCTCTTTCAAAAGTAGACCATTAATCAAAGTTTTATCAATTTTTAAACCATTCATATCAACAGTGGGTGATACAGATGTGTCAACATATGCCACATTCTAGAATCTTGTCCACGAATAAAAGTACAAATACAATTTTTCTAATAATCCAATGAAACATTATCAAGTAAATGTGGTCTATGTGTAGACTATCTTTCAAATAATATACCTTTAGGTAAAACTTATATACATAAATCAAACTTAGGGATGCTAAGCCACAAATTGAGTTGAGGCTTTAATACCAATTATTATTTATAGCACCCAAGAATGTGTTGTAGAATAAAATTTAGAAATTTTAATTTCATCTTTGTAAAAGATTTGAATATTTAATAACAATACTTTAGTGAAATGAAGAAACAAAAAAATCAATAACAAAAAAAGTAAAGTACTGAAAAGTAAAGAAAGAGAACATGGAGATTTTATGTGTTACTCAAATCGGCCACGTCCGTCTAATAAAGTTCACTAAACCAAAGTTGAGATTACAACTAATTTGTCATACTCTCCTTCATGGGCAAGTATATAATGTACTTTTCTTAACATCAAACATACTTTTTTAATGGGTAAATACAATAAAAATCAAGACAAAACAAAGAGAAAGATTCAAGTCTAACTTTTAATTTTAAGAAGTTTTTGCACTCACAGCCCAATCTATACTAATATTAAGGCAATTGAATATTAATGAAATAGAGAGCTCACTTTAATTTTAAATGAAATTACAATAAGATGTTCAATCAAATATTTAATGAAATTAGTAACTTAATGTTTCTTTAATGAATTTTAAAAGGTTTGAAATGATTTCTTTTTTGAAAGAACTTGAAATGCAAACTAAAATGCAATTACCAAACACTTTACTTTGAATTCTTTTTCACAAAAGATCATTTTTATTCAAATGATAAACAAATGCACTTGGAACAAATCAATAATTACTTGAATAAGATGTAAATTATCACATAAAGCTATCACATAACATATGCATAAACCAATTGAATATAATTAATCAATAAGCACAAAATAATTTATGCAATGTGATGTGGTCAACCAAATGGAAAAGTAATAAAATTTTAAGCACAATCAAATTTAACCAACTTTTATGAAGCTTTAAGTCATATATGAAACTTTAATTCGAAGGGATAGACAATGGATATTCAAATTATTAAGGACTTAGGAAATTAATAATCTTTAAAAGGGCTTCAACCAATATTCAATGATTAAGCACAAAATAAAGTGATTTTCTTATGTTGGCTTAGGCCAAACAAGAAATCAAAAGATTATCAACTAGGTTAAGTTCAAACAAATTGATCTTCTTATATTTGTTCTTGGCCAAACAAAATCTAAAAATTATGTCATGAAATGAACATAAGAAAATTTACATAACCTTGTAAAGTCCAAAACTAAGAAGAAATAAAAGAAGTTTAAAAACTTAGCACCATAGAAAATAAACATCAAGGAGTTGATGTTTTCAATAAGTGGAAAAACATCAACCCTTCACTTTTCTAATCAATCTTCAATAAAATGGCCAAGGAAAGGGAAGAATGATGAGAATTTTGCACTTGAATCAAAATTTTCAAGAGCTTGTTTAACAAGAATAGAAGGGTGAGCAAGAGAGAAAGAAAGAGTTTTTAACTATTTTAGAACATTTTTCAAGTTGAAACAAGGCTCTTAAATAGAATAGGAGGAGTCTAGTGTCAGCCAAAAAATTGATCCAATTAGAGGGAAATTTATTAGGAAATAATTTGAATTTCAAATCAAAAAGAAAGGGGATAGGCCAAAGAGATTTTCCATAGGCTCCTTTAGAAATTTATTTAAACCCAATATAGAATGTATGCTATGTGATTCACAATAAAATATTTAGGAAATCCCATAGAAAATTCAAGGAAGTTTATATATGAAGGAGGAGTTTTGAATAAAATAAATCCATTAAAATCCAATTCAAAGAATTCAAAAAAGGTTTCCTAAAATAGAAAATTCACAAAATAATACATGAATTAATTTAAATCAAACATGATTGTATTTTGTACTTACTGAATGTTTAAATAACATATAAATTTAATAATTTAAAGCATAGTGAACGGCCTCCCTTAAACTTTCTTAAAATATGTCAACTTGGAAAAATGAAAGGAATTATTTTGAAAAAGGGCTGAATTGAATTTAAATTTAAATAACTTAAATTAATCAATTAATCTCTAAATAATAATAATTAATCATAAGATGTTCAACATATTCCATAAAAAATTTGATTTGATTTAGCAAGTACATGTCATGCATAAAAGAGTTTGAATTAAATAATAATTCAAAATTCAAATAAGGAATTTTAAAATATGAAAATGAAAGAATATGATAATTTCACACAATTTATTACAAAACAAATGCATTAAAAATTTAAAATAATGGTTAGATGAAAAGATAATAAAAGAGAAGAAAGAATAATAGAGAGAGAATAAGAGGAAAAATATATAATTTTGGGATAATTCAATGTTCATGCACTAAAAAAAAATTATGAATGCATGAAAATGATTTAATAAAGTTTAAATATAATTTATCTTGCTTAAACACACATTTAATGGAACTTATATCGTGCATTTAGTTCATACTATTTAAAATGGATAAGTTAATGAATAATTTAGATATTAAGATATAGAAAAATATTAATAATTTTAGAATAATGAATTTAAAAATGAATGAATCATTTATTTGAATTTGTTGAGCTTTTCATTTGTCTTAATATAATAATTCTTAGAAAAATGTTCACCCAATCTATGTCCAGTAGCTTTAACAAGTTAATATAAGAACCAAAAAAGAATTTTCTATACACTTGAATTTAACTTGATTAGTGGCATTTGAATATAAACTTTTTATCATCAAAATCAATCTCAGATGAGATGGGGCTCATGAAGTCAATAATATATCGTAGAGCTATTACTTATACAAGGAGGATTGATAAAGTGTTTTTTTTTTTAATTTTAGTTGAATTATATCAAGAATCGACTTTAAGCTCATATCTTTTTACTCTAGTTATGAATGTTCTTATTAGACATTTACAAGAGGATGTACCTTGGTGTATGCTTTTGTTGATGATATTCTTTTGCTAATAAGATTAGAGAGGGAGTTCAAGAGAAAACTTGAATTAGTATAAAAACTTTCATTTGAGTTTATCTAAAATTAAATACATAGAGTATAGTTTTACTAGTATTTGTGGTGTGGTTGTGATAATGGGTGGCCAAGTCATTAAAAAGACAAATGTTTTAATTATCTCATGTCTATTGGTCAATGTGATGGTAAAATACATGGGATGTTATTAGTAGAATTTAATTTGGATGGTTGAAGTGGAGGAATGCATCTAACTTGTTGTGTGATAAAAAATTACCACTTAGACTTGAGGAATTTTTTTTTTAGGATGATGGTGAGACTTGCAATGCTTTATGACATAGAATATTGACCTATAATAGAGAAGCATAAAATTAAGTGTTACAGAGATGAAGATACTCAGGTGGATGAGAGGATTTATATTTAGTGATAAAATATGAAATGAATATATCCATGAATAGATTTGAGTAGCTCTAGTGTCAAATAAGATCTTAGAGAGAGTTGCCTTAGATAATTTGGTCACATAAAATACCCAGTCATCTGATGACTCAATTAGGAGTAGTTGTATTTGATTAAAATATGTTAAGAATGATAAAAGTAGATATAAAAAATACTAAGGTATAAAGTATAAAAATGATATTAATTTATTATAATTAAATGAGAATATGATAATTATCATATACACTGGAGAAAAAAGATTCATGTAATCAATTTGGTCCAACAAACTGAGATAAAAGGCTTATTGTTTTCATTATTTTCTTTAAATCGCATTATTGATTGATTTCAAAATTATTATTCTATCTTTTAATGGTTGTCTCCTTTTGATTGATCTCAAGAGTGTCAAACCAAAACAAATTTGAAGTAAATTGAACGATTAATCCTAAGAAGAATCCATATTAGCTTTTGATTGATATGCCAAATTTCTTCACATTATAACTTGTAGCTTATTTAGTAGCAAGTTTTCTTCTGCCCTAGTTTTCATAAGCTTTTTCTTATTTGTTTATGTGACATACTTGTTTTAAAAAATACTTTTCAAATACAAAGAGAATGAAGATTGATGATTTTTCTACATAGACCTCAAAATTATTTTCTACTCTTATATATAATAAATTGAAACTTAAACTTTAATATTACAATATTTAAGAATTATTAATTTCAAGTAAATTGATTATTATTAACATTATAGTTATGACCAACTTTATAATATTATGGCCTCTATCAAAATATTTAAAATATTATTTATTGTTCAATCATTAATAGTTTAAATAGTTTTAATATAATTTTAACATAAAATATTAGAAGTCAATTTTAACATTAAATATTATATTTTAAAAATGAAACATACTATTTTCTCATTAAGTATTAAAAATAAATTAAAAATTAAAATTTTTCTAAAAACATGTGATGTTAAAGAAGAAAAGTTTCTTTAATTAATGGGCAATAGATTTTTTTTTCTAAATAAAATCATCTATTTTCTCTTTACTCATCTAAAATTTGGCGATAAAATTGGCATTTTGTTTCTCATATATATATATATATATATATATATATATATATATATATATATATATATATATATATATATATATATATATATATATATCATTATCATTTCAGCATTATCCAAATTGAAAATGCATGAAAAAAAATTGGTCAAAATATTTTGTTCAAAATTTACAAATAATAATATTAAGTTTTCAAATCCAATAGTTTTCATTCTTATCACAATTTGATCTTAATTAGGCGTGTGCAATCTATCGATTTTAAATTTTATTAAATCAATCAATTTTAAGTTCAGATTCTCAAAAAAATTGATCCATTTAATCAATAAATATAATCCAAATAGAAATTATTTATTGAATTTTTGGTTCAAGTTAGAAAAAAATCAAAAATATAAATTATTATATTAATTATTTATCAAAGAATTATATCAATTTATGAAATAATTTCATACAAAATTAAGTAACTCTTTAAAAAATAAAATCAATAATATATAAATTTATCATTTGAATTGCTTTCTTGAGAGAAATTATCTAAAAAAATTTAAATAAAATCAATTTTTTTTAGCTATTTTTGATTTGATCAAATTAAGATGATACAAAACTGAAACGAAAATAGAATGTTATTAAATCCAAAAATATATATAAATTAAATAGGCATTGGTTCAATTTTTGAATTTTAACAAAAAATGCATACCTATAATCTTAATATTTTGGTACAATTTTTCCTTGAAAATATATTATTTTCACATCAAAAAAATTTAAAAAATAAAGAATTGAGAAAGTTATTTGAAAATAAAATGTGTAGATTTCTAAAATACTAGGCCGTTCGTTCTCATTATGACTTAAATGTTTTAATATACATTATGTAAATTATATAGAATGTATACATATAAATATAAATTAAATAGACTCGATGGATGTTACTTATTTAATGGTGATGAAATAATAATATTTTTTTATTATTTTAATTGAGGATATATGGATCAAAATTAGTATTCCATCAACAAATTAAAAAAATTATGTTTTGTTTTTTGGGAGATTATCAGAAATACCACCATTGAATTAATAGATTCTTCATATAATGATATATATATTTATATTTAAGCCTCTTCATTAATCAAATCCGTTCTTAATTTTGAATATTTACCAATCCAAATTCAAACGATCAGCCATCGGTCCATTTGTTCACCTTTCCAATGTTGAATTCACTGCCCTCATCACTTCATCCCCTAATGGCCAATTCCTTGGAAACCACAACAAATTGAAAATTGAAAAGGAAAAAAAATTAGTCATTATTCTCAAAAACCACAGAGAAATCTGGTTTCTTTTAGGCTTAATTTTTAAATTAGGCCTAATTAACTTTATAATTAGCTAATTAGGTACCTAAAAATTTTTTGAAAATAGGCAGTTGAGTCAAGGCACTTGGGACTGACATAATTTTTTTAAAAAAAAATAAACATATCCCATTTTTTGGCCATATCTTTGTCATGCGGTGTCGGATTTTTGCGTGCTTGGTATCGTTGAAAAGGTAATGAAAAATTCTACAACTTTCATGTTAAAAACTTTTGACAAATCTTGCCCGGGTAGCCATAAGTTTTGTGAATGTATGAATTTTGAAGTTGTAAAAATTAAAGTTATTGCAGCAGCCCCCATTTTTTGGCCATAATATAAGATTGTTTAATATATATGATTCTTTGCTAATATCAAACTATGTCATTATATTATATATATATATAGTTTTAATGGGTTTATTCATTCTTAAAAAATAAGCAGCTCTTCTCTTATATTTGAAGATATTTTCTTACACTTGCAAACATTTACTTCTCTCAAAACACATTAGAACTAATAAGGTGAATTTTTATCAAGATATACCTCAATTTCTCTTTATAATAAATACATATATGAAAAAAAGTTCTTAACTCTGATTTGAACTTTATGTAATTCCACATTGAATCTTTCCTCCTCTCATTTGAATTAACCAAAATAAACAAATAATAAACAACACTAGGATTATACAATCAGGACTAACTGAATGAGTAAACATAACAAATAAAAAATTGTAATAAGTGCATGCCATCAACCGTATAAAAAAGATAACACATCTATCATCATTGATGCAAATAAGAATCACACTAGTAATGGGTCATGGAAGATCATGTAGATGATGTTGTTGATGGTCCTCCTCCTCTTCCACCTTAACCCTTAACCCTAAAAAACTAAAAAATTAAAACTAAACAAAACCTAAAAAATAAATAAATAAAAAATCTAAACTAAAATAAAATAAACCTAAACATAAACAAAACCTAAAAAACTAAAACTTAAAAAAGAAAATAAAATTAAAAAAATAAAAACTAAACTAAAATAAATAAATAAAACCTAAAATAAAAAAAAAAACATAAAATAAAACTAAACCTAAAATAAAAAAAATAAAACCTAAAATAAAATTAAATAAAATTAAATAAAAAAATCTAAACCTAAAAAATAAAACTAAAAAATAATAAATAAATAAACCCTACTAAAACCTAAACTTAAATTAAAACAAAATAATAAAAATACATAAACTAAAAATAAACTAAATTAAAATATAAAAAACCTAAACCTAAATTAAATAACCTAAACTAATAAAATAAAATAAACTAAAATAAATCTAAACATAAACTAAAAAATAAACCTAAAATAAATAAATAAACCTACCTAAACTGATACCTTAAAAAACTTAAATCTAAAATAAACTAATAAAATAAACAAATAAATAAACTTAAATAAATAAATAAAAAATAAACCTAAATAATAATATAAATAAATTCAAATAAATAAATAAACTAAATAAACTACTGCGTTTACTTAGTTAAAACCCTAAATCCTAAATCCTACCCTAAACCCTAAATACCCTAACTTAACTAAAACCACTAAACCCTAAACCCTAAACTCTAAAACCTAAAACTAACTCCCAAACCTAAATAACCCCAAACCCTAAAACCTAAACCTTAAACGATAAACTCTAAACCTAAACCTACAACCCTAATCCTAAACCCCCAAACTCTAAATCTAAATAACCATAAACCCTAAACTAACCCTAAACATTAAACCTTACTAACCCTAAACCTAAAAATAGAACCTTGATGACATGAATATCACTGTCAACTAGGCTCAGTCTAAATCTGGCGATGGAGGTGAAGGCGGAGATGATAATTATTACAGTGGTGGTGGAGGATCACTAGGTGTTGGTGGATATGGAGGTGGTGGGCCTGTGCTAATTATGGTGGGAGGAGTGAGAGGTTATTGTGGAAATGACGGAGGAGATCAAAGATATGATGGCAGATCCCACTACTCAAGAGGTGGGGGTGGTCGATGAAGGCGAAGAATGGTCAATCCGATCTACTACTTATGGAAGTGTTTCTTTAAAGTAGAGACTGTTCTACTTATCAATGGTTTTTAATTTGCTCTATGGGTGCTCATTTACCTATGTCATAAACTTATGTCTTAGAAAACTTGGGGTGATTCTTAGTTGATGAAATCAAAAAGAAGAAATATTGAATCAAAATTTATTCTCTATTAAAAAAAACTTAAACCCTAAACCTTAAATTAAAACTGAAACCCTAAATCAAAAACCTAAACCCTAAAAACCGTAAACCCTAAACACTAAACCCTAAACCCTAAACCCTAAAGCCTAAACCCTAAACCCTAAACCCCAAACCAGAAACCTAAACCCTAAACCACCCCAAAAACCATAAACACACCACAAAACCCAAACTCTAACCATAACCTAAACCCTAAACCCTAAACCCTAAACCCTACTAACCCTACCACAAAAACCTATAAACCAACTTAACCCTAACCCCAAACCCAACTCCTTGAATAAAGATGTCATTATTAGTAGATATATAGAATGACCTAATCCTAGCATAGTTATGGTAGCTAAAGAAAATGTCTTCAAGATACTTTCCCTTAACTATTAGAGATTTGAATATCCTAAACCCTAATCCTAAATCACATTATAATACCATATATTATGTAATCATCATATGTTTGATCATGTAGTGATGTGTTTTTGATGTTATAAAATGTTTTGAAATGTTTAAGTATCTTATGGGTGCCCTATAGTCTATATTAATATAAATCATAAAATTATTGATTTTAAAAAAAAAGCGATGATGAAATTTATTAAATTTGAAGTGGGAATTAGGTTGTAGTACCAAAGGTGTGCTACACCACTTGTAGTCTTAAAAGTAAGATTTTTTGTTTAAAATAAATATTATGTTGTTGCATAAAGTATCATATATCATAATATATTATTCTTTGCATTTTAAATTTTTTAGTATTTTACAATCATATAGTCAAACTACACTAGAATTATTTATAAAAATGTTGGTTTAGACTTTAAAATGGTGGAATTTAGGCAAATTCATAATAGGTAGAGCATGGCATCATAATATACTATCCAACATAAAAATATGTAAGTGATACAACTAAAATATATAGTTTTTTTTTACACTAATTTTATGATTTTTTTTATCTTAAGCAATCCCTTTTGATTTTATATGCAATATAATATAATATAATGTTATAGTGTATTATAATATAGGATGCCATAACATAGTGTATCATCATACATTATAGCATACTATTATGTATTATTACTTGTTATTTTGCTTATTTTACTTTCTTATAGTATGATGTAGAAGAGTTTGTCCTAGTATAATTCATAAAAATCGGTTTATTTGAGATGATGGGATTTGGCCAAATTTAAGGTAAGCTTTAGGGAACATCATTGGGGGTGTGCTATGGTGTGTCATTTAATCGAAGAATGGAATTTTGCATCCAAAATAATTGTTCATTTTTCAACCAAATTTTTAAAAAAAATTTCTTAAAGATATTCATTATAAGGTGTATGTGAAAGCATATTAAATATAATGTACATAACAATATAACTTCACATATATATGAATGTTGTGGTGTGTTACTAAATGTTATTGTACATTTTAGTATGTTTTACTTTAGTTATAATACATTGGGCCAAAACTCACTAAATGTTAATTTGAAGGTTGAGATGGAAGAATTTGGCCAAATTCATGGCACACACAACACCAAAATTATGCTATTTTTACCATTTCTAATAGAAAAATAATAATTTTACATCCAAAATGAACATATTTCATATTTTGAGAAAATTATGTTTTCTTTCTTTTTAAATGATTTTAATGAGCCTTATGTTAGACAATATATTATAATATAACAAATTATAAAATAACATCATATATTATAAAATAATATAGTGTGCTAATTCACACTATAATATGTTTAGCATGATATTGAATAGTTAGTTTGAGCTTCCAGCATCATAAATCATAAAATGTTGATTACAATGTTAAGATGATGTAATTTGAATGAATACATTGTTAGGCTTTTGGTTGATGTATTAAAGGTGTGCATAAGTGAAGAAATAAGATTTTATGAGAATTCAATGTCAAGGACATGGCAAATCCATTAGGGATCACACATGCAGGACATGACATGTGAGTGATCTATCGAGGGCATAGAAGAATAAAATATCTTGGGATAAGGTTTGAATTTGATTTGATTATATAATTTATGGAAAGAAGATATGTTGGGGATAAGAATCTATAATCCATGATTATGATGAATCAATTTTAATTTGTTTGTTTTTTGATGTGGAGGCATATCTACTAGAGATATGCTCCAAGATGGGTATATGAACCTTCCACTAGGGAAGCAAGTTTAATCCACTTGTAATTTAGGGTGGGAGTTTGGTTGGATTTCTTTGATTTGGGGTGTTGGTTTAATTTGGCTCCCAAAGGTTGGTTTTGAATTTAATTTATTTGCTTGACTTGTTTATATATGATTTAGGGCTATACTAAGGAGAAGGGTGTAATTTAACTCTATAATGGAAAATGATTGGTTTTAATATTTAATGTATGGACCCACATGGTGTGCAATGGACTCACTAAGACTATATCGATGACCTACCTAAGTTTGCAAATCTAAAGAGATAGTCTCTATTTGGATAGAGCTAACCAACCTAAAGGGTTGCCTTTGGTGTGATGTGCTAGGAAGAAGGCACAATACTTACATCTTCCAAAGTGAACAACCGGGGTGACTGTTGGATGCACAACAAATCGAACGACCTAGGTGACTCAGTGAATGCACGGAGACTTATGTCAACTCAAGAAAGTGGTTAATTTTATGTTAATTTTGTGTGATTTGATATGGTTTGTTTGGTTTAGGTTGATTTCAAATTGAGGGCATATCTACTAGGGATGTGAGCTTGATCAAATTTGATAGATTTATTTATGGACCATGTTGGTGTGTGATGGACCCACTAAGAAGGGGATATATCGGACTTATCTATCTCAAATTTAAAAATTAAAATGGATAGTCTAGCCATGGGGAACTAACCTAAGGGGTTTACCTTTAGTGCAACGACTATGCTAGGAAGAAGGTGTACTTATCTTCTTTTAAAGAGGGAACACACTTTGGGGTGACTGTTGGTGTCAAACTTGACTTAGGGGTGACTATTGAGTGAATGTGGGACTTATATCAACTCAAGAGTTATGCATCCTTATAAGGAGTTTTGCTAACCTTGCCTAAAGATAGGATGCTTGGGAAAAGGTACCCTAGGGTGTCCTCCTAATCCACAAGTGAATATATATATATATATATATATATATATATATATATATATATATATATATATATATATATATATATATATATATATATACATATATATATATATATATATATATGCTGGACCATTGTTGTGTCCACCAGATGTCACACCTATCTTAATTTAGATCAAGAAAGAATCGCATCCATTGGATTGATTCTCAAACCATGGTGGTTACTAGAATAGGAATTGTCTATTCGATAGTAACGGGTAGTGTCTAAATAGGGATGCAAAGGATGTAATCAAATATAGTGCAGGGAGGTGCTACTAGGGGGCATTATCTAAGCCTTGGAAAAGAAATCTTATAGGTGTATGGCTAACTCAAGAAGAAAGCATAGACTTACATCTGCCTTGAGTGGTGTATCCTAAGGTGTGAAAACTAACCAACCTAAGGTGTATTTGTTAGCATGAGTGGTGTATCCATTAGTATAGTGAGAACCAACCAACCTGAGGTGCCCATCAGTGTCTAACGATCAATCAAAAGAAAGCATGGCTTACAACTTTCTAAGTGAACGATCATCGGGATAGTCTATCGGGGAGAGATGTATCGACTAGAGTGACTAAGCGGAAGCACCGAGGAAGGGTTGGACCCAAACTTGAAGTATTCAAGAGAAGGAGCCACTAGGGGACTTATCCTAAATAAATATTTAGTCAGTGCATGAAGGCTAATCTAAGAAAGCGTGCGACTCACATCCTCTTAAATGAAGCCAACATGAGGTAAACGGCCATGCAGTAAGGCCTACCAAACTAAAACAAAATGTGGAGTGGCCAAGTAAGAAAGGAAAGTGTATTACATCCTCAAAAACAAGAAGACCACTAGGGTGACACACTAGTAGGGTAGCACTAGACCTAGAGCAGCTATTGAGTGAGTATCAATGGGGGAATTATCTCAACTCAGAGTAGCCGAGATAAAAGATATGTGTTTGTTTTATATCTTTGTGTGTAGTTTGTGTTTGTGTTTGATGAAGGATAATCTTTCATTCCTTACTACCTTAAACATATCAGATTCAAATAAGAATACTTTCAATATGGAGGAGATTGAATTCAAAATGAAATTTTCATTGATGATAATTATTTTCAAACATAATTTATAATTTTTCTTTAAGTAGAGCTTGTTGATTGGAAGCATTGGGTGCTCTCCCTTATGACTAATAAGCTGATAAGATCCTCTTCGGTAGGCATTCTCTATGGCAAAAAGGCCTTCCCAAGTGGGTTCAAACTTGCCTCCCATCTTACGACAGGCAATAATTGATCTCCTTAGAACTATTATAAGCTCTCATACTTTAAAACCTCTAGGATAGACCAATTCCTTGTGAACTTGAATCATTTTAGCTTTATACAACTTGAGGTTTTGGCATGCCCTTGAGCTCTCTCATCAAAACGCCAGCACATCTATTAGTGATGGGAGTTGGACCTAATGGTAGAGAAACCCATACACTAAGGAGAAAGGATTAGGCGAGTTGGAGTTCTATATAGTGAGTAGCCAGGCCTCAAGTAAGCGCTCATTCAACTATTGTTTATTGTTGTCAAGTGTCTTCTTTACTATTTGGATGAGAGTTTGTTGAAGGCTTTGCTAAGCGTTTTCCCTAGAGTAGTTGATGGTAGAATATCTCCAATCAATGTTGTGTCTCGGCAAAGTTGTTGATCTCGATTCTGAATGTAGTTCCATTATCAAATATAATTTATCATGCACTGAACCTATTTGCATTATGGTTCCTAAAAATTAGAGCACATCTTGAGCTGTGACCTCTCTGAGCAAAATCACCTTTGCTCATTTGGAAAAGTATTAGTAGCACTAAGAGCGATGACCCTTGGAAGAAGGAGAATTAATCATACCCATATGTGGTATCCCAACACTTGAATGGCCATGATGCTAATGTAGGATGTAGAATATTGGGTGGTTGGTGTAGGACACATGTATTTGACATTGGTGGAATCGCTAGCCATATCCATTAATCTTTGAGCATCAATGACTAGTATCTAGTCTCTTGATCTTGGCTTTCATCATCAGACCAGATTGGTTGGATCCATATAATCCTAAGTGTACCACATATGATCAAAAGATCATCAGAACAAGACACCATCCACAAGAGCATAGGAAAGTGCTCTTTTGCTTCATCTAATGGGCTTGAGACTTCTCTTGAGTAGTTTTTCCTTTATTTAGGTAATCCATGAATAGTTGCCTCCAATCTAACTCCTCGTCCTTCTTGGCAATGGAAACCTCCCCTTCAAAAGTACTTTTTGATGAGTTCAATATCAATAAGGGATAAGACTTATCTATTTTGGATCTTTATTGATATGGACTCATCCTCCGGACATGCCAACTCCTTGGCAAGCTTGGCTAAAGCATACGCTATGATGTTCTCTCTTCGAGGAATCTTATAAATGGTAACCTCTGAGATTTGAGCCAATAACTCCATGGTGTACTTGTGATATTGATGGAGCTTGGGATTTATAACCTTATAGGACCCAGTGATTTGGTTAATAACTAGCTGAGAATCCTCAAAGATGTTGATGTTAAAGATGCTTAGAGTAATGGCTAACTCTAGGCGAAATAGAGTCTCATATTACTTCATTGTTTGTGCAGGATTGGATAGATGATATGAGAATCTCATCACATCATAGTTAAGAGAACTATTCCTACCCCACCTTTCCTAGAATAGTAGATTGTGGTTTTCTCTCTCTTTGAGGAAGCCACACCATCAAAGTACATCTTAATGGTGAATACTAGTATCCCCTAAGTTCATGATTTGTTCATGGAGATCATTACTAAGCAAAAGAGTGGGTGAGTGTGCTAAGAAATCTACTAACTTATCCTTTCACCGCATGGGAGAATGAAGGTAATGTCAAACTATTAGAGGATCATGGACCATCATGCCAACATGGATAGCATCATGTCATGAGATATTATAGTGGATTGATCCTAGAGATTAAGTTCACCTTATGAGGAAGCATAGTGGTGCTTTTGGGATGCAAAGATTAAAGTTAGGCAATGCTTCTCAATGGATGGATAATTAGCCTCAATAGGGATTACATGATGGATGAGGTAGTAGAGTGCTTCTTTCTTCCCTTCATCATTGGCTTAGGCCAACAAAGCACCAAGGGAGTCATCTAACGCAGCCGTGTAAAGTATGAGTGGCTTGCATGGGATAGGCTACTAAGATCATCATCATTAATGCTTGATGTCTTCGAAGGCATGCTCACACTTGTCATCCCACTTGAACTTGGCATCCTTTTTGACAAGAGCTAAAAATGGCTAACATCTTCTCGATAGGTTGGATACAAAGCATCTTAGATAGTCCAACCACCCTTGGATCGAGTTGAGTTAAACTTTTGGGGGTGCATTTTAATATTTCCTTGATCTTCTCTAGATTGATTTTAAATCCCTGGTGTCGAACAATAAACCCAATGAATTTCTCTCAAGATACTCTGAATGCACACTTCAAGGGGTTCATTTTGAGGTTAAATTGTCTTAAGTATTCAAAAATTACTCTCAAGTCAAAGAGATGGTCTTCCTTTTCTCTACTTTTGACCATGAGATCATCAACATAGCACTTTGACTTGAATGAGTTCATTGAAGATTCATAGTAGCATGTAGCACCAACATTTTAAGGTGAAAGGCATGACCTTATAGCAATAGATTTTCAATCGGGGTTCTAAAAAGTGTTTTTTCATCTTGGGGCCATCTTTATTTGGTTATATCAGATGAGCCATCCATGAAAGAAGACTACATGAGATGAGGCAATGTCCACCATCATCTCAGATTGGTAGTGAAATTCATCTTTTGGAACTGCCTTATTTAAATCCCTAAAATCAAAACATATGTGAATTTGAAATTCTTTTCTTAACGGACAACGGCAAATAAGATAGGGTATTTTTCTTCTAAAAGCCATCATGGATCTTCTTGACTTCATAAATGACTTATTATGTCTAATTATGCATCTAGGAGCTTGCTTGATAGGGTTAGCGGGGCTCTATTGCTAGTTTATGGAATACTATGAGAGCCAATCTAGGCATCTCTTCATAACTCCATGTAAAAAATTAAACTCAATAGCTAACTAAGTCATTGGTTTCAATTTCATTTAACAAAGAACTGATGTGTCGTGGATCTTCTTTGGTTCTAAGTTGATTTCTTTGAGTTCATCGATAGTTAACTTGATCTCTTCTTTGAACTCTAGCAGTGTATCTTTGACTTCAAAACTATCTAGATCATCTGAAGTTTCTAAGCATAGCTCCTCATATGAGTTAATGTGATTTGAAAAGAAATTATCGATTCTAAATGATTGGTGATAGCGACAATCATCATCATCATTGACCCACTATATTGAATCCTAGTCCCAATCTTGATGGAGAGCTTTTGCATTTGTTCTTCCATATTCTTTTTTAAGTAGTTTGACGTGCTTTCACAAAGTATGTGGGATTAACCCTTTCTGCTAAATTATGAACACAAGGAAAGTACCAATCAAAAGGTAATTCTATTAAATCTTTATATGAATCATCCTCAAGTTCTACATCAACTTCTTGACTTGAGGATGATGCTCCCAGAAAGAACCTCTGAGTCTTCATAGTTATGGATGATTTAGGGGCTTCCTTAACAACCAAATCATAAACTTTTTGAGAGGAAAGTGGGGTTAGAGCTAAGGTTCTCAAGATGCTATTTCACATATAGACTTGGATACACTTATGCTTTTCTTTGGAGCTTCTTCATCAGCTATCGGCTCAAGTATCATCTCCAAGAGAATCTATTGTTGAGAAGAGGCTAGTGTGCTAAATATAAGACTCATCCTTTGAACTAAATTTTATATATGCGGTGTACTCTTTGTAATTGGGACATATCCTATTTGTGGCCAATAAAGAGGTTTTCTACCCTCTGAGCCTCTTCCTCTTCTAGTGGAGGTCGTCATCCTACCCATATGTTCAACTGGAGTAATGAACTATGGGTGGAATTTAATGTCAGGCTCATTTCCTCCACCAAGTCTATTTCTGCTCCCTTTTATTTTCATTTTCATTTTCATTTTCTCTTTTCTTTTCTTTTTCTTTTTATCTTTCCATCTCTCTTTCTTTTTCTTTTTATTTTATTTTGAAACTTTCACAAAGTTTGTGAGAATAGACTTGTTGAGGGAGGTAGTAAGTATCATATGCCGACCTCATGAACTATCATGGTTTGAGATCTCCTTTGACACAACGATCCCACCTCTCATGAACTTCATACACGATGTAAAGAGGATGGAACTATGTTGTTCTCATGTATCCATGGTCTCCCAAGCAAAGTGTTGAAAGATGTATCCAAGTTTAAAATGTGAAACTTGGCATCCATCATCTATCTAAGCAACACTATAGAGCCAGGCACATTGACCTCACTTTTGGAGTCTTGATTCAATCATCCCATCTTAGACTTAGGAGTCTTAGACACTAAGACTTTCCTAGTCATAAGGCACATCTAACAAAATTAGGAAAACACTTAACCTAAGCTATACTTAGAAGGGTTAACCATAGGATAAGGTTATGCCTTAGGGATTAGGATAATCCACCTACCTACAAATCCAATCCATGTTCACCTTCTCAAACCAAACCTCAAGTTCAATTCAAACATCAAATTCATATCCAAATCCAAGCCTAAATTCCAAAACCAAATGATTGATGATCAAATCCAAACTTGAAACCCTTCTAAGCCATATCCCATGGACTTAGCCAAATTTAATCCAAATCAATCCAAAATCAATTGATTTTCTCATAATCAATTTATATCTTCAATCATCTTCCTAAATATAAATCAAATCTACATTCAAATGATCAAAATAAATCAAACTAAATCAAATTAAATCAAAACCCTTCCATATGACCTTATCCCATGGACTTAGCCAAATCTTAATCAAATCACTTCAAACTCAATTGATTTTCTCACAAATCAATCATATTTTCAATCATATTCAAAATTTAAATGAAATATACAAATCATCAAAACTAAATCAAACCAAATAAAAATCCAAATCTAAGCCACATGAACCAACTCCATGGACTTAGCCAAATTCCTTCATTCCAAAACCAAATTCAATTGATTTTCTCATGAATCAATCATACCTTCAATCATATTCACAAATATAAATGAAATCTACAATCATCAAGCCAAACCAAAATCAACCCAAGTCAAACCCAACTTAACCCTTTTGGCTTGAAATGTTCAGATGAACCAAAACCCATTTGAACCCAACCCAATTGCAATTGAGTTTATATATCAATCCTAAATCCATATATAAACTCAACTAAATCAAACTCAACCCAAAATCAAGCCAACTAAACCCAATTGGTCCACTTGACCCAAAGTGGCCAATTTGACCTATTTGAGCTAAGTTCTAATCCTACCCAAATTGAACCAAGCCCATCAAAACCTCCCATCATGATTGTTGATCACCCTAGGTTGATCAATTATCACAAATTGGGTCAAACCAACAACTTGGTCATTTTACCAAGTCAACCCCTAACCCATATGAACCCAAACTAGCTAAATTGCAACCTAAGCCCTTGAAACCAATGATTCATACCAAATCAAAATCAATATTTGAATATGACTTGACCTTCAATTGAGTCAAACCAAACCCAATTGGCCCTCTTGACCCAAGTTGACCCAAATTGACCTAAAAGATTAAATTGGGTCAAATCAATATAAACCAAATTGATTGCAATGGCTCAAGTTCATTCCAAATTGATTATTGAACTTGACCAAAGCCATGATTGGACCCAATTGAAACTAATTGACCTACTTAGCCCAAATTGACCTAAAGGTTAAAGTTAGCCTAAATCAAAAACAAATCCAAATTAATTGAAACCAAAGCCTACAATCATCTTCAATTGGTCAACTAAACCCAAACCAACACCCAACCCAAGCCAATTTGGCCAATTTAGTCAAATTGGTCAACTTAACCCATTTGACCCAAATGAATTCTAATGAGCTAAAATTAAATATAAGCCATACTAAACTAAACCAATTGAACCAAAACATTCCAAATGATCATATGAACTTGACAACCTTGGTTTGACCCAATTTGACCAATTGGCCAACTTGACCCAACCTAACAATTTGACCTAAATGAGTCAAATTAAGCCAAACTAACCAAATCAACTCCAATTGACTTGAAATTTGGGCTAACCCACTCATTTCAAATCTTGCCAAATCAAATCCAATGATAAATGATCATTCTACCCTTAGGTCAAGGGCATCCATGAGAAATCACCATGTAAGTGGTCATTTCCAATCCTTGGACACTTGGTACTCTCCAATCATCCTCTAGGCACGGACACGCCAAGGGGTGGTTGGGTTATCCATGACCCATGGGAGGTAAAATCACCTCACCCTCCACATTGGAGCATTTGAAACCCATAGGACACCCATGATTCCTCTTTGGCGGCCACCTCACCTTCAACCAAGCCGAGCCAACTCACCTCCTCCCACCCATGACTCTATGAGATGGCGGATGGCCACTAAAAGCCAAACCCAATCCCCATCAAGATGAGATGGGTATACACCCCCTCATTTCTACTCAAACATGCACAAAAATCATTCCTCATAACCCAAACTACTCAAGATGAACTACTAGAGCCATTCCCTAAGCTCCCAAGCTCATTCCTCGATCAAAAAATGCCATTCTCATCCATCCCAAAATAGGACACTCCCATTTCCAACCTAACTTCACCATTTCTTCATCAAACTCAAATTAACTTTGTACATATCTTCCCTAGGCCTTGTCAACCAAGAACAAATCATCTAAGCTTCATGAGCACGGTGGGACTTGATGAAAGTGAGCTCTAAATCATCGTTCATGGCCTTTTAAGTGAACATCGGGAATTGATCCAATTCTAGTCAAGAGCTTCATCTCCACTATTTGAAGCTTCCTCTCATTTGAGCGGTCTTGAGCTCGTGAGGTATGCTTCCAAAATTGATCCTTAGGAAGAAAACTTGCATGGGTTGGATCCCCTCGATTGATGTGATGAAGTGTGGGATCCTTTTGGAGTTGATCAGCTTCGGTAACCTCGGATCATGTGAAATGGTGGATGGACTCCATTCTCCCACACTCATGTGACATTAGATCACACATTGTATTCTTGATCGGAATGGACGGGTTTAGATCGCTAGATTGATCTCGATCTAATCCTATTAAACTTATGGGATTAATCGTAACCATCGAATCTTAGATCAGACGATGAACGAGAAAGCATCACACCACATGCTTGAGTGATAAGTTTTAAGTAGCCAATCTTGTGAAATACATGTGTGGCATTGGCGTGTATGGCATAATAGCTTTAATTAGGTTTAATTAATCTTTTCTAATGGATAAAACTTCTAAAATTATAAAAAAAAAATCAAAATTATAAATAAATACTCATTTTAAAGGTATTTCAGAGGAAAATTAATTAAAATAATCTTAATTAATTTTGAATAGTAATTAAGGTTTAATTTCAAATTTTATTAGCTTAATTACTTAAGCAATTAATCCCAAATTTTGTGGGAAAATTTATTGGGATGACCTCTCCTCCATGATTTTCTTGGGATTTATTGCTCAATTAGGAAAATTGACTAATTAAACCTTAACTTCTCTTTTAAGTTAATTAATCATTAATTAATCCCATGAATAGTAACAAATTGGTTAATTAAGTTTATTAATCATTGTTCATAAGTGAAGTAAGGAATAGGGTTGGGACCCCTAAATTCATTTCACCCTTTTTTAAAATGAAATTAATTAAGATTTAACTAATTAATTAAACACTTAATCAAATTGAAATCATAATCACATCAGACCTTAATTAATTAAATCATGGGGTAGATCTTTAGGTATTTAATAACTTATAAGAGTTTAATGAAATTATGGTTAGTCCACATGTGTGGAAAACCATAAGAGTAATTAATAAAGTCCCTTAATCTAATTAACTATTAATCATGAGCCAATTGTATTGGGCCTCTTTTATTTCCTAGGATCATTGCAATTTTATTTTTCTTGCATATCATTTTGGCTCATAATTATTTAGTTAATTACTTTAAGGTGACATAGGTAACGATAATTAATTCATCTAATTAATGATTCAACTTAATTAACTCATAAAATAAACTTAATTACATTTGCTTAAATTAAATCAAATCACTAATGTGGGAATGGGTTTAAAACAGAAAGCCATGATTTCACTTCTCCTCTTTAAATCAAATCAAATCCAAAACTTAATTAATAAAGAAGCTTTGGTTTACTTTAAATAATCTTATTTGATTTGATTATCCTTAAGAACTAGTTTGGATGAATGAATCACATGCTTATATTTGATTGTCCTCTTTCAAATCATGTTAAATTTGGTATGTCATTTGAATTCATGCATCCATCTTTTTAAAATCAAGTAAAATAAAATTGATTTCCTTTATGTAAGCTTGCATGTGTTGATTTAATTTAATATATGGCTATTATCACTATTAAATCCAAATGTATTTTTCAAAAGCTTATTAAATGAATAATAATATGTGTTATGATGCTAGTTATAAATACATAAGAAAAGCTTATTATAGCTTAAGTGTATGAATGTGAGTTCTTTTCCTCTATTCAATTGTTGATTTATATAAGATGAATGGTAATGGGTATATAGTCTAGACATCCAAAAATGAGGCTTTAGCTAGCCCAAGGAGGCCATTTGATTACCTCACTTCTATGGTTTAACAATGGCACATACCCATTTGATTTCATTCTTATGTATTTCAATATTAGAATTTGGATAGAACATTAATTCATATATATAAATGATTCAATAAAAAATACAATCTTTGCATGATTTTCTTTCCCTCATTTATGTATACATCTATGTGTGTCCAAGAGCAAGTATATAGTCAGAATCTCAAGAATACAAGACTTTAGTTAGACAAAGGAGGTCATTTGATTTACCTTCCCGGTTTCAATAAACATTTTGCCTATATCTTCATACATGTATATATATATGTGATTACTAAATAAAATCCCATTTTACATTAAAATTGCATGCATTCATAATTAACTAAGTGGTTGAATTAATTAGCCATATGATTTGGAGCTTACTTCCTATGTTCATGTATACGAATTTACATATGTTTGAATGCAAATGGGTATATAGTATGGACATCTCGATTATATGATGCTTTAGCTAGCTCTAAGGAGGTTATTTGATTACCTCACTTCCCTGGTTTAACAATGGAACATGCTTATTTAATTTTATTCTTATATCTTTTTTGCATAAGAATTTGGATAAACTTTTAAATTAATATGTTTAAATAATTCAATCAAATAAAATATAAATTCTAAACATACACATACATTCATCATTTAAGTGTGCTAAAATATGTTGCATGTATAGATACACTTAGGATTAAATCATATGCATCTTACATGGGATGGAAAGGAATGATTTAATATATGTCATGTGGTAGTAATTCAATTAAATTAATCTTAAAATGCCTTTCATTTTGAATAGGATTATTTAAAGTGAACCTAAACTTTGGATTAATTAATTCATTTAATAAGACATTTACTAAAGAGAACAAATCAAATCAATATACTTTAGAAAGTGACTTAAGGTATGGATGAAAGAGGATAATCCTCTTTTCTCTCTTTATACACTTAGTTGATAAGTGTAATCAAATTAAACAAAAGGAAACACAAATTAAAATTCTCAAATCAATTAAACTACTTCAAGTGAAATCAACCTTTCATGTTAAATTGAATCCTTCTACACTTAGAAAATACAACACTAATGCTAACAAGGCTTACATAGCCTTAATACACACACAGAATTAAGTCACCACTTTAGCTCTAAGTTAGATGGATGGTGTATATTTTGTATTTTATGATGTATTATTTTAGATTGGATGTTAGGGTGTATGCTTTGTAGATTGAATGATATTCAATATATTTGGGATTATGCTTAAGCATGTAATAAAGTTAAATTAGCAAGTTACTTACATTATAAAATTAAGTCCAAATTATAAATACAACCTTGGGATTATATGTATATTTAGCTAACCTCTATTTTGTATGTCTAGTTAGATTTACTTTTCCCATAAATGTAATTTTGCAATAGGAATTAGGATTAGTGCTATGAGGATTAGGATGAAGTGCGAAGGCTTTGTCCTGGGATGCCATGTGATGCCGTTGAAGCAAGCACCATCCAAATTAAAGAAAGAACCAAATCAAAGATGGAGATATGAAGAAAGAAGACCCCCATAGGATTTATTACAATTATAATTATTCTTTCATATTCTAGGTTGTATAAGGGAGTTTGGCTACCCATTTTTCTCCTTGGGTTATCTGATGACCTTTATCTTTTTTACAATAGTTTATATAATTGTTTGATATTTTGTTTACATTGTGCATTAGGACACATGCTTTTCATAGTTTTTTAAATGATTGATGCTTTAATGTGTGGCTTGGATACAATTAAGCTCTTAGGATGAAAAAAACTTTTCTACCCAACGAATCTCTCATAACTAAATTTTAAACAACTCATAACCTCATCATTAAGTCTAAGACATAAATATGATAATTAAAAAATTGTAAGTTGTATCATGTATGTATGCATGCATATTCTTTCTCTCTTGAACATGAAGAATCTCCAAAGGAACTATGGCATCCCTTGTGGAGAATCCATAACTATTTTATTTTTTAAGCATAAGAAATCCTAAAGCCTCTGTCAAAATGATGTGTCTAAAATAAAATAAAATTTGAAAATATTTTGCATCTATAGAATAATTCATATGCTCATATCACTCATGCTCTAGTCTCTTAGGGAGTATGTTTAGGACTTTAGTCTCTTTCTAATTAAATAACTACCTTAGCTATCTTGTAATTCATAAGGCTAGACTACATGGTTTTTATGTAGGAGTTATCAGCAACCACTCTGGGTTATAAGTCCGAGTTAGATAATTTATTCTCTCTTGTGGAGGTAAACCCTTATGTCCACCCGACACTTAGATTTGGGTTGTGCTTTAGCTCATACTAAAGCTCCCTAGATTTAGGATCCAAGGTAGCTATTTCCTTTGGGCTATGAGCATAAATCCTCACCTCTTAGGCATTCCACAACCTTATGTTGGTGTATTATAAGCCCGAGTAATCTAATTAAATTTTAACTCAAAACATATAAATATCTTCAACTTCAAAATTATAAAGCCCAACCATGGAATAAACTAGAATGCTCACTAGGCTTCCTAGTATCATGAGCATTTCTTATTTCATTTGGATTCCAAAAAAAAGTCTTCTCCTTGAACTTTTCCCAATTGATTTTCCAAATACAACCAATCCTTTGATAGTCTAACCATGAAATGATAATTGTCTACTTTAATCGAGTATTTTTAAGAAATTTCATGCCTTAAAAGTCTTTTATTAGAGTCTCTTGTAGGGTGATGCCTCTATCTTTTGAAATAGTACATCATACCTCAATGTTATACCCAAGCACATCAAAAAGTACCCCCCCTCCCTACATCCAAAAATAAACACCACAAGGCCCTCTCATCTTATTTATTGAATCCTCTCAACATCATCCTTTCTTTTTGGAGTTTGGAGATGTCGATCCTCTAGTAGGCAAGGGTTATTGACATAATAAATTATACACTTGGGTCAACCATAACTCTGATAGCTTTCTCCAACATCCTATAATGTAAAGAAGCTGTTGTGCTCGGTGGTTCCTATGAGTAAGTCTTCATTAATGAATGTAACTCCTAAAATGTCCTTCGAGTGGCATGCCTCCTCTTTAGTAGCAGTTAGCTGAGCTAAGCATGTATCTAGATCAAGTAAGGACTTGATTAGAGATTCCCTCATCTCTTTGAATAAGACAAGGGTGTTGTATATGCTTAACTTAGCTGGAAACTTTCTAAGGTGAGCTAGGACATTATGATCAACTCTAGCTTGGTCCTCCACAAGCATATCCATGGGAGGAGCATCCTCTGGAGGGGCTATCTGCTCACTGAAACTAATGACTTTCTTACCCTTATCCTGAGGCACTACCTTAGGAGGTAGAACTTTGCCATTGCTAGGTTGACTTCATTGACTTCTAGGAATGATGAGTTTATGGAAAGTTTACTTTCTTATTGGGCATACCTACAGCTTCTCCTATGGGATCCTCAGAGTTAGTTGTCTCCAAGTCAATCTCAAGAGGTGAACCTGATTGATTTAGAGAAGGATCATCCCACTCTGAATCAGAAAGGAAAGGATCAAAACTACTAGAGCTATTATTTTTATTTAGACTCGGAGAGATTTCAATTGGAATAAAATCAAGTGCATCATAAGTAGAAAATATATTAGTAGAATCAGCTTTCTTCATTAATTTTATCTAGGTGGAGGTACATGATAGAAATCAAGTAATATAAGAAGAGTAAGAGATTTAGTGCCCCCTTATCCTTAGATACAAGAGAGAAGCTAGAAGTGGTGGTAGCTATAACTGGAGGGAATACTAGACTGGGATGGCTATATTAGACTATCGCAAGTATGGTGGTGCTTTGCTCTGGCTGGCTATCACCTTCCCAGTTATCCTTTGCAACTGCAAACCTTCCTTGGTGTTGGAGATTTGAGCTACTTCAGGAACCTACAAGGAAAGCTTCTTGATCTTAGAAATGATCTTCTTAGAAGTTTGAAATAGGGAGATATACTAACCTTCTTTGGTCTTAAGAAGATCACAAGTATCCCCAAGGATTACTCTAATAGAATTGGATGGTTGTTCTAATAAGTATTCTTAGGGATAACTATGGCTCTCAACTTGTAGTTGTGCTCAAGCTAGTCCTTAAAAGTGATACAATCCTCTAAGATATGGCTGAACATGCGGTGGTTGGGGCATTAGCTAGGATCATTGCTCTTGCCCATTCCTCACCTCTTAGGCTCTGAAAGTCGGGGTTTCTTTAAGAGATTCTTAAAGAATTTCCTAACTACCTCTTGAATGAATATGGCTTATTCAATCTATGGAGTAGGTGGAAAGTAGCTACCAGCGATGGATATGAATACCAAGGCGGGTAAATGAGGTGGTGGAAATGGCCATTCGTGGTGTGGTGGTAGGTATGGGAGGTGGTGGAAGAGGAAGTGGGAAAGGAGGTTGTTGAGATCATAGTCTCTCATCTTGAACTCTAGTACTTCCCTCATCACTAACACAATTATCCACGGCTTCTTCTCAAACACCTTACGCTTGGGATGATTGGTGGGAAATGACAACTATTTAGCTTCCTAGTGTTGGCTAGCCACCTTATTGATTAATTTCTTAAATGTCTTGTTGGTAAAGCCCTTAAGAATGAAGGCGACGGGGCCATGGATATTGTTGAGAAGCTGTGGTTATAGTTGTGGTTTGCATTTCTTGCTCAGATTATGCCACATGAGGATGTAATCAACAAAGGACTCATTGAGTTTCTATTTCTCCATGATGAGGTCTGACCCTCTACTGAGCTCCAACAAACCTTTTGATGAAGAGGTGCTCCAACTTAGCAAAAGTATTCACCAAACCATTGGAAAGTTCTACATACTAATCAAATGCAACACGACGGAATGAAAAGGAGGAAGGAGTTACATCAAGGTGTGTCACGGTGACTAAAGTGTGTAATGTGTTATCATTGGGCTCCCATCATCAAGATCTTGAAGGATGGTGGCACAAAATCCTAAATAAAATAAAACTAAATAAAACCTAAACCTAAAAATAAATAAAAAAATAAAATCTAAACCCTAAACTAAAAAAAAAACCTAAATAAAATAAAATAAAGTAAACATAAAACTAAACTAAAATAAACTAAACTAAAATAAATAAAACAAAAACCTAAACCTAAAATAAACAAAATAAAGTAAACATAAAATAAACTAAAATAAACTAAACTAAATATAAACCAAAACCTAAACCTAAAAATAAATAAAACCTAAAAAAATAAAACCTAAACCTAAAATAAAATAAAAAAAATAAACTAAAATAAACCTAAACTTAAAAAAAAAACCTTAAATAAAAAAACCTAAAACCTAAACCTAAAAAAATAAAATAAAACCTACATATACCTAAAAATAAAATAAAATCAAACATAAAATAAATAAAATAAATTAAATAAACTAATTAACTAAAAAAATAAATAAATAAAAAACCTAAAATAAATAATAAATAAAATTAAAATAAACCTAAATAAAAGAAACAAAATAAAATAAAATATAAATAAACTATATACTACTGTCGGGTTTGTGATTTTTTTTTTAAAAAACCCCACCCTAAACCATCCTACCCTAAACCCTAAACCTGACCCTAGGCCCCATGAGCCTGACCCTAAACCCTAGGCCCTCCACAAACTATGTGAAACCCAATGAGCCCTAAACAGGCCCCACCATGACCTAACCAAACTGACACTACCCTAACTACTGGCTAAACCTACTGTAAACCCTAAACCTAAAACCCTAAATCTAAAACTAAAACCAAAAATATAAAACTATAATATAAAACATATAAAATAAAATAAACCTACCTAAAAATAAAACTAATAAAATATTAAATTAAATAAACTAAAATAAAAATACTATGAATAAATAAATTACTAAATAAAATAAAATAAAAATAAAATAAAACTAAACTAAACCTAAAAATAAAACCTAAGTGAAATAAAATAAAAAACTAAAAACTAAACCTAAAATAAAATAAAATACAAAAATACTAAACCTAAAATAAAATAAATAAACTAAATAAATAAACTTAAACTAAACTATATAAACTAAACTAAAATTAAATAAAATAAAACTAAAATAAACCTAAATCTAAACTAAAAATAAAACCTAAAATAAAACCTAAAATAAAAACCTTCCCTAAAAAATAAACTAAATAAACCCTAAAAATAAATAAATAAAATAAAATTAAATAAATAAAATTAAACACTAAAACCTAAACTAAACAAAATAAATAATAATAACTAATAATAAATAAAAGACTAAACTATAAAATAAAATCTTAAATAAAATAAAAAACTAAACCTAAAATAAAATAAATAAACCTAAATAAAATAAAATTAAAAATAAACCTAAAAATAAACCTAAAAATAAAATAAAATAAACCTAAACCCAAAACTAAAAACTAAACCTAAAATTATAAATCTACAACTAATAAACTACTAAATAAAATAAATAAACCTAAAATTATAAAAATAAATCAAACTAAAATAAATATATAAAGTAAAAAACATAAACCTAAACCTAAAAAAAATAAATAAAAATAAATCTAAAAAAAAAAAAAATATAAAAAAAAATAAAACCTAAACTCAAACTTAAAAATAAAATAAACTAAACTAAAATAAAATAAAATAGACTAAACAAAAAACCTAAACTAAACCTAAATCTAAATAAACTAAAATAAACCTGATAAATAAACTAAACTAAATAAAATAAAACCCCTTAAATTAGATTAACTAAATAAATACTAAATCCTACTTTATTTAAAATTTAAATAAACTAAACCACAAAATACTTTATCATAAACCTAAACCAACCCACTCCACCAACCTGACCTATCCCACTATACTGCACCTGAGCCTACCCAAACCCTGACCTTCACTCCTAACCTAAAAAAAACTAAATATAGTAAATAAAACCCACCTAAATAAAATAAAATATAAATCAAATAAATTAAAAAGCTAAACCTAAACCTACGTTAACCCAAACCAAAACATAAATATAATAAAATAAAAATAAAATAAACTAAAAAATAATAAATAAATACCTAAACTAAAACTAAAAAAATAAAATAAACCTAAAATAAAATAAAACTAAACATAAAATAAAATAAAATAAACCTAAAATAAAATAAAATAAAAAAAACTAAAATAAAAAACCTAAACCTAAAAAAAATAATCCTAAAAATAAATAAATATAAAACATAACTAAAATAAAACCTAAAATAAAAAAAAACTAAAATAAACTATAAAATAAATAAAACTTAAAGCTAAACCCTAAAATAAAATAAAATAAACTAAAATAATAAATCATAAACTATAAAATAAAACCTAAATAAACCTAAAATAAATAAATAACCTAAAAAAATAAAATGAAACTAAACTTAACCAAATAAAATAAATACACAAATAAAATAAAATAAAACTAAATTAAAATAAACATAAAACTAAACCTATAAAATAATAAAATAAATAAATAAATATAAATTAAATAAATACTAAAATAAACTAAACCTCTGGTTTATATTTTTTTAATCCTCAACCCATAACTCCTAAACTGACCTAACCCATCCTACTACTAACCCTAAATCCCAGAACTCCTAAAAACCACTAACTAAACTGGCTGACCACAACCTAGCTGATCCCAAACTACTGGCTACTCTAAAACCTGATCCTGACCTTGGGCCCTGACTCCCTCTAAACACCCATACCAGGCCCTACCACAAATGCTCTATCACACCTAATAACTAAAACCCTGACCCTAAACCCTAAACCCTCTACCCAAACCCTGATCCAAACCTAAACTTGAACTAATAAAAAAATAATATAAACTATAAATAAATAACCTATGAGCCTACCTGAAATAAAATAAATAAAAAATACTAAAGATAAAAGAAACTACTAAATAAATAATAAAATAAAAAGATAAAATAAAACTAAATAAAATAATAATAAATAAAATAAATCCTAAAAAATAAACCTAAAATAAATAAATAAATATAAACCCTAGGCTAAAATAAAAAAAACTAAAATAAAAATAAAACAAAATAAAATAAACTTATAACTAAAATAAACTAAATTAAAATAAATAAATAAACCTAAAACTAAACCTAAATCTAAACCTAAAATAAATAAAAAATAAACCTAAACCTAAAACTATAAACCAAAATAAACCTAAAACATAAAATACAAATGAACCTAAACTTTAAAAAATAAAAATAAAGCTAAACTAAATAAAATTAAAAATCTACTAAAATAAATAACCTAAAAAACTAAATTAAATAAATAGAAAATAAACCTAAAATAAAAATAAAATAAATTAAAATAAATAATCTAAAAACTAAACCCATGGGTTTGCTTAATTTAAAAACCCTATTCCTAAACCCTCTTCCTAAAACCTAACCCAACCCTAAACCTAAACCACAACCCACAAACAACCCTCTAAAACCCAACCCTAAACTAAACCTAAGTAACTAAATAATTAAAAAATAAACTAAACCTAAACCTAAAAAAATAAATCTAAAACCTAAACCCTAAGAATGGGCATACTTTGACATTAAACATCACCATCAACCAAGCTTAGTTTAGTAGCGGTGGAGACAAAAAAGAACGGTGGTGGTGGATAAGTGGGTTAATATGGAGGTGGTGGTGAAGTGGTGGTTATGGGTGAGGAGCGATGGAGGTTACCATGGTGGTGATGGAGGAGATTAAGGATGTAATGGTGGATCCCTAGATGCAAGGTGGTTATGATGGGAACAAGAAAGATTTGATTTGCTACTTATGGGCGTGTCTTTTAGTAGAGATGGTTCAGTTATCTAGGGTTGATTTACTAGCTCATTTTTAGTTATGTCATTGCTAAAAAAACTTGGTGTGTTACTTGGTTGATGAAATCAAAAAAAAATGTGAATCTAAATTTCTTCTCTTAAAAAAAAACTAAAACCCATTAACCATAAACTAAAACTGAACCCTATACCTAAAACCAAAATCCTAAACCTAAACCTAAAACTAACACCAAACCATAAAACCAAGCTAAACCTAAAAACTAAATAAACTAATCCTAAACCTTAAAGCATAAACCCTAAACCCTACTATAAATATAACCCTTAAAACCTAAAACCCTAAACCTTAATCTTAAACCTACCCCAAATAAGCTAAACTTGGAAACTAAATAAAATAAAAATAAACCTAAACTAAAAGAATAAAACTAAACCCTAAGAATGGGCAAGCTGAAACACATCTGTAACCATGCACAGTCTAGATCTAGCAATGGAGGCAAAAGTGGAGGTGGAGGTGAAGATTATCGCATTGGTGGTGAGAGATCTGGAGGTGGTGGTGAAAATGTAGATGGTTGTCGAGGCTGTGGTTATGGGAGGAGGAGGCGATGGAGGTTAGACCATTGTGGTGTGGTGGGAGAGAGATGAGATATAATGGTGGATCATAGTCTGAGGTGAAGTTATTTTGATGGGAATTAAAAGCGAAGAATGATCCGTCTGCTTACGGAGCTATGTCTTTATAGTAGAGATAGTTCTAGTTATCTAAGATTTTTGATTTGCTCTATGCGTTCTTATTTTTTACTTATGTGGTCGCTTGTGTCTTAGAAAACATGGCGTGTTAATTGGTTGATCAAATCAAAAAAAAGAAATGTTGAATGTGAATTTGTTCTCGACTAAAAAAACTAGAAATCCTAAACCCTAATCATTAAACCTAAACCCTAAACCTAAAAGCCACAAACCTAAAAACTAAACCCAAACCCTAAACCCAACTTAAACCCTAAACCATAAAGCCTAAAACTAAACTAAACCCTAACAAATAAAAAACTCTAAACTCAGTAACTAACTAAAAGCTAAAACCTAAATAAACTAAATAAAATCTAAAATAAAAATAAAGACCTAAAATAAAATAAAATAAAAATAAAATAAAATAAAAACCAACCTAAACTCTAAACCTAAACTTAAAAAAATAAAATAAAAAATAAAACAAATAAAAAATAAAATAAATAAAAAACCTAAATTAAAATTAAAAAAAATAAAAAAACCAAATAATAAAACTAAACCAAAATAAAATAAAATAAACCTAAAATAAAATAAATAGTCTAAACTTAAAATAAAAGTAAATAAATAAAATAAACCTAAACTAAAATATAAACTTAAAATAATTAAACTAAATCTAAACCTACTAAAATAAGTAAAAATAAAATAAACTTAAACCTAAAATAAACAAAACTCAACTAACATAAACCCTAAAAAAAAAAAAATTTGAAAAAACTAAAATAAAGATAAAACCTAAACTTAAACCTAAAATAATAAAAACATAAACTTAAAATAAAATCTAAACTAGATAAACATAAACATAAACCTAAACCTAAAAATAAACTAAAATAAACCTCTAAACTAAATACCAATAAATAAACTAATCTAAATAGATAGAAATAAATAAATAAAATAAATAAAAAATAAACTAAACTCAAACCTTTAAAATCCTAAATCTTAAATCTAGGCCCTTGCCAGCCTAAATCCTACACTGCAACTAATGAGACCCACCCTCCCAGACCACTGATACTATAACTAAATAAAATAAATAAAAGAAATGACCTAAATCTAATCATAAATAAAATAAAATAAAATAATAAATAACTAGGCTAATAAAATAAATAAAACCATAATAAATAAAACTTATTTAAAATAATTATTGAAATAAACTAAAATAAACCTAAGATACAAAATAAAATAAAACTACCAAAAAATAAATAATATAATAAACCTACTAAAACTGACTAAAAAATCCTAGGCCAAAAACTGAGCCCCAAACCCTACTAAACCTAAAAAACTCTAAACTAAATACCAACCCTATCCCCAAACCCTAAACATAAACAAATAAAAATAAATAATAAATCTAAAGATAAATAAACTAAAACCTAAACTAACCTAAACTGGATAAAACTAATAAATTAAAATTAAAAACTAAAATTAACTATAAAATAAAAATAAAATAATCCTACTACGTTATGTTTTATTCTCATTAAAAACCATTCTCACTAAAATAACTATCCTAACCCTCCCTACTACCCTAAACCCTACTTACCCTAAACTGACACTAGCCCACTGACCCTAAACCCCAATAACCTACCTACTAAACCCTGAGCTAAACCTACCTAAAATAAAATCTAAATAAAATAAATAAAACCTAAACCAAATAAAAAATAAAATAAAATAAAATCTAACCTAAACTCTAAACCTCTTAAAGATCATAAAATAACATAATAAATAAAATAAACTAAATTAAAAAAATAAAACTAAATAAAATAAAACTAAACCAAAATAAAATTTAAACCTAAATAAAATAAAATAAAATCTAAACTTAAAATAAATCTAAAAATAAATAAAATAAACCCTAATAAATATCCAAACTTAAAATTAAAATAAATCTAAACTAAATTAAACTAAAATAAACTAAACCTAATACAAAACCCACCTACACCATAAAAAAAATAATTCAAACCTAAACTAAAATAAAACCTAAATAAACCTAAAACTTAAACCTAAAATAAAATAAACATAAACTAAAATAAAATAAAACTAAACTAAAGATAAACATAAACATAAACCTAAAACCTAAAAAAATAAACTAAAATAAATAACTAAATAAACCAAAATAAATAAACTAATCTAAATAAAAATAAAAAAACCTAAATAAAAATAAAAAATAAAATAAACTAAAATAAATAAAAAAAGAAAATTAAATAAATTCTAAACCCTAAACCTTAAACTCTAAATCCCTAATTCATAAACCCTAGATCCTAAATCAATCCCTAAAACAAACCCTAAACCCTAAGCCCCTCTCAGGCTCTTCTCAGTAATTTTATGATTTTGTGTTCCTGCATTCTCTGCGGTTTGCAATTGGCCTCCAGATCATGCTTGCTATTGAATTACTTATTTACGCATCCCCTGGTAGCTTATGTGATTCTCTGGATTCAATGGTGGCTTCACTCCTAAACTTCGTCAGCTACTAGATCTTGACTTTAACCCTCGACCTTAAAGGTACTGGATCGATTGCTATTGTTAATGCACTGCGTAAGTCCTTTAAGGATGCTCTTTACGGTAAGATCCCTTGTCTAATGCCTCGATTAATTTCTCATCCTTTCATGGATTGTGTTGACAGGATGTGGAGAAATTAGCTAAGCCTTATGAGTTCTCTTTGGTTGGTAAATTCTCTTTCACTGCCCTCTACATAATATTCAATCTTTCTTCCATAGCTTAAAGCTTTGAGTTTTCACTATTGGGTATTGATCTCGACACATCCTCATTATTATCAAATGATTTAGATTACTCGTGTCTTTGCTCATTCCTATTTGTGTATAATTGCAAATGCGGTCTTGAAATGGTCACCCTTTTGATGTCAAGGAAGAATCCCTATTGTTCCTTTATGGCTTGCTTTCCCAACATGAGAATTCACTATGTTACTCATCAAGTTGTTTTGCGGTTGGGGCTCAATTTGGTAGACCCTTCAAATTGATCAAACCACTTGCCACTAGATCTCGACCATCATCTGTTGCATCTTGGTTGAAATTGACATTACCAAAAAATACCCCAAAGAAGTTTGGATTGGTTTGAAAAAAATTGGATATAATCAGAAAGTTGAATTTGAAAATTTCCTAGTTTTTTTGTTCTCATGTAAGATGGCCATGATCACCAAATGCTTTGTGTTACACCCCTTAAAAGAATATCTCACGGACACTAGTACCTCTCTTGGAGCAGGAAAATAAGTTAACTTATGTGCCAAAACTACTCATAATGGAATACATCCTCTACACACTCCCCCAGTACATTGATTTTTCTAATGAAAAACATTAGCTAGGTATACATACTACTATTGAGGTGTGTGTTGAGACTAATGACAACTTACCTAGCACTACTCCTACTTGCAATAATTTGGCTTCTCATGAAAAAACCTTTGCTTAATTTGAATCTTAATGACAATGAATGGAAATTTTTTGGATCAAAATAATGTTGTTCCTTGGTGTACCAAAATCTGAATATGCATCATGGCAATGAAAATGTTATTTGCACTATTAATGGTGCAAGAACTCCACCTCTACTTCTCTATAAGTGATACTCTATATAATTTCTCATCCTAACTCGATCTGAAGAAGGAGAAATCACCACTACTAAAACATTGTGATCTTGCTCCTACTCTGAAAACAAAATCAATCCCTTTCGATGGAGATACTTTGGATTGATAGACCTTTCCAAATATTAAAAAAAATCTTATAAAGCCAAAATGACTAATAATTTCACTAGAACCACACTTCTTCCCTTACACCTCATAATAATTATGTCCTTCTCTTCCTTTTTTCCTTTCTATCTTTTCTTTTTCAAAATTTTTATTATGATAAATTTTCTTATTTGGAATATCCGGGGTTGTGGGACACTCCCTGTCCACAACCGTGTTAGGAGCCTCTGTCGCTCTCATAACATCAAACTTCTTGTTATTATTGAGCCTTTCATTAACTCTTCCAAAATTGCCTTTGTTGCTAGATCGCTTGGATTTCAAAATTTCTTCTTCAATCTTAATAATAAAATTTGGTGTTTTGGGATAATTCAATCACCATTTCCATCATTGATGATCTTGATCAATTGGTTAATGTCAAAATCTCTTTTAGGTGACTTTGACTTTTGGTTCCTTTATCTATGCTTCTTGTAATAGAGGTAGGAACATCCTTTGGAATCATTTAAGAACCTTGCCTCCTCGGTTAACCTTGGTTGGTTGGGGTGATTTCAACACTATCATTGCTTCTTGGAAAGGAGGAGGATGTTCTCCTAACCTCATTCCATGGAAGACTTCTCTAATATGATCCTAGATTGCAATTTGATTGACATTGGTTTTTTGGTAACTTCTGCATTTTGGCAAATACCCTGATAGGGCCCTCTTTAATTCTCTTTCGATTAATCACTTCAAGTGAACATTTGAGCAAGACTTTGTCTGATCATGCCCTCTTTTGATCTCTATCAAAACTCCCCCCACTAACCCTCCTATTCCCTCATCTTTTCATTTCCAAAATATGTGGACCCAACATGGTGATTTCACTAATGTTGTTTTCACTAACCTGATGGCTCCTGCTCTCACCCTGCTAAAGGCATGTTTTTGCTTAAGCTCAAGAGGCTTAAACAAAACCTCAATTGGTGGAACAAGCATATTTTAAAATCTCTTTACCAATCTTAAAGCTATGGAACAAGTGGTTTGTTCACTTGAAGAGCTTAACCGACCCGCTTGAAGAGTTGAGCACCGCCAAAGATAGGATTAAAATATGGAGGAAACCTATTGGCATCAAAAGCCGCTAGCAAACATACGATTGATGAAAACACTAGGTACTCCATGCTATTTGCAATAAATGGAAAGCTCTAAACTCGATTAAGAAAATTAAGAACCCTAATGGTGGTCGATAACAACAATGAAATCAAGGATTCTACATACATCACTTTCAAAATTTATTAAATTCTAATCCTTCGTTAGAAACCCCCTCCAACACCCATCTTATCTCTTCTATGATTACCAATGAGGATAACCATTTGCTCACTATGCATCCTCGAAGCGGAGATTAGTAGTAGCATGAATAATGACTATTTGTCCCGATGGTTTAATGACTCATTTCTTTCAACATTGTTGGCCTTTTATTAAATCTGATCTTGTTAATGCGTTATTGATTTCTTTGATGGCGCTATTCCCAGATATTTTTTCAAGTACTTCTATTGTCCTTATTCCCAAAACCATCAATCTCAATCTGGGTGACTTTAGACCTATTAGTTTTGCCTTTTTCCAAAACTCATTGCTAAACTTAATTAATAAGATTAGCCCCGCTCCATAAAATCATCTCCAAACCGGTTTCTTTAAAAATAGAGCCATATCTCGATAATATTCTCCTCGCCAAGAGTCGGTTCATGACATTGATGTTTCTTCCAGGAGGTAATATGCTTTTCAAACTGACATCTCTAAAGCCTTTGACAACCTCTCGTGGGATTTCCTTTTCCAAATCTTGCATTTGTTTGGTTTCTCTGATCATTTTATCCAGCTTATAAAAAGTTGTATCACTAACATCTGGTTTTCTATCATCTTAAATGGTGAGTCCCTTGGTTTCTTTTCTTCGAGCCATGGTTTGCGTCAAGGTGACCCCTTTCTCCTTCTCATTTTATCATAGCTGTCGAATACCTTTCGAGAAGCCTCAATGACCTTTTCATCAAAAAACCTAACATGTCTTTTAAAACTCATGGTGGTTTTCTCATCTTAGCTTTGCGTGATGATTTTATAATCTTCAGTAATGCCTCCCTTCAACATGTTAAAATATTAAGAATCTCTTAAATGATTTTGGCAAAGTTAGTGGTCTCTTCCTTAATGAAAAAAATTGTTTACCAAGATTCCTCCCAATAGATTAAATCAAATCTCCGTAATTACTAATTTTAAGCAAAGTCAACTTCCCATTAATTACCTGGCTCGCTTTTAAAAAGATCTCATCTTTTGATGACCTTATTCAAAAATTTCTAATAAAATTTTGGGAATTTATTTACCTTGATTAAGAGCACTCTTAATTCCATGCCTTTATATCTCATCCAAACCATTGTGCATTCATCTCAGCATCAGAATTGAGGCCTCTTAAATCTGGGCTCCAATACCTCTTCTAAAAAAATGCACTGACCTCTTGGTTTAAAAGTTGTGGCACTTTGATGAAGGTGGTCTTGGTTGTAAATCCATAAAGAAGCTATCAATGCCTTTTCCTATAAACTCGTGGAATTTTAGAGTAATCACTGGCTAATTTCATGATCTAAATATTGCTGGTAAGCACCCCTCATTTGTCCCTTTAAGGTGACTCCGTGTGGAAAAGACTTTGTTCTCAAATGGGATGTCAATAATTTTTTGGGGCATCAACTCGTACCTCTTCTTTTGGCAAGATAACTGAGTGGTTGTGGTTCCATGGATGACTTACTTTACACCATTCCACTGCTAATTAGAGTAAACTTTTTCGGCATAATAATAAGTGGAATAATAGTAAGCTTTTGATTTTATTCCTTTTACTTTCTAGAATATGGTTACTAATATTCCTATCACTCCTCAAAATCAAGATCAGATTCTCTTTAAGCTCTCTCATAATGGTGATTTCAACCTAAAAATGTGTGACTCCACATTAAAGATACTCATGATTCCTCCTATGTATTCTCCAAACTTTGGAATAACAATATCCCTATTTCTTATTCTGTTCTTACTTGGCATACTCTAAAATTTTATCCTCTGATTCCTTGTTGTGGGGTAAAGGGTTCCATTTACCCTCTAAATGTCAATGTTGTTTTCATATTGAGAATGTTAATCATGTCTTTGTTAATGGGGTCATTGCTTCTAAACTTTGGATTTGGTATGATGATCTTTTTAACACTGTCAATTTCAATGGCTCTCTTACTTTATATCAACTTCTTGAAATTTATTTTGATAATACTATTAAAGGTCACATTAAAGTTATCATTGCTATCACTCTTATCTGGTTCATATGGATGGACCGAAATGATGCAAAACACCGTGGGATCCCTATGAACCATGTGAGGATTATTGCTAGAACTAAAAACAAAATTCATGACTTGTTTAAAGCCAATCTCATTCATTACAAACATTTCAAAGGCTGTAAATTTGTGGCCAATAAGCGGGCATAAATTTGGGATCAACCTTCTTGTCAAAATGACAAGATTGTCTATTGGAAAAACCTCTTGATCATATTATTAAAATCAATCGATGGCTCTGTCTCTCATAATGGCTCACGGTTGTGGTGGCATTTTCAGAACTCTAAGGGTATAGTCCTATGTGCTTTTGCTTATCCCCTTATTTCTGTCTTGTCCCTTTATGAACTTATGGCGGTCTTCAAAGCTCTTGAGATTTGTCTCCAAAATCTGGATCAATATTTGGATCGAGGTGGATCTTTGCTCTTATTGATCTTTTGACTTCCACTAAGATGAGCGTGTACTACCTCCTCAAGCAAACTAGATCTCTTCTTTCCCCGAATTTTAACATCACTCATGTTTGGCGTGAAGGAAATGCTTGTGCTGACTACCTTGCCAATCTGGGTGCTAGATCCAATGGTATCATCTTCTTTGATCAACACACCTTACCCAAACACTTGCATGGGCTGGTTAACTTGGACAATTTTGGGTTTCCTTATCTCAGAACTTAATCTAAATTTTTGATGTTTTCTATCCATTCATCTTTTATCTGTATGCTTCTTTACTTTTTGGTTTTCTATTCCTTTTTGTGCCTTTTGTGGATGCTTCTCACGGATAAAACTTGGTGTCTAGATCTTTGTGTCATGCTTTGGTGTTTTAATAGCTCCTCCTTCATTTGGAGGCTCACTGCTTTTGGCATTTACATTGATAAAAGGTTGTTGTTGAGCTATGTGCATACAGATAATCAGCATAGGATTTATGTTGAGCTTTGTATCAGCTGCTATTGGTTTTATAACCCCAATTCTACTTGGGTTTCTTATACCAATGTTGGCTGCATTCCTAATCCTAGGAGGTTTAATCATTCTTTGGATGGAGATTTTTTTATTTTGATGGGTTTAGCTACTCCCATTAACTTCTACCTCTTTGTTTCTCGATATTATTGCTTGGAGCATCTTAGTTATTTATGTTGTTTCTATGCATTGTATTATTGTCCACTATGCTAGTTGCAATATTTATTTTGATGATTTACTGATTGGTTGTTGGATTTTATTTGATAATGACTGTTGGATGGCTTTTGACATGCTGCTTGTCTCCCTTAGATCTTGGGCTCTTCTGACATTCTTTTTAACTCTAAATTGGAGATGTTTCTCTTTTATTTTGAAATTATCCTTTACTTTATTCTTGCATGAAGTGGCTTTTTTGGCGATATTTATCTTCTAGGTTGTTGTCTTTGGAATCTAGATCTCCCTGATGCTCTCTTTGGTCATTTTCGATTCTGGGTCCCTTTGGTGGGATCTTATTGTGGGGTGTTTCCTTCTTTTCTTCCTCCTGCTATGGCTATCTTTTGCGTTTTCTTCTGACTCTTGTAACCTCCTACACCTTATGGCAGACCTATTATTATGCAGAACTTGCTTGGGTGGAATCTCTGGCATTCTGTTATTTCTTTCTACACTTTTTATTTTTTGTCCTGGATGGAGTTTATTTAGATTATTTCTGGCTGTTTTACCCAGGAGATCCTTTCTGTGCAGGATGTTTCTGAGATTGGGGCTTTGGTCAAGTTCTTTTATTGCTCTTGTCTGAAGATTAACTATTTTTTCTTTGGTCTTCTCCTATTCCCTGCAGGAATGGATTTTCTTGTTGGCCTTTCTTTTTGGTTCTTACTGTGTTTACCCTTTTTTTTGTTTCATTTTCTGCTCTTGTTGCTAACATTTGGGATCTTTGTTGGTCTTTCTGCTATTGTTTTCACCCTTCATGGTATGATGGGAACATGCAAATCTTGAAGATCTTTCTTTTTTGTTGCTTAAATTTAACCAATGGTTTATCTATATGCATAACTTGGTTATTGGCCAACCCTCGGTTATTCTCATTATCCTTGGCAATGGCTTAATGACTAAGCAACACCTCTTGCTTTGTTGCTCTTAGGGTGCTATTGAGCACCAATTGTTGCAATTTTCCTTATTCTTTTATTTTGTTTGTGATATCCCATGTCTCTAATATCTCTTTAGAATGGAATTGTTATTCTTTTCAATGCTAGTCATTGGCTTTTGGGTCCTCTTTACATATTCTTGCCTTTGTTTATGGTTGTCTTTTGAATCACGATTTCCCAATTGTTTGTACTAATATCTGGCTATTTTGATCACACATCTTTCTTTGTTTCATCTGGTTCTTTCCCATAGTGATTTCTTCATTATTATTACGGGATCCTTTTTATGTTTTGTCAACTCTTAATGGCTTATCCTATGGTCAACTTGTTGCTAACTTCTCTCTTAGTTGTTGGCTAATATGGCTCCTTGACTTGTCAATCTTGTTGTTTCGGTTTGTTTCCATGATGTGAGTTTGGAGTTACTCAAGGGATTATCATTTTGCATCTGCTAAGGTTTTGGGTATTTGTTACTGGTGGGAATTCCTTGAACTCATACATTTTATATCTTTTTTAGTAATTTGCTTTTCCTAATTGGTGTATTAACGTAACAATGTCCATTGTTGATTTTGGAATTGATATTCTTGCCCAAGTTTTCTTTGTTTTCTTTGTCTTTGATGCTAACATGGATCTTTGTTGCTCTTCCTTGCTGTTTTCCCCTCTATGCTATGATTGGAACATGCAAAACTGGAAGATCATTTTTTTGTTATGCGTGGAATTAATCAATGATTTATCTTATATGCATAATTGGGTTATAATCCAACCCGCTAGTTATTATTGTCATTATCCTTGGCAGAATTGGATTAAGGAGACTAAGCATCCTGCTACTGATCTGATTTCTCTAAATGTAACTTTCTGGATTGGCTTGTGGTGGGGAGCTATTCACTATCTATCCCTTCCTTTATTTATATATGCTTTTGGGTGGACTCTTGGCCAGCTTGTTGGTATCTTAACTTTGTTTGTTGGTGACTGGATTAATACTCTACATCGCTATGGGGTTTTGGATTATTTTGTTGACAAGTCTATTGAAGTTCTTGATTGCTTTGGACTTTGCTTTGAACCCCCATATTGGTTTATTTTATGCTTATCATCAATTCATTGGTCTACCTTTTCTGTTGTTTTCTCCATCTTTTTCACAAACTTATATATTGCACTATTTTATTTGGATTGGCATTATGGCAAACTAGCTAGTTTGCTATTTTGGTTGTTTCTTATCTTGGAGATTCTTGTCTTGTTTTATCGAGACACCTCTTTTCCATCTTTGTTGGTTGTAGATTTTAGGTCTCATGCTCGCATCGTTTTACATTCTATCGATGGTGATGGTTTTTGGTGATTTCTGTCTGAGTTGCTGCCTTCAAGATAACTATTTTTATGCTCTATCTATTTGGTTATCAACTATTGTCATGTCTACTCTGATTGTGGAGTTTTATGGCCAATTTGCTGTCCCTTCCTGTCTTGGATGTTGCTATCTTAACTTGTCTTGTTTGGTTTTGCCTTGGTTATCATTTGTATTTTTTTCTCGATTCTAATGTTGATACTCATTTCAATCCACTTGTTGATTTTTCTTATGGTGGGTTTCAATGTTGCATTAGCTATTTTGTTGTTGGGGTTGGTTTTCTGATTGCCCATGCTATTTATGTATGGTATTCATCTCGATTTTTTGTGATATCTTATAGTTGTGCAGTCTTATGCGCTATCTATTCTGAAAGAGTGGTATTATGGATAGTTGCTGCCGTTTGCTATCTTGTTCTCTTGGTTGTTTGTTGAACTGGATTATCTGAATTTTGGCCCTGAATGCTGCTATTGGAGTTGTTTCTAACGCTTCTTGGGGACTATTTTTGGTTGGTTGCGGTCCATTCCAGTGTTGAGCTATCTTTGCCTTCCTTTACAATTGTTTTTCGATATGGACATTAAGGGGTTGTTTCCGGTTGTTTCCTGAAAGTTTCATTTATATATCATATGATTGGGATGGTGTTAATTATAGGCTCATTGACTTGATTAGCGAGGATTTGCAAGTTGTCTCCTCACAATTTTCTTGTGGAGGGATTATATCTTGGTTTGGTTTCTTTCTTGGATATGCCTTTTCATGAGGTTCTAAGATGGCTCATTCTCTTATGTTTATGTATTCTCATGTCGATGACTATATTGATGATACTTTTCTTGAATGGGCACCTTATCATTCAACTCTTTGCAATTTCCTCTCTATTTTAGATATGATTTTGTTTAGGTTTGCAGGTAATAAAGCTCACAAGACTATAAACAACTGGGTGCTTCCTTCTCACAGGTTTGTTGGCTATGATGGCTGTGATGATCTCACTCCCTTTTGGTTTGGTAGCTCATGTGATGTAACCCTTCTTGAAGTTTGGATGCTCATACTTGCATCGCCCCAACTTGGTGAGCTGAGCCTCTATCTAATTACTATCATTCTCATATTATATTGTTTTCATCTATCTATCTGTATTACCTCTATAATCTCTCTCTCATTTTAACTTTGTGGGTGATTCTCTCTTCTTCTTTTTTGGGTTTGCTCCATATTATCATGCATTCTCACATCCTCCCAGCATTGGCCTTAATCTTCCTTTAGCTTATTATGTTAATCATCTTGTATCTTTTGATTGCTTTAATGTCTTCTTTTGCTTTTGGATGTACTTAAATAGGGGGTTACTCCTTGGTAGCTCTTTAAGCGAAGTTTATCCCCTTTAAGGACTTGTAACCCTCTTTTGTGGTAATAAAATACCCCACATGGGGTTTCCCAAAAAAAAAAAAAAAAAATCCTAAATAAATCCTAAACCCTAAACCCAACCTTAAAACCAACTCACTAAACCCAATAACCCTAAACCCTAAACCTAAACCTTAAAACCTATACCTAAACTAAATAAAAACTAAAAATAAAATAAATAAGAAAAGCAAAACCTAAATGTAATCATAAAAATAAAATAAAATAAAATAACAATAACTAAGCTAAAATAAAATAAATAAAAACCTAAACTCAACCAAAAAAATTAAAATAAACCTATAAATAAAAAATCTAATTAAAATAAAAATTAATTGTAAAATAAAACTAAAATAAACCTAAAATATAATAAAAAAAAACTAAAAAAACATAAATAAAAATAAACCTAAAAATAAAATATAAAAATAACACCTAAACCTTAAACTAAAAAAACCTAAACCTAAATAAACAAATTAAAAAAAAACCTAAACCTAAACTCAAACATATCCCAAACCATAAATAAACCAAAAATAAATCCTACCCTAAACCATAAAAACTCTAAACCTAAACCTACCCTAAACTAGCCCTAAAAAACATAAACCTAAATAAAACAAAATAAATAAAAAAATAAAAGAAAATCTAAATTAAAGAAATAAAAAATAAAATAAATAAAACCTAAACTAAACCTAAACCTAAACCTAAAATTAAAAAAAAAATAAAAAAATAAAACTAAAGTAACTAAAATAAAATAAATAAGCCAAAATCCTAAATCCTTGAAATTTTATTAAAACCAAATCCTAACCCTGATCATAAAACTTAAACCCTAAACCCACCCTACCCACCCTAAACTAACTAAACCCTACCCTACCACTTAAACTAAACCTGGGCTCCAGGCCTACCCTACCCTACCATCCCCAACCCACTAAACTCTAACCTAACAACCCAGACTAAAAACCTACTAAATAAATCTAAAATAATAAATAAACTCCAAAATAAAAATAATAACTGAGCTACCTAAACTTAATAAAATAAAATAAAACAAATAAAATAAATAAATAAACCTATTAAAAAAAAATAAAAAAACCAAAATAAAATAAAATAAATAAAATAAAAATAAAATAAACTAAAACAAAATAAAATAAAAATCTAAACTTAAAAATAAAACTAAAATAAATAAAAATAAAACCTAAACCCCAACTAAAAATCCAAAACTTAATAAATTAAAATAAATCTAAACCTAAACTAATAAAGTAAAATAACAAAAATAAAAAAAACCTAAACCTAAAATATAAAACTAAAACCTAAACATAAACCCTAAAAAAACCAAAAATAATTGAAACTAAACTAAAAATAAAACCTAAAATAAAAACCTAAACTTAAACCTAAAATAATAAATAAAACATAAACTTAAAATAAAATAAAATAAAACTTAACTAAAGATAAACATAAACATAAACCTAAACCTAAAAATAAACTAAAATAAATAATCTAACTAAATTAAATAAACCAAAATAAATAAACTAATCTAAATAATAAAAAAAAAATAAAAAAATAAAATATAAAATAAACTAAAGTAAAATAAAAAGAAAATTAAATAAATTCTAAAATAAATACCTACTAAAAATATGATTCATAAATCCTAAATCCTAAAATAAACCCTACCTTAAACCTACAATACCTAAACCCTAACCCAAACCCTACCCTAAAAAACTAAATAAAACTAAAAATAAAATAAATAAAAAAAATAAACCTAAACTAAAAAAAATAAAATAAAATAAATATAATAATAAAACTAAGCTAAAATAAAATAAATAAAACCTAAACTCAAAAATTAAAATAAAATAAATCAAAACCAATTAAAATAAAAATTAATTGTAAAATAAAACTAAAATAAACCTAAAATACAATAAAATAAAAACTAAATAAAAAACCTAAAATAAACCTAAAAATAAATATAAAAATAAACTTAAAACTAAAACTAAAAATAAACTTAAAATAAACCTAAACCTAAACTAACCAACCCACCAAACCCAAAACCCTAAACCTAAACCTAACCCTAAACCCAAATCATAAACCCTAACTCACTTAAAAAACCACTACCCTACTAAACCCAAACCCTACCCAAAACTAACATAAATAATAAACAAAATATAAAATAAAGAAATCTGCGTAAAATAAAAATAAAATAAAATAAAACCTAAACTAAAACCTAAACCTAATAAGCTAAACTCATCAAAATAAAAATAAAAAACTAAATTAACTAAAATAAAATAAAATAAAAACTAAATAAAACTAAAAATAAATAAACCCTAAATAAATAAACTAAACTAAATGATAATAAATAAACTTAAAATAAAATAAAATAAACTAAATAACTTAAACCAAAAAATAAAATAAAATCAAACATAAAAATAAAAATAAAATAAATCTAAAATAAATGTAAAAAAACTAAACCTAAAAATAAAATAAAATAAAATAAACCTAAAAATAAAATAAATTAAACTAAATATAAAAATAAAATAAACCTAAACCCTAAACTAAATAAAATAAAAATAAAATCTAAACTAAAAAAAAATAAAACTTAAAATAAATAAAAAATAAACCTAAACCTAAATAAAAAATAAAAAATTAAACCTAAACCTAAAAAATAAAATAAAAATAAAACTAAACAAAAAAATAAGAATAAACATAAATCTATTCTTAAAAAATTAACTAAAATGAAAAACCTAAACTAAATAAAAATAAAAATAAAATAAACAAAAGAAATAAATAATCAAAATAAATAAAATAACTAATAGGTTTAAAAGAAAAAACACTAAACCCTAAAAACCCTAAACATAAATAAAAAACCCTCCCACCACCCTAAACTACCATGATCTCTAACCACTAATGACTGAGCCCTAAACACAAACCAACTCTACCCAAACTCCTAAACCCTAAACCTAAACTCTAAACCTAAACCAAACTAACTAAAATCTTAAACTAAAATAAACTAAATTAACCCAAACCCACTCCAACTCCACTGACTCCCTAAATAAAAAACCCTCCATCTTAAACCTCATCTAAAACTCCTAAACTAAATAAACCTATAAATAAATACTATAATAAAATAAAATAATTAAAAACTAATAAAATTTAAACTTAAACTTAAAAAAAATTAAAATAAATAAAAACTAAAATTAAATAATAAACTAAACTTAAAATAAAAACTTAAATAAAATAAAACTAAATAAAAATAAAATAAAATAAAAATAAAAATAAAAATGAAACTAAAATAAAACTAATCCTAAAAAATAAACCTAAAAACAATATAAAATAAAACAAAACTAAAAATAAACCATAACCTAAAATAAAAATAAAATAAACAAAATAAAATAAAAACCTAATCAAATAAATTATACAAAATAAATAAAACCTAAACCTAAACCTCAAATAAACTAAAACCTACACCTAAATTAACAAATAAAATAAAATAAACTAAAATGAACCTATAAATAAATACCTAAACTAAACTAAATAAAACATAAAATAAAGCTAAAATAAAACTTAAACCTAAACCTAAAATACTAAAATAAAACCCTAAAAATAAATAAATAAACTAAAATAATTAAACTAAAATAAATAATTAACTAAATAAAAATAACAAAATAAAGAAATTAAAGAATAAATAGAATTAAACTAAATAAACTGAAGCCTTCCAGTTTGCCAGTTTTAAAAAAACTAAACCCTAAATCAAAACCTAAACCACAATACAAACTAAACCCTAAGTCATAAACTCTAAAATCCTAAACCACTAAGCCTAAAAAAACTTAAAACCACAAACCATAAACCTAAACCCTAAAACCACAAACCCACAAACCCAAACTAAACCCACAAACCTAAACCCTACCTATAACCCTAAACCTTGAACTCCAAATAAACCTAACTAAACTAACCAAATCCTAAAATCCTAAACTAACCCTAAACCCTAAGAATGGGAAGAACCTTGACGACGGGAACATCACTGTCAACTAGGCTTTGTCAAGATTTATCGGTGGAGGCAAAGGTGGAGGCGGCAGTTATCGTAGTGGTGGTTGGGAATCTAGAGGTGCTTGTGGATATGGAGGTGGGGGTCGGAGAAGTGGTGGTTATCTAGGTGGGAGGAGAGACAGAGGTTATAATTATGGCGGTGGAGAAGGGAGAGATCAGGGATATGATGGCAGATCCCACTACTCGAGAGGCAGGGGTGGTTCTAATGGGAATTAAAGAAATTGAAGAATGACTGATCTGATCTGCTACTTATGAATCTATGTCTTTACAGTATAAATGATTTTACATATCTAAGGTTTTTGATTTTCTCTATGGGTGCTCATTTTTTATCTATGTTGTCCCTTGTGTCTTGGAAAAGATGAAATGTTGAATATGAACTTATTCTCTGTTAAAAAATAAAACCTTAAACCCTAAACTAAAACTCAAACCCTAGACTTAAATCCTAAACCCTAAACCCTAAAAAACTAAACTAACCCAAAACCTTAAAACCTAAAAAACATAAAAAGCTAAAACTTAAACCTAAACTAAATAAAACCTAAAATAAAATAAATAAATAAACCAAACAAAAAATAAGATAAAAAATATAATAAAATAAAAACATAAACTAAAATCTAAACCTAAACCTAAACCTAAAGAAAATAAATATAAAAAACTAAATTAAAATAAAATAAATAAAAACCTAAACTAAATTAATAAAATAAAAAACCTAAATAAAATAAAATCTAAACCTATAATAAAGATAAAATAGAATAAAACTAAATAAAACCTAAACTTAAAAATAAACCTAAAATAAAACTTGAAAAATAAAAAATAAAACCTAAACCCTAAACTCGGTTACGTATTGCTAAATCCTATTTGAAAGAAAAGAAATATCCTCCCAAGCCTAAACTTCAAACTATAAACTAAATGGAAATTATCTTGAAGACATCTCCCTACCTATGAATTAGTAAAATCAAACTTAAAATAAATAAACCTACCTAAAAATTAATCTAAAATAAAACCTAAAACCTAAACCAAGAAAAAATATAATAAAACCTAAACCTAAACCTAATAATAAAAATAAAACCTAAACCATAAAATAAAATAAAAATAAATCTCAAATAACAAACCTAAACTAAAATAAATAAACCAAAATAAATAAACTAAATTAAATAAAATAAAAATTAACCTAAATATAAATAAAAAATAAAATAAACTCAAATAAATAAAATAAACTAAATAAATATAAACCTATCATTTGCTTAAATTAATTAAAAATCCTAAACCCTAAAACTAATGCTAAATCGTAAACCCTATATCTACAACCCTTAACCTAAACCCTAAACCATAAACCCTAAACTTTAAATCCTAAACCCTAAACCCTAAAACCTAAACCCTAAACCCTAAAACCCTAAATCCTAAAACCCTAAACCCTAAACCCTAAAATGTACAAAAAAACCTTAAACCCCAATCCCTAAACCTAAACTAACCCATAACCCTAAACCTAAACTAACTTAAACCTTAAAAATGGGTAGAATCTTGATGGCAGAACATCACACAGCTCAATCTAGATCTAGTAGTGGAGGCAAAGATGTAGGCGGTGGTTATCTGAATGGTGGTTGGGGATGTTGAGGTGCTGGTGGATATGGAGGTGGTGGTCCAAGTAGTGGTAGATTTGGAAGCGGGAGGAGCGATAGAGGTTACAGTCATGGTGGTCACGAAGGGAAAGATTGGGGATATGATGGCGGATCCTACTACTCGAGAGGCGGGAGTGGTTTTGATCAGAACTAGAGAAATTAAAGACGATGTCATTACATTATAGACGGTTCTACTTACCTAGGGTTTTTCATTTTCTCTATGGGTGCTCATTTTTTATCTATCTCATCACTTGTGCCTTAGAAAAATTGAGCTACCTTAAACTCTAAACCCTAAACCATAAACTAAAACTTAAACCCAAACCTAAAACCTAAAACTTAAAGCCTAACCCTAAACCATAAATCCTAAATCCTAAACCCTAAAAATCCTAAACTCTAATATTAAACCCTAAACCATAAACCATAAACCCTAAATCTTGAACCTTAAACCCTAAAAAAATAATAATAAAAACTATATAACTAAAGAAAATAAAAAAAACCTTAAAAAAACTAATAAAACATAAAAAAAACTAAAAAAATTTAAAAAACCTAACAAAATTAAAAAATTAAAAAACTAAAAAAACCTATAAAAACTAAAAAGAACTAAAAAAAATAAAAATAAAAGATGATGACAAAGGGTTGGCATGTTTGGAAGATGAGTCCATTTCAATAAGGGTCCAAAATAGACAAGTCTTATCCCTTATTGATTTTGAACTCATCGAGGGACTTTCTCTTGAAGGGGAGGTTGCCATTGCCAAAATAGATAAGGAGCTAGATTGGAGGCAACCGTTCATAGATTACTTGAACACTGATAAACTACCTCAAGATAAATCATAAGCCTATCAGGTGAAAGAAACAGCTCTCTCTTATGCCCTTGTTAATGACACCATGTACCCCCGGCCCTTTGACCAAATGTGGTTACGTTGTTTGGACAAACATGAAGCCCATGGAATTATAATTAAGGTACACTCAGGTCTATGTGGAGCTCATCAATCTGGTCCAAAGATGATGATGAAGATCAAAAGACTTGGATACTATTGGCCTTCTATGATTACAGATTACATGGATGTAGCTAGGAGATGCCATCAGTGTAAGGTGCACGATGTGGTCCTCCACCAGCCACCCAACATTCTACACCCTACTTTGGCTTCATGGCCATTTGAGTGTTGGGGTACCGACATTATAGGTTCGATCGATTCTCCTTCTTCCAAGGGGCATCGATTCATCTTAGCTGCTACTGACTACTTTTCCAAGTGGGTGGAAGCCATCTCACTCAGATAAATCATAGCTCACCATGTGCTTCCATTTTTTAAGAACCATATCATATATAGGTTCAGGGTGCCTCAACGAATTATATCCGATAATGGTACTGCATTCAAAAGTATGAAGATGAATAGCTTTTTCAAAAGATATGATGTAGATTGGAGATACTCCATCATCTATTACCTCAGGGCTAATGGTTTAGCAGAAGCATTTAACAAAACTCTCATCTAGATACTTAAGAAGACTCTTGATGATAATAAATGATAGTGGAATGAGCAGTTGGTTGAAGCCTTATGGGCCTACCGCACCACATACCAAACTCCAACTCAATTTACCCCATTTTTCTTAGTGTATGGGTCCAAAGTCGTTCTTCCTTTAGAAGTTCAACTCCCATCACTGAGGATAGCATTTCATAACAAGATCACTATAGAGCAGAATACAAAGTTATGATTAGAAGAGCTCGATGGTTTGGAGGAGAGTCTCCTACGGGCGTGGCAGAACCTCAAGTTGTACAAAGCCAAAATGATTCAAGCTCACAACAAGCTAGTTTGCCTTAGGTCTTTTTGAGTAGGAGAACTTGTGTTAGTCCTAAGGAGACCAATTGTTGCCCATCAAAAGATGGGAGGAAGTTTGAACCCACTTTGGAAGGCCCTATGTCATAGAGAAGGCCTACCAAGGAGGATCTTATTAGCTTATTGATTTTAAAGGGGAACACTTGATGCTTTCAATTAATGGGCTCTATCTAAAGAAATATTACCCATGAAATAAATCATGATTGAAAATAATCATTAATAAAAAGAACAAAATTTGATTCCATTCATCAAATCTTCTCTTCTTTAGAAGTGTTATTTGCTTGTCTTGCGGGAATTCGCCTTGACGTGTTTAGGGTAGGTGTATGTGTCACCCTATGGCATCCTATCCCTCTTTCACAACATAAACAAAATCCCCCTGACGCTATTAGAATAGGTGTAAGAGAACTCGAGAGGCATCCTATTTCAATTAGCATAACTAAGTTAAGTGTGAGAGAACCCAAGCGCCATCCTTTCTTAGTGGGAATTCTTGTTGCCATCTGTGGCAACATTTCATAATTCCCCAGCATGTTTTAAGGTAGGTGTAAGAGTCCCTCAGAGGCATCATATTCCTTTTAACACATGCACACAATAAACATAAATCTTTTTCTCAAACTACTTGATGTGGGAGCAAGCCCCATGGCATTCACTCATTAGCGCTTTAAGTCGGGTCTACATGCTACCCGCTAGTATGTCATGGTCACTTGTTGGAGGATGTGGTCCCCATGCTTTCTTCCTAACTTGACCATTGCAAACCAAAGAGCCTTGTTAGTATGGTAGTCTTCACTACCCAGCTAGTAAGCTACCTCATGTTGACTTTATTTAAGAAGATGTGAGTCCTCGTGCTTTCTTCTTGAACTAGCCATCATGCTCTAACTAGGTTGAGTATATTTGAGGTTTAGGGTAAGTCCCCAAGAGGCTCCTTTCCTGTTGACTACCTTTGAGCTGATATAAATCCCCAGTGGCATCCACTCGGTGTCACCTAGGTGATAGCACTCATCAAGATAAAGACTCAATAATCTATTCTCTTATGGGAGGATGTGAGTCCCGAGCTTTCTTCTAGGTGATTATGATGGGCACCTTAGGTTGGTTGATGTACACTATTCTAACATCGACTCACCTAGTGAGTACACCACTCTTGGCAGATATGAGTCCCTGTTCTTTCTCCTTGAGTTGGACACTGAATACCTATTGAATTTATGACTAGTCATGTCATTTTCTCTAGGGTGTTGGATTAAGCCCTTACCGAGCCCATCCCTTGTGGGCACTCTATTTAGATCAAGTCCTTTGTGACCCCATTTAGACACTACCAGGTTACTTTTATATTGGACAGTACCCCTTTCCTAGTAGCCACCATTGTGGTTGGAAAATTTGTTCAGCGGATGCGTAAATTCTCCCGTTTGATTAAATCGAGATAGGTCTAGGCTGATACAAGCTCCTTCTCAGTTTGATCCCTCATAAACTAATATGGTCCACAATAAAAAAAACTAAAATAAAACAAATAAAAGTAATTCGCTTGTAGATTATGAATTCAAGCCCCTAAAGGGCCCCTTCTCCCAAGCATCTATCTTTAAAAGTCGTAGAACTCCCTATAGGATTTGCTTGACTACGAGTTGAGATAAATCCCTTCAATACTCACTCCATAGTCACCCTTAGGTCTAGTTCAATCGATTTTTCCACAAGTAGGTTACTCTAACAGTCATTCTGCTTTGAAAGATATAAGACTATGATGCATTCTTTCTAGTATAATTATCGCAAACTGACGGGCAACCTTAGGTCGGGTTTGATTTGTTGCCCAAAGCAATCGATCACCCAGTGGTCTTTTCTAATGAAAGATGTGAGCCCTTGAGCTTTCTTCCATTCAATTGATCATTGCAAATTGAAAGGCACTCCTTCGGTCGGATAGTTCTCCTATCGGCTGGGAAGCTACTCCCTTTGTTTCAATAAATTTGAGATAGGTCTAGGCTTCTATAAGCTCCTTCTCAGTGTGATCCATCACAAACCAATGGAATTCATCAAACAAATTAAAAATGAAATCAATCTTGACTACCTTTGAGTTGATCTAAGTCCCCCAGTGGCATTCATTCAATAGTCAGCCTTAGGTTGGGTTCAATCTATTGCCTTGCCAATAGATTACCCCAGCAACTGGTCCTTACTTGGAGGATATAAGTCTACTACACTTTCTTTCTAGTACAACTGCATACTGAAAGGCATCCCTTTGGTTGGCTAGTCCTACTATGTGTTTAATAGACTACCCCTTTTACATTGGTAAATCTAAGCTAGGTTTTAGCCTCCATGGCTCCTATTCAGTACAACCCATTGCAAACTAACAAGGTTCATCTAAAAATTCAAACCTAATAAAAATTTAAAACAAATTTAACCCTCTTCCCTAGTGGAACAAATCAAATCTTTTTCTCCTCAGTGAGAATTAAATCAAACCTCTCATCCCTTTCTGGATGATTTGAACCTGCTCCCCTAGTGGAAGGTTCACACTCTATCCCTTAGTGGATTTCTCCCTCTCTCTTATGTCTTGGACATAAGTAGAGCCACATTGCACTAAGCTCTAGATTCTTTCTTTTCTTGGGTTAAGGATAGATTATTTTTGTTAGTACTTGTGATCTCGTGTTGTTGATCATTTGTCAACACCAATGTCGGTGTTCTTGTTGTCACACCTATGACTTTGTTGACCTCATTTTTAGAATAAGCTCTCAACCCCTCCATCTTAGACTTAGGACTTCTCTTATATTTTAGGACACATCTAGTGATTAGGTTGACACTCACCTAGCCCAAGAAGACTTAGAAGGCTTAGCCATAGAAGTTGGTCATGCCTTAGGGGTGTTAGGAAAATTCTCCTACCCTTACCTTAAACCATTCCTCACTTTCCTTCTTTCAAGTCAAACTCCAAATCAATTCTATTTGATTTTCTCCAAATTCAAATCAACTCCATATGATTGAAATCCATGATTGAAATCTATGATTGAAACCCATGATCAAAATCCATCAAAATTTCCTAAGTTCAAATTTTGCCTAAGTCCTTAACCTTCCCTTAAGGACTTAACCAAAACTATGATCTAAACCTATTCAAATCTTTGAGATTTTCTAATAATCCATTTATATTCTCATTTATATTCACATGTATAAATGAAATAAAAATTCAAACCCTCAAATCAAATTCAAAATTCAAAATTAATTCATGAAAATTTTCTTAAGTCCCTTTAATTTTTCATTAAAGGACTTAGCCAAAATTTCACCTAAACCTTGATCAAAGCTATTCAAAACCTTGGGATTTTCTTAAAACTTATTTATATTCTCATATATAAATTAAATATAAATACAAATCAATCAAATCAAACCCTCAAATTAAATTCTAATTTAAAATCCTTGAAATTTTCCTTAAAACCTTTAAATTCCCTTTGATTTAACCTAAATCTTGATCAAACCTATTCAAACTCATGGGATTTTCTCAAAACTTATTTGTATTCTTATTTATATTCTCATATATAAATGAAATATAAATAAAAAATCAATCCAATCCAATCCAAAATTAAATTTCAATTTAAAAATTTCTTTAAATCCTTTAAATTCCTTTAATGGATTTAACCTAAATCATGATTAAACCACTTCAAATCCTTGAAATTTTCTCATGATCCATTTATATTCTCATTTATATTCACATATATAAATGAAATATAAATTCAAACAATCAAAACAAATTCCAAAATCAAACTCAAATCCACTTAATCAATCTAAGCCTTTCCAGTCAAAATCATGAACTTAGTCAAAACAATTTCAAATCAAGCCAAATCCTTGATTTTCTCTCATGGTTCAATCAATCCTACAATCATGAGATCATATATAAATCAAAACTTCAATCATTCAATCAAAACCTAAATAAAAAATCAAACCCAAAACTCCTTCATATTCTTCCTTTGAATATGAAATTTTCAAATGGATCAAAATCCATTTGACTTCAAACCACTTGTAAATGGATTTATATTTTAATCATAAGTCCATATACAAGATCAATCAACTTCAAATCAAGCTTTGACCAAGCCATTTGACCCACTTAGGCTCACTTGACCAAAGTGACCTAAAGTACCCTTATATGAGCCAACTTTTCATCAACCAAATTTAGCCAAATATGACCCAAACCATCCTTCACATCATATGATCATAACAATCATCATGGGATGATCAATCAACCAAATTGGGTCAAACCAAGTCAAACCTGGGTTGACCACACTTAACCTAAAATGAAACCTTACATAGCCAAATTCCACCATATGCCAAATTGATTGAAACCATTGATCTAAGTTCACTCATGACTTATGTTTGAACTTGACCAAGCCAACATTTGAGTCTAACATAGCCCAATTGGCCCTTTGACCAAGTTGACCCATTTTGACCTAAAGGGCCAAAATGTGTCAAAACTTGATCTAAGCCAAATTGATTGAAACCAATGGGTCAAGTCCATCCCAAATCACTTGTGGAACTTGACCAAAGCCTCAATTGGCCAACTAGACCCAACTTAGCCCAATTAACTTAGACTGACTAAAGGGGTCATGTTGAGCCAAAATTGAACTTAACCCAAATCGATTGGAAACAAAGATACCAATCCACTCCATATGACTAACCTAACCTAAACCTACCCTTAACCCACCTCAAATAGGTCAAATGAGTCAAATAGGTCAACTTGACCAATTTGACCTAAATGAAGTCATATGAGCCAAAACTAAATCAATACGAATTTGAATCAAACCAAAGTCACCAAAATATTTCAAATGGTCATATGAACTTGACCCAACCCTTGGTTTGACCCAATTTGACCAATTGGTCAACTTGACCCAAGTTGCCCCATTTTGACCTAAATGGGCCAACATGAGCCAAACCACCAAATGGATTCCAAATGTAATGAAACTTGGCCAAACCTAGTTTCTCCACATACCCAACATGTCCAAACTAGAAGTAGCAAAATGAGCATTCTACCCTAGGCCATAGAACAAATTTTGGCCTAGCACATGGGTAATTTGGTCATACCCTCTTCACAATCACTTGAGGCTTTCCTAAAACTCAAGGGGACTTAGTGATGAGTGGTGCACCCAATGGGTTTGGGTCAGCCCATTTGGCCCCTAGACCAAACCCAGCTTAAATTATAATTTCAAATTCCCTCTTAAGCTCAATTCAAGCACATGGGAAGTTGGCAATACATTCATTAGATCAAAACCCTTGTGCACACTCAAAATAGCCAACCTCTCCAATTTGAGCAATTGGATCAAAATGGCAAAGGAGGTGTCCATCCAATTTCCATGGGGAGATATACTCCCCAATTCAATGAAATTTTCACTTGCCCTCTTTGAAGCCTAGGGACCCGAATAATCAGAGCACTCCCAAGCTTCTTAGAGGATTTGAATTCCCTATTTCTCATTGATTTCTTCCACATTTGATTTCTTCCCAATTGTTCTTGCACACTTCATCTAGGAGCTAAGTCAAGCTTGCCTAAGCTTCTATAGGAATTCCCATAGCAAGGAAGGATCAAATTCAATCAAAGCCAAAGCTCAAGCAAGGAGAGGTTTGTCCATCCATTGATCCAATCAATCTCAAGGTCTAGGAATTTCAACAGGCTTCATCTCCACCAAACGAAGCTACCTCATCGATCTTGAGCACCGGTGAGGCATGAAATTTTCCAATCACTAAACTAAATGTGGTGTGGAGCTTTGTGAAAGAAATTTTCACCTCATTAAATTTTGACTGTTGGATTTGCCACTCTATTTCTCTAGAAGGTGTGGGTTAAATTTTGTGTGATTCCATGCTAGATCGAGTTTAGATCTTCCCTTTGATCATGGACGGTGTCTATTGATCAAGGGAAAGAACTTGGCTCATCTTAACCGTCCATTCACATATTTTAGATGGACATTTGAGATTATTTAGCACATTTAGAAATCTAATTATCCTTTATAAATTACAGGGGAATCCTCAACTATCCGAACTTTGATCGGATGGCCGAGAATATAAGCGCGTGCACCATCATTGCCTTTGTGAGGTGACAACTTAAGTTGTCCCCTAAAGGGGTGACGCATGTAAAGCGCTTGCCACCACCACCGTCCGCGTGAGCTAAGGGGACGATTAGTTAAGTGTATTATTAATTCTAATTAATCTATGAAAATTCAAAATGTATAACTTTTCATAAAAAATCAAAAAAATATGAAATAAAAATCTATGGATAGATAATTAAACCTCAAACATTTTAAAATTAATTTTAATGAATTTTGATTATGGTTTTCTTTGAATTTGGGTTTTATTAGAAAGTATATTTTGCTAATTACTCTTTGATTAGGCCTCTGATTAATCTCAAATTTCTTGAGTACATTTTAAGGGATGACCTCTACCTCCCTAATTTTCTTGGGATTTATTAAAGGCTTTGATTAGAGAGTAGCATATGGTTTCCTTAATTACCCTTCTTATGTAATTAAGCATAATTAGGGTATGATTAGTGGTTTTACCCTCTGATTAGGGTTGATTAAGGTTAGATCTAGTAAGTAAGAGGTTTATGGAATAATTTTGGGGCATTTCCCCTAAGCTATTCCTTATACCCCCTCTTCTCTCCTTAATCTCCTCTTAATTAAGGGTTAAATCATTAATTATCCCTTAATCAATTTTCAAAAATTCTAAAAAGTTCTAGAAGTTAATTAATCTACCTTTGGTAGATGCTTAGGTGTTTAATAGCCTAAGCTCAATTAAGGAAATCAAAATCCAATTCACATGTGTGAAAGGGTATTTTGAAATTACTTAAGCTAAACCCTTGGCTTAATGAACTTTTAATTGTAAGACAAATTGCATTAGGCCTTTTCATTATTAGGTGCATTGCAAATTTAAATTCCTTGTGGGTTTTATGTCATCTCATTGGCTCATAATTACTTAGTTAATTCTTCTAAGGTGGTGTAGGTAAGGGTTAATTAAGTCACTTAATTCATACCTTAACCTAATCAACACATAAAATGGATCTAATTACCTAAAAATTAAACAAAATATCAAACACATGTGGGAATGGGTTAGGAATAGTAAACTCATATCACCTTTTCAAAATTAAATCAAACTTCAAACTAAACAAAATTACTTTGAAATTCACTTTGATTTATTCTAAATTTTCTCATTCTATAAGAATGTCTTTAGGATTTAAGTGAAGTGAGTTTAAATGATTTCATTGCTTTGGATCTTTCGACATGTTAAGTTGTATGCCATGTGATTTCATGCATTCATAATTTCATGTTTTAAATTTTAAAATGAAATTGTTTACTTTATGTCAAATGTGCATGTGTTGGCTAAAATAAAATATGAGTGGCTATTATCACTACTAAATCCAAATTATTTTCAAAATACATAAATCAAATACCAAATCTGAAAGTGTGCTATTCATATCTTAATTATAAGTTTGCATGTGAAATATTATAAAGGTATGCTTAGTATAGGTTTCCTTTCTTTCCTATGTTGGTATAGTTTTGAATAGGAATTTTGGTGAGATATAAGGTTCATTTGAAAAGGACCTAATGCTCACCTAATTTCATATTCTATTCATCCCTATGCTACCATCTAAGAAGGGATACCTACACTTACATACATAAATTTCATAAACAAAACAAATCTATTAAATAACTTTTGCTTCTTCCTTTTCTATTTCATTTCTTTTATATACATGTTTGTACTTAAGGAAAGTGGTATATTAGTCCAACCACGAGGTTCGAGGCTTTAAGTAGCCTAAGTAGGTCTTGTACCTTACACCTGGTTAACAATGGCATTGTACTCACTTATGCCTTTCTTAGTTTCATGTATGTATGAAATTTTGGATAAGGAAAACCTTTTATACTTAAGAAAAATCATGCATATTCAACTTCTAAATTTTCTTAAATGGATTACTTAGCATGCATCATAAATTATGTTAACTACTCTCATTTGCATGTATAGATATGCTTAGGGTCCATCCATATGCATGTTATATATGTTGGGGAAAGAAATGAAGTAAAGTGTGTTATGCAAATTTTGATTCATTTTATTTAATCTTAAAATGCCTTTCTTTTTGAATAGGTTTTTTTAGAGTTTATCTAAACTTAGGATTGATTAAAGATGTAATGTAATAGTCACCTAAATGAAACAAAAATATGAACCTACTTTAGAAAATTACTTAAGGTTAGGGAAGGAAAGAGAAGTTCTCTTCTCTTTCCCTCTCTTCCTAACTTAGTAATTAATTGTAGGTTTCACTTAAACCAAATCAAAACATGAAATAAAAGCAACCCAAAATAATTAAGCAACTTAAATAAAACCCTCCTCTAAGTTGAACATGTTCTTCACACTTAGAAAATTTGAACCTAAAGCCTAAGCTAAGCATACCACACAAGCCTTCAAAGCACACACATTAGCCTAAGTCACCACTTCTAGCTTTAGGTTAGGTCGGTGCATGGTTTGATGTTATGTTTTATTTTGTGATATATGTTTTAGACTAGATGTTAGGATGTATGCTCATAGAATGAATGGTAGGATGTTCTTAGTCTAACTATTCTTTTCTGCAAGGGATTGTGCTTAAGGGGCACTATCATAAATAAACATATAAATGCTTTTGCTTGTAGGTGCTTTATACCCCTAAACATAATCCATAGGCTAGGTGGACTTAGTCACCCATGTGTGGGGTGATAAGTCCAATATACATGCTTGGGATGTGTGTGGTGTGATTTAACTAACCTTTGTTTTGCAGGTGTTAGTTAGATTTCCACTTTTTTTTTCATGTAAAAATTTGCATAATTAGGTTTTTTTGGAATGATTTGTTATGGGGATTAGGATGAGTATTGGTCATAATCCCATCTTATGTACCATGTGAAGTTTTGGAGAATCCACCTTCCAACCTTCCAAAGGAGGAACCAAAAGAGGAAAGAAGAAAGAAGAAGAAAAAAAGGCTTGAAGATCCCCATAATAATGAATTCCTTTGCTTAAATGTAATATTCATCTGTAAATCAAGTTGTATAAGGATAGAGCTCGGCTACCCAATTTAATATTTTTGGGTTTGTGCGGTGGTGCCCAACCACAATGACCATTTAATCTTTTTGCGATTAGCTTTATAAATTGATTGATGATTTGTTTAGCTTTTGCATTAAGTGGCATGATTTTCCTAGTTTCTTCCTTGATTTATGTATGGCCTAGATGTGGATTAGGCTCTTTAGAGAAAAATAAATCTTTTACTCAACTTAACAATTCAAATTAAAATTAAACAACTCATAACCTCACCTAAAGCTTAGGTTTAAAATCAAGATAAAAGAATTTGCAACCCCTTAGCTAGATGAGCATTTCTTTATAATATCATGCACAAATGCATCTTATTTCACTCTTGATTAGAGGGCTTCCACCTTTTCCAGAGAACCTGGCTTGACCTTTGAGGGTCATGGTGGAAACTCACCTCCTCCCTTCTTGCTGATTTTGGCCAATAACCTTCTTTCTCATGCATTAGTCATAAAAATCCTATTAGCCTGAGTCAAAATGAAATAAAATGAAATTTGAATTGCATTAAATTTAGGTCATTCGAAGCATACCTTTACATGATCTAGTATCCTTAGGGAGTGAGTTTAAGGACTGTCTCTTTTATATAATAATCCTATCTATCTTGCATAAGCATAAAGACTTGCCTACATGTATTTAAAATCATAGGAGGAGTTAGTTGGTGGCCACCCCCAAGTGGTTGTAAGTCCAAGCTATCAGGTGGTTTGTCCTCTCTTGTGGAGGCAAACCAATTACCCATTCTTGCCTTAGATTTAGGTTGTGCTTTTGGCCCTCACCAAAGCTCCCTAGATTTAGGTTCTAAGATTGCTTTTCCCCTTTTGTGGGCCATAAGCATAATTCCTCACCTCTTAGGCATTTCTTAATCTTGTGTTAAGGAATCTTAAGTCCTAAAATTCTAATAAAAATACAACTCAAACAAACTAAATCAATTTCTAAAATGTAAAGTCCAACTATAAGAGTAGAGATGCTCGTTAGGTTTCTATCATGAGCATCTCCTACTTATTTCCCATTTTGCTTGATAATAACTCCCTCTTTTGATCAATCTCATTTGATCTTCAAACACAAACCAATCGATTGATAGTCTTTCTCTATTGAAATTTTCAAAGGCAATGATCATTTACCTTAATCAAGAGTTTTCCTAAGGGATCCCATTAGAAAGTAATTATGGGTGCTTGCCCTATAGGGAGCTTAATGAACTTCGGTTTAAAATAAACCTGCTTTACTTTTCTATATAAAGTAGGGAAGAATCTCGATACATATGTACATCATCCTTAGAGTCCTTATTGAGGTGATTGGTTCCATTAAAGGGTGACTTCTCTTTGAGATAGTAGCTATTCCTTGATGGCTCATCACGAATAAGTACATCTATGGATCTGCTAGTCTTACCAAGATGAATTTTATAGTGTCTTGGCTTTTCTATCTTACCACAGATTTGAAAGTGACTCTCTATAAGAATTTTTCTCCACAATTATTTTAATCTTTCTAGACAATTATGAGGTTTGGTTAATTCGGATAACTCTGGTTTACCTTATCTTAGAAATTAACTTAAATTATTTTATTTTCTTGCTTGGTTTAATTACTTTCTATGTCTATCTTCTCCTTTTTCTATTTTACTTGGTATGTTATTTACTTTTCTTGATATTCTGCTGCATTTTTCTAGTTTTCTTGTTCATGTGGTGTTTGGCTCTTTAGCCTCTTTTATTGGTTACCTGTTGCTATTTTTTTCCCTTACCTATGTTGGGCATTGTGTTTACTTGGTATTTGCTTTCTTAGAATGGATTATCGACTATTTTACTGGACCTGTTCTCTTTTCATCCCTCCTGGATGGATTAGGTGATTTTCCATTTATGGCTATTATTTTTCTTTCCCCTCTTATTGTTGTGCTTCTCACAATTTTTATGTCTGGTTGAGGTTTTGTTTGGTCTACTCTTCCCTCTGGTTTGGCTATTGATGGTAATGTGCCCTTCTCTGGCTTCGATTACTTAGTTGTTGGTTTGTTTACCGTTAATTTGATGGATTCTTCGGCTGTTTACTTTTTTAATTTTATTATTGCTCTTATTCTCTATAATGGAACTACCTCCCTTTTGGTTTGCTTGTCTCATTCTCTGGTTTATTTCATTTATTATTTTGTCAATCGGCTGGATGGTTTATTGGGTTATTTTGTTGAGCCAACTGATTTTTTGTGTTGTGGTACTATTTGGCTTATTGATTTTCTTATTGATTTTTTGCTTGCTATTTGGTAAGCTCTTTTGCCTATGCCTATGCTATATGGGTTGGGATTTGAGGTTATTCTTGGCTCTAAGCCTTGTATAATTTCTACTTTGATCGGTTGGGAATAATGTTTTTACCACTTATTAGTAGGTGAATGTTTAGATCAGGGATTTTACTAGTGTTTTCCTTTCAACATGGGTTGGATACCTTTTCATGGTGGTCTTCTTGTGTGGGGATTTGTTGGTGGTCCTTCTCCCTCAATGTGGGATAGTCTTGTTGATGCTATTTTCTCTTGGGATTGGTGGCAATTAGTTAGCTGGGTGAATAGTGGAACTGCTTTTCCTATAGTTTGCTTTTCTATTGCTTAGTATGCAGGTACTAAAGACCATCTAACTTCCACTCTTTAGCTGCCTTTTCCCAGGTATGTAGGCTATGATGGCTGGGATGATTTCACACATAATTTTGGCTAGTAGCAGCAATTGTGATGTAACCCTTCGTTGGAAGTTTGGATGCTCACGTTTGTGGTTTCCCATTTATGTGGTGATTGAGCCTGAGCCTTTCTTCCCAAACTCCTCTTATTTTTCTCTTTCATTAGTCTTTCTTTAGTTATTATAGCTTTTATTTCTCTAGCTATGCTAATTCCATTTTCTACCTATTGCAGGGTTCTATTACTATTTCTTTGCAGGTTTCCAATTCTAGAGGTGGCCTATGCTTTTCTCATCTTCCCAAGCTCTCTATAGCTGTCTGACCCTTGGCTTTTCCTTTTTGTTGTCATTGTATCTTTTACTATTTTTATCTTTGTTTTTATCTTTTCTTATTTTGGATGTATTTAGATAGGGATTCTCTCTCTGTGATTGTAGCTCTTTGAGCGATAGTTTTGAGTTTATCCCCTCTTAAGGACCTTGTAACCCTTCTTTTGTGGTAATAAAATTCCATGGGTTCCCAAAAAAAAACCATAAACCCTAAAACCCTAAACCTTAAACCATAAACTAAATTCTAAACCCTAAAACCATAAATCATAAACCCTAAAACCTACAACCCTAAACCCCAAAACCTAAACCCCAAACCCTAAACCCTAAATAAACCCTAAACTAACCCTAAAACCCTAAAACCTAAACCCTAAACCCTAAACCATAAACCCTAAACTAACCCTAAACCCTAAATCCTAAACCTGAATAAAGATGTCATTATAGATCTAAAGAATGACCTAATCCTAACATAGTTATGGTAGCTAAAGAAAATGTCTTCAAGAGACTTTCCTTAAGAATTAGAGATTTAAATACCTTAAATCCTAACCCTAAATCATATTATAATACCATATATTATAGTATAATGTAGCATCATATATTTGAGCATGTAGTGATGTGTTTTGGATGTTATAAGATGTTTTGAAATGTTTTAGTATATTATGGTATTGTGTCCTATAGTCTATATTAATATAAATCATAAAAATATATTTAATAAATCAAATGATGAAATTTGTTAAATTTGAAGTGGGAATTAGGTTGTAGTACCAAAGGTGTGCCCACTTGTAGTCTAAAAAAGTAAGATTTTATGTTCAAAATAAATATTATATGTTTTAGCATAGTATAACATCATATATCATAATATATTATTCTCACATTTTAATTTCTTTTAGTATTTTACAATCATGTAATGAGCCTACACTACATTATTTATAAAAATGTTGATTTAGACTTTAAAATGGTAAATTTTGGCCAAATTCATAATTAGAGCATGACATCATAATATATTTTTCAATTTAAAATATGTGAGTGATGATTAAAAATATTTTTTTTTACTATTTAGACTAATTTTATGATTTTTATCTTAAGCAATCCATTGTGATGTGATATGAAATATAATATAAAATATTATAATATGTTATAGTATTATAATATAGAACATAGTGTAGCATCATGCATTATAGCCATATTGTGATTACTACTTGTTGTTTAACATATTTTAGTTTGTTATAGTATGATGTAGTAGAGTTTGTACTAGTATAATTCATATAAATACTGATTTAGTTGAGATGAGATTTGGCCAAATTTAAGGTAAGCTTTAGGGAACATCATTGGGGTGTGCTATGGTGTGTCATTTAATCAAAAGAATGGAATTTTGCATCCAAAATAAATGTTCATTTTTCAACCAAATTTTATAAATTTTTTTGCTTAAAGTGATTCATTTTAAGGTGTAATGTAAGATAATATATTATATGAAAGAATATTAAAATATAATGTACATAACAATATAACTTCACATATATATGAATGTTGTGGTGTGTTACTAAATGTTATTGTATATTTTAGTATGTTTTATTTTTGTTATAATACATTGGGTCAAAACTCACAAAATGTTAATTTGAAGGTTGAGATGGAAGAATTTGGCCAAATTCGGCACACACCAAGAAGCAACAGCAAAATTATGCTATTTTGTACCATTTCTAATAGAAAAATAACAATATTACTCCAACATGAACATTAGTTATATATTGAGAAAATTTTGTTGTTTGTTCTTTTTAAGTGATTCTAATGAGGTGTAATGTTAGACAATATATTATATTATAGCAAATTATAATATAACATCATATATTATAATATAATATAGTGTGTTAATTCAATGCTATTATATGTTTAGCATGATATTGTATAGTTAGTTTGAGCTTACACCATCACAAAATCATAAAATGTTGATTACAATGTTAAGATGGTGTAATTTGAATGAATACATTGTTTTTTGGTTGAAGTATTAAAGGTGTGCATAAGAGAAGAAATAAGATTTGATGAGAATTCCATGTCAAGGACATGGAGGGAGATCTAGGGGATCACACATGCATCGGACATTATATGTGAGGGTCTATGTCGAGGCATAGAAAAGAAAATCTTGGGGACAAGGTTTGAATTTGATTTGATTATAAGATTTGTGGAATGAAAGATCCCGGGATAAAATCTATAATGCAGGGATTAAGATCGAATCGACTTTAATTTATTTTGTTTTAATTATTGTGGAGGCATATGCTTGAGATATGGGCTCGAGTCTCTGAGGATGGGTATATGAACCTTCCATAAGAAAAGCGGTTGAGGTATCATAGGGATTATATTTGAGTTTGATTTCATAGACATGTTTGTGGATGTATCCATTAGGGATAAGAGTTTGGCTAGATTTCTTCGATTTAGACTCTACTAGGGGAGTTGGTTTAAGTTGGCTCCATTGGGAGGTAGGTTTTGAATTTGATTTGTTTGTGTGACTTGTTTAAATATGATTTGGGGCTCCATTAGGGAGAAGGGTGTGATTTAACTCCACCGGGAAAAATCAGATTGGGTTTAATTTAATTTGAGTTAATGTATAGACCCTGTTGGTGTGTGATGAACCCAACGAGAAGGGGCTATATCAGCCTTGACCTACCTCAAGTTTACAAATCCAAAGGGATAGTCTATAGGCTGCGAGGTAGAGCTAGCTAGCATAAGCGGTTGCCTTTCGGTGTGCAACGACTGTGCTAGGAAGAAGCCATAGCAAACTTACATCTTCCAAAGAGAGGAACAACGTTGGGGTGACCTGTTGGATGCACAATAAATCAAACCTGACCTAGGGTGACTACTGAGTGAATGTTGCTGGGGACTTATGTCAACTCAAAGTAGTCAGGATTAATTTTATCTTAATTTCATGTGATTTTCTATGGTTTGTTTAGTTTAGTTTGATTTTGAATTGTGGGCATATCAACTGGGGATGTGAGCTCAATCAATATTGATAGATTTAATTTTTGGACCATGTTGGTGTATGATGGACCCACTGAGATGGGGATTTATTGGACTTGTCCTTACTCAGATTTACAAATCCAAAGAGATAGTCTACTGGCCGTGGTGTAGAGCTAGGCAATCTAAGGGGTTGCCATTCGGTGTGCAATGACTGTGCTAGGAAGAAGGCATAGCAGACTTACATTTTCTAAAGCAGGGAACAACCGCTGGGGTGACCTATTAGTAGCACAACAAATTGAATCTGACTTAGGGGCGACTATTGAGTGAATGTTCTTTGGGGACTTATATCCAAAAGTCGATTCTATAGGGAGTTTCTTGACACTACCTAAAGATAAGATACACCTTGAGAAAAGGTACCACTAGGGGTGTCCTCCTAATCCACAAGTGAATATATATTTTGTTTATATGTTTTCATGGACCCTGTTGGTGTACAAGGGACCACATTGAGAAGGGGCTATGTCGGCCTTGACCTATCTCAGATTTACTAGACCAAGGGAGAATCTACAAATCCACAGGATCGATTCTCCAACTACGAGGGGGATTCTTGAGAACTGTCCAATCCGATAGTAACTTGGGTAGTGTCTAAATTAGGTCACAAAGGATGTGATCCAAATAAAGTACCCACAAGGGAGGTGATGCTAGGGGCATTATCCTAAGCCCTGGAAAAGAAGGCCTATAAGTGTACGGTGGCCAACTTAAGGAGAAAGCATAGTATACTTACATCTACCATGAGTGGTGTATCCAGGTTGAGAACCAACCAAGGTGTATTCATCTACATGAGTGGTGTATCCGTCAGTATAGTAAGAACCAACCAACCTAAAGTGCTTGTTAGTGTGCAATGATTAACCTGGAAAGAAAGCATGTAGGCTGACAATTTTCCTAGCAGAACTGATCATCAGGATAGTTTATCATCGGTGGGACAGATGCAATCTTCCTTAGAGCGACTACTAAGCGGGGGAGGAAGGGCGGACCAGACTTGGAGCTATGGGAGGGAAGGACCCTAGGAAACTTATCTAAACCTAAAATATACTTGACTGTCAGTTAACAAAGGCTAATCCAAGAAGAAAGCATAGAAGACTCACATCCTCTTAAACAAAGCCAACATAAGGTAACTTGCTAGCCATGTAGTAAGGCCTACCAAACTAACAAAGTGGTCATCGGTGTATAGTGGCCAAGTAAAGAAGGAAAGCGTAGCAGAGTTACATCCTCCAAAGCAAGAAGACCACTAGGATGACACACTAGTAGGGTAGCATGTCAGCCTGACCTAGAGCAGCTACTGAGTGTGTACCACTCGGGGGCGTTATCTCAATTCAGAGTAGCTCTCAGTAGTCTCCCCTCCAAACCTTCAAGCTCTTCTAACCGCAACTTGACGTTCTACTTTATTATGATCTTGCTACCCACAACTATCCTTAGTGATGGGAGTTGGACTTCTAATGGTAGAACGACTTCGGACCCACACACTAAGGAGAAAGGAGTAGACTGAGTTGGAGTTCTATATGTGGTACGGTAGGCCCACAAGACTTCAACTAACTCCTGTGACACTATTGCTTATTGTGTGTCTTCTTTAGTATTTGGATGAGAGTTTTGTTGAATGCTTACACTTGCCGTTTCCCTCTAGTAGTTGATGGTAGAATATCTCCAATCTATGTTATGTCTCTGAGAAAAGTTGTTGATCTTGAAGCTATTGAATGCAATACCATTATCAAATATAATTCATCGAGGCACTCTAAACCTATATACAATATGGTTCCTAAAAAACTAGACCACATCTTTGAGTTGAGACCTCTCGAGTGGAATTGCCTTACTTATTTGAAAAAGTAGTCAATAGTAGCTAAGATGAACCGATGACCCTTGGAAGAAAGAGGATCAATCAGACCCACTATGTCGGTACCCCAATACTCGAATGGCCATGAGGCCGATGTAGGTTATAGAATGTTGGGTGGTTAGTGAAGAACCACACCATGTATTTGACATTGGTGGCATCTCCTAGCCATATCCATGCAATCTTTGATCATCGGCCGGTATCTAGTCTCTCTTGATTTCATCTACAACCTAAACCTATAAACCTAAACCTTGAATCTAAATCTAAACAAACCTAAACTAAACTAACCCTACATAACCAAAAACTAACCACAAACTAACCCAAACTGAGCCACAAAACCCCAAAACCACAAAACCCTAACCCTGACCCTAACCCTAAACCCACAAACCACTAAACCATGGCACTAACCCTACCTAAACCCTAAATCCTAGGCCTTAAACCATTAACCTAAAACTAAAACACAAAATCATAAATATAAACTTAAACCTATAAAAATAAAAATCTAAATAAAAACTACCTTAAACTAAATAAAATAAAATAAACTAAAATTAACCCAAACTAAACTAAAACATAAAAAAATAAACCTAAAATAAAACATAAACTTAGGCTAAAAAAATAAAATAAAACCTAAACCTAAACCTAAAAAATAAAAAATAAAACTAAGTTAAACTAAAAAAATAAAGCTAAAATAAAATACTAAACTAAAATAAAACTTAAACTAAAATAAATAAATAAGCTAAATAAAATAAAAATAAACCTAAAAAAAATAAAATAAAATAAAATAAAATAAATAAAAATAAACTCAATGAGCCTAAACTGGGTTTGGTTAATTTAAAGATAAAAAAATCCTAAATCCTAAACCCTAAATCCAACACAAACTAACCTAACCACTGGCCCAATCTTTGACCTAAACCTGACCCTAAACCCTAAACCCTATGCTGGCCACAAAAGGCAGAGCCCTGGGCCCTACCCAGGCACTGAGCACTCTCTGACCACTAAGGCCACTGAGCCTGGCCCCAACCCCACGAGATCCAGGCCCTGATCACAAACCCAGGCCCTGGGCCCTGACCCTAAACCCTACTGACCCTGGGCTCTATTAAGACCTCAGACTGGGTTGACCTGGGCTAACACCACACACCATGAGGCCAAACCCTGGGCCCCACTGAGCCCTGGGCCACCCAGTCCTGGGCCAAACTCCTAGACCCTGGGCCCTGGGCCCTGACCTAGGCCCTATAAGCCACTAAGCAAACTTGACTAGCCACTAAATAAGAATATAAAAATAAATAAAACATATATAAAATAAAGAAATAATAAAATAATAAAGAAACCTAAACTAAACCTAAACCTAAAATAAAATAAAATAAAAGAAAATTAAAAATAAACTAAAATAAAATAAAATAAAAGCTAAACTAAACTAAAAAAAAATAAACTGGAATAAAAAAACATAAATAAAATAAAAAATATCAAATAAAATAAACTACAAATAAAAAATAAATAAAAAACCTAATCTAAAAAAAATAAAACATAAAAATAAAATAATTAAAAAATTAAAACCTAAACTAAAATAAACTAAACTAAAAAAAGAAAATAAATAAATAAACAAAAACCTAAACTAAAATAAATATAAACCTAAAATAACCTAAACCTAAACTGAACCTAAAACCTAAAATAAAATAATTAAAAACCTAAACTAAACCTAAAATAAAAAAATAAAACCTAAACCAAAATTAAATAAAATAAACCTCAGCTTAAAATATAAAACTTAAAAAATACTAAGATAAAAACCTAAACTAAAATAAATAAACCTCAAAATAAATAAACTAAACTAAAGAAAATAAAAAATAAAATAAACTCGAGATAAATAAATAATTAAACTAAATCCTAAACCTACATTTGCTTAATTTAAAATAAAACCTAAAACTTAAATCAACCACAAAACAACATTAAATCCACAAAACTAAACTAAGCCACAAACCCAAACCTACCAAACCCACACAAATCTAAACCCTAAACCTCCCAAACCCTAAACCTAAATGCTAAATTAAAAACCCTAAACCTAAACCCTAAGCCCAAACCACAAAACCCTATAACCACTGACCTAAACCCAAATCACAAACCTAAACCTCTACAAACCCTAAACTAAACCCACAAACCTAAAACTAACCCTAAATCTAAGAATGGGCCATTGATGGTAGGAACATCATCATCAACTAGGCTTAGTCTAGATCTAGTGGAGGCAAAAGAGGCGGTGATTATCCGTGGTGGTGGGGATCTAGAGGTGGCGGTGGATATGGAGGTGTCAAGCGGTGGTGGTTATGGAGGTGGGAGGGAGGATGGTTACACCATGGTGGTGGCGGAGGAGAGATCAATATGATGGTGTGACCACACTACTCGAGAGGCTAGGGAGGTTTTGATGGGAACTGGAGAAACTGAAGAATGGTTGATCTGATTTGCTATTTATGGAACTATGTCTTTAGAGTAGAGACCGTTCTACTTATCTAGGGTTTTTATTTTGCTCTATGGGTATTTATCTTTGATCTATGTCGTCGCTTGTGTCTTAAAAAACTTGGGGTGCTACTTGGTTGATGAAATCGAAGAAAACATGTTGAATCAATTTGTTCTCTGTTAAAAAAACCTTAAACCTAAACTAAAACTTAAACCTTAAACCTAAAACCTAAACCCTAAACCCTAAACCTAAATGATAAACTTAAACCCTAAAACCTAAAACACTAAATCTAAACCTAAACCTAAACCCAAAACCTAAACTAAACCAACCCTAAATCCAAAACACTAAAACAAACTCTAAACCCTAAACCTAAACCCTAAAAACCCTAAACCTAACCTAAACCCTACACCTAAACCCTAAACCTTATACCATGAATAAAGATGTCATTAGAGTAGATCTAAAGAATGACCTAATCCTAACATAGTTATGGTAGCTAAAGAAAATGTCTTCAAGAGACTTTCCCTTGACTATTAGAGATTTGAATACCCTAAACCCTAATCCTATAATACATATATATATATATATTTGATCATATATGTTTTGATGTTTATTTATGTTGTGCATTGGCCAAGTAAGAAAGGAAATCACAGCAGACTTACATCCTCCAAAGCAAGAAGACCATTGGGGTGATACACTAGCGGTAGCATCCGACCTAGGCTATTGTGAGTGTCATTGGGGCATTATCTCAACTTAGAGTTGCCCAAGATAAAAGATATGTGTTTATTTTATATGTTTGTGTGTATTTTGTATTTTTTTTATGTCGATGAAGGATAGGAAGCTGTTAGGGTTCCTTGCACCTACCTTAAACACATTATGGTAGATTCATAAATAAGAATACTTTCAACATGGAATAGATTGAATTCAAAATGGAATTTTCATTGTTGATAATTATTTTCAAACATGATTTATAATATTTATTTAGGTAGAGCACATTGACTGGAAGCATTAGGTGCTCTTCCTTGTGATTAATAAGATGATAAGATCCTCCTTGGTAGGCCTTGTCTATGAAAAAAGGGCCTACCTAAGTGGGTTCAAACTTGCCTCTCATCTTACGATGGGCAACATCGGTCTCCTTAGAACTAAAATAAGCTCTCCTACTTGAAAAGCTCTAGGACTGACAAACTTATTGTTAGCTTGAATAATTTTGGCTTTGTACAACTTGAGGTTTTGGCATGCACACAAGCATCTCTCTTCCAAACCTTTGAGCTCTTCTAAGCACAACTTGGCGTTATGCTCTTTTGTGATCTTTTACTCATAGCTATCCTTAGTGATGGTAGTTTGGACTTCTAATGATAGAATGATTTCATACCCATACTAAAGTGAAAGGGCGAGTTGGAGTTCTATATGTGGTGTGGTAGGCTCATAAGGCTTCAACTAACTGCTCATGCCACTGTCACTTATTATTGTCGAGTGTCTTCTTTAGTATTTTGATGAGAGTTTTGTTGAAGGCTTCTGCTAAGCCATTTTCCCTCGGGTAGTTGATGATAGAATATCTATCTCCAATCTATGTTATGTCTCAAAGTTGTTGACTTCGATGCTCTTTAATGTAGTACCATTATCAGATATAATTCATCGAGGCACTCCGAACCTATATACAATATGGTTCTTAAAAAATTAGAGCACATTCTAAGTTGTGACCTCTCTGAGTGAAATCATCCTACCATTTAGAAAAAGTACAAGAAGTAGCCTAAGATGAACCAATGACCCTTGAAGAAGGAGGATCAATCACCTATGTCATACCCCAACACTTGAATGGCCATAAGGCTAATGTAGGATGTAGAATTTGGGTGGTTGGTGTAGGACCACACTGTATTTGACATTGGTGGCATTGCCTAGTATCCATGCAATCTTGATCATCATCGGGCTAGTAGTATCTCTCTGATCTTGGCTTTCATCTTTGGACCCATTGTTGGCTCCACATAATCGAGTGTACCTCACAATCTTACGGCTTCATACTTGTCTAAAACATAACCATATATGATCGAAAAGACCATCTAAGATAAGACACCATCCACAAGAGTGTGAAAGCACTCTCTTCATGATAGGCTTGGGACTTCTCTGAGGTAGTTTTCCTTTATCTAAGTAATCCATGAATGGTTTCCTCCAATCTAACTCCTCCTTCTTGGCAATGGAAACCACTCCTTCAAGAGAGTACTTTTTGATGAGTTCAATATCAATAAGGGATAAGACTTATCTATTTTGGACCTTTATTGATATGGACTCATCCTCCGCATGCCAACTCCTTGGCAAGCTTGATAAAGTATACACTACAACATTCTCTTATTGAGGAATCTTATAAATGGTAACCTTTGATTTTGGCTAATAACTCTATGGTGTACTTGTGGTAGTGATGGAGCTTGGCTTTTAACCTTATAGACCCTGATTTAGATAACTAACGAGAATCCTGAAGATGTTGATGTTCTGGATGCTTAGAAATAACTGCTAATTCCTATTAAGAGCCTCATATTTGACTTCATTATTGGTGCAAGGATTGGAAAGATGATATGAGAATCTCATCACATCGTCCGAGTTTAAGAGAACTATTCATACCACTGCCTTTCCTAGAATAGTAGATTATGGTTCTTCTCCTCTTTGAGAGAAAGTCACACCATGAAAGTACATCTCCCAATGGTGAATGCTAGTTTCCCCTAAGTTCATGATTTGTTCATCAGGGAGATCATCACTAAGTGAGAGTCAAGAAGTGGTGTGCCACTAAGAAATTCTAGTGCTTATTCTTTCATCGCATGGAGGTATGAAGGTAATATTAAACTGTGAGGATCATGGACCATGCCAATCATCCTGATAGCATCATCATGAGATATTATAGTGGATTGATCCTAGAGATTAAGTTCACCTTATGAGGAAGCATGTAATGCTATAGCTTTTGGATGCAAAGATTAAAGCTAGGCAATGCTTCAATGGGTGGATAATTAGCCTCAGGGATGATGATGAGGTAGTAGGCATTTTCCCTTCATCATCGCTTGGGCTAACAAAGCACCAATGGTAAAGTATGTATATCTTTCCCGGATAGGGCGCTAGAACTGGTGATCATCGTAATGCTTGATGTCTTCAAGGCATGCTCACACTTATCATCCCACTTGAACTTGGCATCCTTTTGATAAGAATGGTCGACATCTTCCTGATATGTTAGATATAAAGCATCTTAGATATGCCAACCACCTGGAATTATCTAAGTTGAGTTAAACTTTTAGGGGTGGCATTTCTAATATCACCTTGATCTTCTCAGATCGATTTCAATTCCTTGTGTCGACAACAAACCCAAGGAATTTCCGCTAATGAATGCACACTTTAGAGGGTTCATTTTGAAGTTAAATTATCTTAACTATTTGAAAACTACTCAAGTCAAAGAGATGGTCTTCCTTTTCTCAACTTTTGACCACGAGATCATCGACATAGCACTCGACTTGAAGATGAGTTCATCAAAGATTCGAAGTTATCCACTGAATGTAAAGACTACATTTTTAAGGCTAAAAGGCATGACCTTATAGCAATAGATTCTCGACGGGTTCTAAAAGTAGTGTTTCTTTCATCTTCAAGGGCCATCTTTATTTGGTTATATCTAGATGAGCCATCCATGAAAGAGAAGACTGCATAAGATGAGGCAATCTCAACCATCAGCTCTGAGATTAGTCATGAAAATTCATCTTTTGGACACATATGTGAATTTGGCCATTCACTTTCCTAACTAGGAAGACGCTGGCTAACCTGGTAGGGTATTTTACTTCTCGGATAAAGCCAATATTGATCAACTTCTTAACTTCAAAATAACCTGTTATTCCATATTTAATCACATGCATCTAGGAGCTTGCTTGATAGGGTTAGTAGTAGCTCTATTGCTAGTTTATGGACCGAGCCACCCAAAGCATCTCTTCATAACTCAATGTGAAGTAGTCCTTAAACTCAATCAATATCCTAACTAAGTCATTGGTTTCAATTCATTCAACAAAGGTGTTGATCTTTCAAGCTCATCGATGGTTGACTTGATCTCTCTTCAACTCTAGCATCTTTAACTTCAAAATCATCTAGATTAAGTTTCTAAGCACATCTCCTCACATGATTTAATGTGATTTAGAAAATAACCTATTAGATTCCAAATGATTGGTGATGACTAGTAATGGTCATCATCAATGGACCCACTGCACCGAATCCTAGTCCCGGTCTTGATTGAAAGCTTTTGCATTTGTTCTTCTATATTCTTTCAAAGTAGTCTAACTTGTTCTTTAACCAAGTATGTGGGATTAACCCTTTCTTTGTTAAATTATGAACACAAGGCAAGTACTAATCAAAAGGTAATTTTATTAAATCTTTATATAAATCATCCTCAAGTTGTACATCAACTTCTTGGCTTGAGGATGATGCTCCCAAGAAGAACCTCTAAGTCTTCACACCTATGGATGACTTAAGAGCTTCCTTAACTACCAAACCCTTAGCTTTTTTTGGGAAAAGTGGGGTTAAAGCTAAGGTTCCCAACTAATGCCTAACTATTTCACATATTGACTTGGATAAACCTATGCTTTACTTTTGAGCTTGGTCTTCATTGCTATCTGGCTCAAGTGTCACCTCCAAAGAATCTATTATTGAGAATAGCTAGCTAGTGTACTAACCATATAAGACTCATCCTATGAACTAGATTCTAAGTCTATATGGATAGCAGGTGTATTCCAAGTAGTTGGGACATATATTCTATTGGGACCAATAAGGGGTTTTCCACCCCGGGCCTCTAAACTAGCCTTTTCTTCCTCTACAGTGGAGGTCTCGTCTACCCTTATGTTCAAATGGAGTAATGAACTGGGTGGAATCTAATGTCATGCTCCACTTCCTCCTCAAGTCTATCTTCCCCTTTTATTTTCTTTTTCATTTTCTCTTTTTTTCTTTTTCTTTTTATTTTTAAACTTTGGCCAAGTTCATTAGAATAGACTTCTTGAATTTGAGGGAGGTAGTAAGCCACATCCTCATATATGTCAATCTCATGAATTATAAATGGCATGAGATCTCCTTTGACACAATAGATGATCCCACCTCTCACAAACTTCATACATAGAGAGAATGGAACTATGTTGTTCTCATGTATCCATGGTCTCCCAAGCAAAGCGTGAGAGAGATGAATCTCTATAATGTGAAACTTTTGGGTCTTCCAATCATCTATCTCCAAGGGCAACACTATGGAGCTTAAGGCTTGTTGACCTCACTTTTGGAGTGATTCAATCTTCCCATCTTAGACTTAGGTCTTCTAGACACTAAGACTTCCCTAGTTATAAGACACTTCTAAAATTAGGTAAACACTTAACCTAAGCCTAAAGACTTAGAAGGGTTAACCATAAGATTAGGTTATGCCTTAAGGATTAGGATAGTCCACCTACCCAAATCAAATCCATGTTCACCTTCTCAAACCTCAAGTTCAATTTAAACATCAAATTCAAATCCAAATTCAAACCAAATTCCAAAACCAAATGATTGAAGTCCATGATCAAATCCAAACTTGAAACCCTTCCTAAGCCATATGACCTATCCCATGGACTTAGCCAAATCTTAATCCAAATCAACCCAAAATCAATTGATTTTCTCATAATAAATTTATATCTTTAATTATCTTCCTAAATATAAATCAAATCTACATTCAAATGATCAAAACTAAATCAAACTAAATCAAATTAAATCAAAACCCTTCCTAAGCCATATGACCTATTGCATGGATTTAGCCAAATCTTACTCCAATTCAAGTCAAACTCAATTGATTTTCTCACAAATCAATCATATCTTCACAAATTTAAATGAAATATACATTTAAATCATCAAAACTAAATCAAACCAAATCAAAATCCAAACCTAACATGAACCTACTCCATGGACTTAGCAAATTCCTTCATTCCAAAACACAAATTCAATTGATTTTCTCATGAATCAATCATACCTTCAATCATATTCACAAATATAAATGAAATCCACAATCATCAAGCCAAACCAAAATCAACCCAAGTCAAACCCAACTTACCCTTTTGACTTGAAATGTTCAAATGAACCAAAACCCATTTGAACCCAAGCCAATTGCAATTGAATTTATATATCAATCCCAAATCCATATATAAACTCAACTAAATCAAACTCAATGCAAAATCAAGCCAACTAAACACAATTGGTCCACTTGACCCATAGTGGCCAGTTTGACCTATTTGAGCCAAGTTTTAATCCTACCCAAATTGGATTGAACCATGCCCATCAAAATCTCTCATCATGATTGTTGATAACCCTAGGTTGATTAATTGTCACAAATTGGGTCAAACCAAGTCAATCCATATGTACCCAAACTAGCCAAATTGCAACCTAAGCCTTAAAACCAATGATTCATACTAAATCAAAATCAATATTTGAATATGACTTGACCTTGAATTGAGTCGAACCAAACCCAATTGGCCCTCTTGACCCAAGTTGACCCAAATTGACCTAAAAGGATAAATTGGGTCAAATAAAAATATAAACAAAATTGATTACAGTCAATGACTCAAATTCATTCCAAATTGATTGTTGAACTTGACCAAAGCCATGATTGGACCCAATTAAACACAATTTACCTACTTGGCCCAAATTGACCTAAAGCTTCAAGTTGGCCTAAATCAAAACCAAATCAAAATTAATTGAAACCAAAGCCTACAATCATCTTCAATTAGTCAACTAAACCTAAACCAACACCCAACCCGAGATAATTTGGCAACTTTAGTTAAATTTGTCAACTTAACCGTTTGAATGAATTCAAATGAGCAAAATCAAATCTAAGCTAAACTAAACCAATTGAACCAAAACATCCCAAATGATCATATGAACTTAACTCGACCCTTGGTTTGACCTTTGACCAATTGGTCTACCTTTGACCAAATGATTCAAATTAATAATCAAATTGAATCAACTTTTGGCTCATTTTAATAAATCTGCCTAAATTCAACAAGTTAAATGATCATTCTATTCTTAGGACAAGGGCATCATGTGAGACAAATCACCCACGTAAATAGTCATTTCCATTCCTTGGCCACTTGGTACTCTGCCAATGGTCCACCTAAGCACCTAGGACTCTGCCCAACCTAACCCAAGGGGTGGTTGGGTCGATCATGACCAATGGGAGGTGAAATCACCTCACCCTGCCCATTGGAACATTTGAAACCCATAGGAAACCTATGATTCCTCCTTGCTAGCCACCTCCACACCTTCAACCAACCAAGCCGAAGCCTCACCTCCTCCCTACCACCCATGACTCTCGAGATGGTCGACACCACTAGAAGCAAACCCAATCCCACCATTTGATCAAGATGAAAGGGGTATACACCCCTCATTTCCACTCAAATACATACAAAAAAATCATTTCTCCTAGCTATACCAAGATGAGCTGCTAGAGCCATTCCTTAAGTTCCCAAGCTCATTCCACGATTAGAAAATGCCATTCCCATCCATCCCGAAATAGGACACTCCCATTTTTGACCTAACTCTCCCATTTCTCTATCAAACTCAAATTAACTTTTCACACACCTTCTTTAGGCCTCATCTAGCAAGAACAAATCATCTCCTAAGCTTCCTGAGCACCAAAGGTGGGACTTCAATCAAAGCTAAGCTCATTTTATGGCCTTTAGACCGAACATTGAGAAATTGATCCAATTACTTCTCAACAGGGCTTTGTCTCCACTAGGTGAAGCTTCCTCAATCATTCAAGCTGCTGGTCTTGAGCTCCAGTGAGGTATGCTTCCAAAATCAGTCCTTAGGAAAAAATGGGTTGGATACCCTCTAATCGATGTCAAGAAGGTGTGGGATCCTTTTGGAGTTGATCCGAGCTCGGGTAAGCTTGGATCAAGTGAGCAATGGTGGACAGACTCTATTCTCTCTCACTATCATGATGTTAGATCACACACCATCCATTCCACATGATCAAAATGGACGGTTAGATCGCTGATTAATCTTTAATCCTATTAAACTATGGGATTAATCGTAGTATCCGATGTTAGATCGGATGGTGAATGAGAAAGCCCAAATCGCCACGTAGGCATTGAGTTGAATAAGTTTTAAGTAGCCAATCTCACGATGCCATGTGGAAAGTACGTCACATCAGTGTGCCACTTGGCGCCAATAGGATTAGGCTTTAATTAGGCTTAATTAATTATTTTAATGGAAAACTTACAAAAATCATAAAAATACATAAAGAAATAAGAAAAATATAAATAAATACTCATTTTAAAGGTATTTCAAAAAATAATTAATTAAAAATGATCTTAAATAATTTTGAATCGTATTTAACATTTAATTACAAAATTTATTAGCTTAATTACTCTTTAATTACTTGAGCAATTCATCCCAAATTTTGTGGGTTAATTTAGTGGGATGACCTCTCACCGATGATTTTCTTGGGATTTATTTCTCACTTAATTGGAATATTGACTAATTAAACCTTAAATACTCTTTTAAGTTAATTAATGATTAATTAATCCCATGAATAGTAACAAATTGGTTAATTAAGTTTATTAATCATTGTTCAGTAAGTGAACTAAGAAATAAGGTTGGGACCCCTTTCCTAAGTTCATTTCACCCTTTATAAAAGGAAATTAATTAAGATTTAACTAATTAATTAAATCACTTAACCAAATTGAAATCATAATCACATCAGACCTTAATTAATTAAATCATGGGGTAGATCTTTAGGTATTTAATAAACAAAATGAGTTTAATGAAATTATGGTTAGTCTACATGTGTGAGAAAACCATAAGAGTAATTAATTAAGTCCCTTAATCAAATTAACTATTAGTCATGAGCCAATTGCATTAGGCCCCTTTTATTTCCTAGGATCATTGCAAGTTTATTTTCCATGCATATCATGTTGGCTCATAATTATTTAGTTAATTACTTTAAGGTGACATATGTAAGGGTAATTATTCATCTAATGAAGGGTTCAACTTAATTAACCCATAAAATCAACTTAATTATATTTCATTAAATTAAATCAAATCACTAATGTGGGAATGGCTTTAAAACAACAAGTGATGATTTCTCTCCTCTTTAAATCAAATAAAATCCAAAACTTAATTAATAAAGAAGCTTTGGTTTGCTTTAAATAATCTTATTTGATTTCATTATCCTTAAGAACTAGTTTGGTTGAATGAATCACATGCTTATATTTGATAGTCCTCTTTATAATCATGTTAAATTTGGTATGTCATTTGAATTCATGCATCCATCTTTTCAAAATCAAGTAAAATAAAATCCATCTTTTTAATATATGTGTGGCTATTATCACTATTAAATCCAAATTTATTTTTCAAAAGCTTATAAATGAATAATAATATGTGTTATGATGCTAGTTATGAATACATAAGAAATGCATGTGCTTATAGCATAAGTGTATGAATGTTGAGTTCTTTTCCTCTATTCATGTGTTGATTTATATAAGATTGAATGATAATGAGTATATAGGGACATCCGAGAACATGAAGATTAAACTAGCCCCAATGAGGTCATTTGATTACCTCACTTCCCATGTTTAACAATGACATTACCCATTTGATTTCATTCTTATGTATTTAAACATTAGAATTTGGATAGAGCTTTAATTCATATCTATAAGTGATTAAATCAAACAAAATATACAATCTTTGCATGATTTTCTTTCCCTCATTTATGTATACATCCATGTGTGTCCAAGAAAAGCAAGTATATAGTCTAGACATCCCGAGAATATGAGGCTTTAGGTAGCCCCATGGATGTCATTTGATTACATCACTTCACTGGTTTAACAATGACACATACTTGCCTATATCCTTCTACATGTATATGTATATGTGATTCGTGAATGAAAATCAACTTTACATTAAAATTTTATGCATTCATAATTGACTAAGTGGTTGAATTGATTAGCCTTATGATTTAGAGCTTACTTCCTATATTCATGTATACAAATTTACATATGTTTGAATGCAAATTGGTATATAGTCTAGACATCCCGAGAATACGAGCTAGCTCCAAGGAGATCATTTGATTACCTCACCTGATTTAACAATAGCACATGCATTTAATTTCATTCTTATGTCCATTTTGTATAAGAATTTGGATAAAGTTTTAAATTAATATGTTTAAATAATTCAATCAAATAAAATATAAATTATAAACATACATATACATTCATCATTTAAGTGTGCTAAAATATGTTGCATGTATAGATACACTTAGGATTAAATCATATGCATGTTACATGTGATGGAAAGGAATGATTTAATATATGTCATGTGGTATCAATTCAATTAAATTAATCTTAAGATGCCTTTCATTTTGAATAGGATTATTTAAAGTGAACCTAAACTTAGGATTAATTAAATCATTTAATAAGCCATTCACTAAAGAGAACTAAATCAAAATTAATATACTTTAGAAAGTTACTTAAGGTAGGGATGAAAGAGGGCAATCCTTTTTTTCCTCTCTTTATAACACGTAGTTGCTAAGTGTAATCAAATGAAATAAAAGAAAACACATTAAAATTCTCAAATCAGTTAAACTACTTCAAGTGAAATCAACCTGTCATGTTAAATTGAATCCTTCTACACTTAGAAAATACAACACTAATTCCTAACAAGACTTACCACACAAGCCTTAATACACACATTAGAATTAAGTCACCACTTCTAGCTCTAAGTTAGGATGGTGTATGATGTGATGTATATTTTGTTTTATGATGTATTATTTTAGATTTGATGTTAGGGTGTATGCTTCGTAGACTAAATGATAGGCCAATATTAGCTTAATCATGTTTTATGCAGGGGATTATGCTTATGGGATGCTTAAAAATAAATGTGAATGCTCTTTTTGCAGTTGCTTAAATCTTTAAGCATAATCCAAGATAGGACAGGTGGGCTTAATTACCCATGAATAGGGTGTTAAGTCCAAATTATAAATACAACTGCTTGGGATTATATGTATATTTAGCTAAACTCTATTTTTTACATGTAGTTAGATTTACTTTTCCCACATAAATGTAATTTTTTCAATAGGAATTAGGATTAGTGCAATGGCAGATTAGGCTTTGTCCTGGGCTACCCTATGATGCCTTTAAAGCAAGCACCATCCAAATCAAAGAAGGAACCAAATCATAAATTGATATATGATGAAAGAAGACCCCCATAGCATTTAATATAATTATATTTTTTTTTCATTTTCTAGGTTGTATAAGGGTAGAACTCGCCTACCCATGTTTTCTCTTCTCTTGAATGGTGGTACACCGCATCGACTTTTATTCTTTATGATAGTTTATATAATTGTTTGATGTTATGTTTACATTGTGCATTAAGACAACATGCTTTTCGTAGTTTATTAAATGATTAATGCTTTAATGTTTGACTTGGATATGAGTAGGCTCTTAGAATAAAAATAACTTTTCTACCCAACTAATCACTCATTAAAAAATTATAAACAACTCATAACCTCATCATAAAGCCTAAGACCTAAATAAAATAATTGAAAGATTTAGCAACCCCTTAGCTGTATGGTTATATGTTTCACATCATGCATGCATATTCTTTCTCCCTTGAACATGAAGGATCTCCATCCTTGCACGATAAAGGAATGCTTGACCTGTGAGGGGAACCTGGTGGGGAACACCTTCCTCTAGCTGATTTTACCCATAACCTTTCTAATCATGCATTTAGGCATAATAAATCCTAAAGCCTCAAATGATGATGTCTAAAATGAAATATAATTTGAAAAGATTTTGCATCAATAGATTAAGTCATATGCTCATACCACTCATGCTCTAGTCTCTTAGAGAGTATTAGGACTTTAGTCTCTTTCTAATTAAATAACTACCCTAGCTATCTTACAATTCATAAGACTGGACTACATGGTTTTAAAATCATAGGAGAGTTAGCTGAGGGCCACTCTAAGCGATTATAAGTCTAGAAGTAGGACAATTTATTCTCTCTTGTGGAGGTAAACCCATATGTCCACTTGTCGCTTAGATTTAGGTCATGCTTTAGCTCGTACTAAAGCACCCTAGATTTAGGATCCGAGGTAGCTATTTACTTCAGGCTACGAGCATAAATCATCACCTCTTAGGGATTTTCACAACCTTGTGTTGGTGGATTATAAGCCCTAGTAATCTAATCAAATTTCAACTCAAAACATATAATGTAAAGAGGTGGTTGTGCTCGGTTATCCCTAGGAGTAAGTCTTCATCATTGAATTTAACTCCTAAGATGTCCTTCGAGTGGCATGCCTCCTCTTTAATATTGATCGGTTGAGCTAAGCATATCTCCAGATCAAGTAAGGCCATGATTAGAGATTCCCCCAGCTCTTTGGATAAGACAAGGGCGTCGTATATGCTTAACTTAGCTTGAAACTTTCTAAGGTGAGCTAGGACATTGTAATCAACTAGCTTGGTCCTCCACAAGCATATCCATGGGTGGAGCATCCCATGGTGGGGCACCGCTCATTGGAAATAAAGAATTGCTACCCGTATCCCGAGGTGCTACCCAAGGAGGTAGAACATTGCCACTGCGTAAGTTGACTTTAATGACTTCTTGGAATGATGAGCTCGAAAGTTCTACCTTCTCATCTGCATACCCATAGCTTCTCCCTATGGGATTCTGAGTGAGTTAACTCCAAGTCAATCTCAAGAGGTGAACCTAAACCCTAAAACCTCAAACCTAAACCCTAAACCCTAAACCCAAAAAAAAAAAAACTCTAAATCCTAAAACCTAAACCCCAAACCCTAAACCCTAAACCCTAAACCCAAAACCCTAAAAAGCTAAAAACCTAAACCTAAACTAAATAAAACCTAAAAATAAAATAAGTAAAAGCCCTAAACCAAAATAAAATAAATAAAAAATGTAAACCAAAATAAAATAAAAATATTAACTAAAATAAATAAATAAACTAAATAAAAATAAAAAAAATAAACCTAAATAAAATAAAATATCAAATCAAATCAAATAAATAAAAAATAAATTAAATAAACCTAAACCTATTGATTTACTTAATTTAAAAATAAAACTCTAAATCCTAAACCCTGAACCCTAAACCCTAAATCCTAAACCCTAAACCTACAATCCTAAACCCTAAAACCTAAACCCTAAACCTTAAAACCTTAAACCTAAACCCTAAACCCTAAACCCTAACACTAAACCCTAAGCCCTAAAAGCATAAACCTAAACCCTAAACCCTAAACCCTAAACCCTAAACCCTAAACCCTAACACAAAACTCTAATCCTTAAAAGCATAAACCCTAAACCCTAAACCCTAAACCCTAACCCTAAAAGCATAAACCCTAAACCCTAAAAAACCCTAAACCCTATACTTAAAATAAAACCTAAACTCTAAACATAAAACCTAAACCCTAGACCCTAAACCCTAAATCCTAAACCCTAAAATAAAATAATAAAATATAAAAGTTTTAACCTAAACCTAAACCTACAACCCTAAACCCTAAACCATAAAGTTTAAAACCCTAAACCCTAAACCTAAAACTCAAAACCTAAACTCTAAACCTAAATCCTAAACAAACCCTAAAAACCCTAAACCTTAAATCCTAAACACTAAACCCTAAACCTTAAACACTAAAACCTAAACCCTAAACCCTAAACCCTAAACACTAAACCCTAAACCCTAAACCCTAACCCTAAACCCTAAACCCTAAAACCCTAAACCTTAAACCTAAACCCTAAACCCTAAACACTAAACCTAAAACCTAAAAACCTAACCTAAAAAAATAATAATAAAACTCAACTAAAAAATAAACCTAAACCTAAAAAATAAACTAAAACAAAAAACCTTAACTAAATTAAGTAAACTTAAAATAAATAAACAAAACTAAATAAAAATACAAAATCCCTAGTTAAAAATAAAAAATAAAATAAGCTAAAATAAATAAAAAAATAAACTAAGTAAACTAAATAAACTTAAATTTACTGGTTTACTTACTTTAAAAAAACCCTTAAAACCTAAATCCTAAACCCTAGACCCTAAACCCTAAAACTAACCTTAAACCTACAACACTAAACCAACAACCCTAAACCCTAAAGTCGAAACCCTAAACCCTAAACCTTAACCCTAAACCCTAAACCCTAAAAGCATAAAACCTAAAACCCTAAAGCCGAAACACTAAAATCTAAACCATAAACCCTAAATCCTAACCCTAAACCCTAAACCTTATACCCCAAACCCTAAACCTAAACCTAAAGTAACTAAATAAATTAAAAAATAAACTTAAACCTAAAACCTAATAAACCTAAACCTAAACCTAAATGCTAGAAATGGGTAGAACCTTGAAGGCAAGAACATCACCATCAACCAGGCTCAAACTAGATCTGATGGTGGAGGCAAAGGCCGAGGCGGCATTTATCACAGTGGTGGTTGGGGATCTGGAGGTACTGGTGGATATGGAGGTGGTGGTTGAGCAAGCAGGATTATTGAGAGGAGGAGCACGTGAGGTTATAGGGTGGCTGAGGGAGAGATCGGATATGATGGTGGATTCTCAAGCTGGGACTGAATGGGAAATGGAGAAACTCAAGAACAACCAATCCAATCTACTTCTTATGGAATCCTATCTTTATAGTAGAGATGGTTCTATTTGTTTGTGCTCTTTATCTATGTCATCACTTGTGTTTTAGAAAACTTGGTGTTACTTGGTTGATGAATCAAAAGAAGAAATATTGAATCTTTATTCTCTATTAAAATAAAAAAAAAATCCTCAACCTAAACTAAACTCAACCTAAAACTAAAACCTAAACTTTAAACCCTAAACCCTAAAATTATAAACTAAACCTAAACCCTAAATCCTAAACCTAAAACCCTAAACCCTAAAACCCTAAACCTAAACCCTAAACCTAAAAAAAAAACTAAACCCTAAACCTAAACCTAACCTAAACTTAACCCTAACCCTAACCTAACCTACCCTAAACACTAAACCCTAAACCTAAAAAATCTTAAACCCTAAACCCTAAACCTAAAGTTTAAACCCAAAACATTAAACTATAAACCCTAAACTAACCCTAAACTAAAGTTAACCTAAACCCTAAACCCTAAACCCTAAAACTAAACCTAAAATCCTAAACCCTAAACCCTAAACCCTAAATCTAAACCCTAAAAACCTAAACCTAAACTAAATAAAACCTATAAATAAAATAAATAAATAAACCTAAACCTAAATAAAATAAAAAAATAAAAAAAATAAAAACACAAACAAAAACTAAACCTAAACCTAAAAAGAAAATAAAATAAGTTAATAAAAATAAACTAAAATAAAATAAATAATAACCTAAACCTAAACTAAATAAAATAAAATAAACTAAAAAACTCTAAATCCTAAACCTAAATCCTAAACCCTAAACCTACAACCCTAAACTCTATACTTTAAATCCTAAATCTAAAAAAAATCTAAACCTTAAACCCTAAACTATAAAAAAAACCTAAACCTAAAATAAAAATAAAATAAACAAAATAAAATAAACTATACTTAAACTAAAATGAACTAGACTAAAATACATAAAACCTAAACCTAAACCTAAGGTAAACTAAACCTAAACCTAAACCTAAACTAAATAATTTAAAATAAACCCTAAACCCAAAACTAAAAAAAAACCTAAACCTAAAATAAAAATAAAATAAACAAAATAAAATAAACCTAAACCTAAACTAAAATAAACAAAACCTAAACCTAAAGTAAACTAAACCTAAACCTAAACCTAAACTAAATAAAATAAAATAAACTAAAAATAAACCTAAACCTAAACTAAAAAAATAAAACTTTAAAAATAAACCTAAAATCTAAACCTAAAAAAATAAAATAAAAACCTAAACCTAAACCTAAAATAAAAAAATAAAACCTAAACATAAAAAATAAAATAAAAATAAAACTCAACTAAAAAATAAACCTAAACCTAAAAAATAAACTAAAATAAAAAACCTAAACTAAAATAACTAAACTAAACTAAATAAAAATAAAAATACAATAAATTAAAATAAATAAAAATAAAATAAATAAACTAAATAAACCTAAACCTACTATTTAATTTTTTTAAATTTAACCCTAAACCCTAAACCCTAAACCCTAAGGGCTAAACCCTAAAAACCCTAAACACTAAAGCCTAAACATTAAACCCTAAATCGTAAACCCTAAACCCTAAACCATAGACCCTAAAACCCTAAACCCTAAAACCCTAAACCTTAAATGCTAAACCCTAAAGCCTAAACACTAAACCCTAAAAATGTAAAAATTGAAATGTAAACTAAATAAACCTAAAAATAAAAAATATAAAAAAACTTAAACCTAAATAAATAAATAAAATAAAATAAAATAAAAACATGAACTAAAACCTAAACATAAACCAAAAAATAAAATAAAATAAACTAACAAAATAAACTAAAATAAAAACTTAAACTCAACTTAAAAATAAAATAAACCTAAGAATAAAAAACTAAATAAAGTAAAAAACTAAAGTAAAATAAAAGTAAAATAAACCTAAAATAAAATAATATAAAAACCTAAACCAAAAAATAAATAAAAAATAAAACTTAAACCCAAGACTAAAAAAACCTAAACCTAAAATAAAAATAAAAGAAACCTAAACCTAAACTTAAATAAACTAAACTTAATAAATAAAACCTAAACCGAAAATAAATTAAACTAAACCATAAACTAAATAAAATAAAATAAATTAAAAATAAACCTAAACCTAAACTAAAAAATAAAACCTAGAAATAAACCTAAAATAAAAACCTAAAACCTAAACTTAAAAAAATAAAATAAAAACCTAAACCAAAAAATAAAAATAAAATATAAAATATAAAACTAAAAAATAAAATAAAAATAAAACTAGACTAAAAATTAAACATAAACATAAACCTAAACCAAAAAAATAAACTAAAATAAAAAATACTAAACTAAAATAAATAAACCTAAAATAAAAAAAACTAAACTAAATAAAAATAAAAAAGTAACCTAAATAAAAATAAAAATAAAATAAACTAAAATAATTAAAAAATAAACTAAATAAACTTAAACCTGCCAGTTTACTTAACTTAAAACCTAAACCTTAAACCCTAAACCCTACACTCTAAACATACACTAAACCCTAAACACTAAACCCTAAATCCCAAACCTTAAACCTTAAACCCTAACCTTTACCTTAAACCCTAAACCTAGACCCTAAATCCTAAACCCTAAAACCCTAAATCGTAAACCCTAATCTCTAAAAACCTTAAAACCTAAAGCCTAAACCCAAAATTAACCCAAAACCCTAAGCTAACCCTAAACCTTAAACCCTAATCCTTTAAAACTCTAAACCTAAACCCCACACCCTAAAACCCTAAGCTCTAAAACCCTAAACCCTAAACCCTAACCTTAAACCCTAAACCCTAAACCCTAAATCCTAAACCTAACCCTAAACCCATAACCCTAAACCTAAACCTAAAGTAACTAAATAAATTTAAAAAAGAAACCTAAAACATAAGAATGGGTAGAACCTGACCCAGATCATCATCACCAATGAGGCTCGCCTAGATTGGTGGAGGCAAAGGCGGAGACTGCGATTATCATAGTGGTGGTGGGGGATCTAGATGTGCTAGTGGATATGGAGGCTGTGGTCGGAGCAGTGGTGGTTATGGAGATGAGAGGAGTGACAAAGGTTACAGCCATGATGGCGGCGGAGGGACAGATCTAGGATATGATGGTGGATCTCGTAACTCGAGAGGCTGGAGTAGTTCTGATCAAAATTGGAGAAATTGAAGAATGGTCGATCCGATCTACTACTTATGGAACTGTTTCTTTACATTATAGACGGTTCTAGTTATCTAATATTTTTGATTTACTCTATGTGTGCTCATTTTTCATCTATGTCATTGCCAGTGTCTTAGAAAACTTGGTGTGTTTCTTGGTTGATGAAATCGAAAAGAAGAAATGTTGAATCTAAATTTGTTCTCTGTTAAAATAAAAAAATCCAAAAAATCTAAAACCCTAAACTAAAACATGAACCCTAAACATAAAACCTATACTGAAACCCTCAAAAACCCTAAACCCTAAACCCTAAATCCTAAACCATAAAACCCTAAACCATAAACCCTAAACCCTAAACCCTAAATCCCAAATGTAAACCTAAACCCTAAACCCTAAACCCTAAACCTTAAAAAGCTAAAACTTAAACTTAAACTAAATAAAGCCTAAAAATAAAATAAATTAAAAAACCTTAACCAAAATAAAATAATAAAATAAAATAAAATAAAAACCTAAACTAAATCCTAAACCTAAACCTAAAAAGAAAGTAAAATAAAAAATAAAAATAAAAATAAAATAAATAAAAAGCTAAACTAAACTAAAAAGAAACCTAAATAAAGGAAAAACTAAACCTAAAAAAATAAAATAAAAACTAAATAAAAACCTAAATCTATAAAATAAACCAAAAATAAATAAAAAATAAAACCTAAAGCCTAAACTAAGAAAAAAAACCTAAACTTAAAATAAAAAAATAAACTTAAACCTAAACTAAAATAAACTAAACTAAAATAAATAAAACCTAAACCTACACCTAAAATAAACTAAACCTAAACCTAAACCTAAACCCTAAATAAAATAAAATAAACCTAAACCAAAAATAAAATAAATAAAACCTAAACCTAAGAAAATAAAAGAAAAACCTAAACCTAAACCTAAAAATAAAAAATTAAACCTAAACCTAAAAAATAAAATAAAAATAAAGCTAAACTAAAAAATAAACCTAAACATAAACTTAAACCTAAAAAATAAAATAAAATAAAAAACCTATACTAAAATAAATAAACTAAGCTAAATAGAAACAAAAATACACCTAAACAAAAATAATAATAATAAATAAGTTAAAATAGATAAAAAAATAAACTAAATTAACTAAATAAATCGAAACCTATGAATTTACTTAATTAAAAAAAGAAAATCCTAAACCCTAAACCATAAAACTAACCCTAAACCCTAAACCCTGAACCCTAAACCTACAACCCTAAACCCTAAACCCTAAACCTTAGAACCCTAAACCCTATATCCTAAACCCTAAAACCTAAACCCTAAAGCCTAAAACCTATAACCCTAAACACTAAACCCTAAACCCCAAACCCTAAACCCTAAACCCTAAACCCTAAGCCCTAAAAACCTAAAAACCTAAACTTAAACTAAATAAAACCTAAAAATAAAATAAATAAATAAATCAAAATCTAAACAAAATATAGAAAAATAAAAATAAAAAGCTAAACTAAAACCTAAACCTAAACCTAAATGTAAAAGAAAATAAAATAAATAATAAAAGTAAACTAAAATAAAATAAATAAAAACCTAAACTCAACTAAAAAATAAAATAATCCTAAAAAAAACCTAAATAAAATAAAAACAAAACATAAAATAAAAATAAAATAAACCTAAAATAAATAAAATAAAAACTAAATAAAAACTTAAACCTTAAAAAATAAACCTAAAACCTAAAAATAAATAAAAAATAAAACCTAAACCCAAAACTAAAAAAATAAAAAAAATAAAATAAACATAAACTTAAACTAAAATAAACTAAACTAAAATAAATAAAACCTAAACCTAAACCAAAAATAAACTAAGCATAAACCCTAAACTAAATAAAATAAAATAAACTAAAAACAAATCTAAACCTAAACTAAAAAATAAAACCAAAAAATAAACCTAAAATAAAACCTAAAACTTAAACCTACAAAAGTAAAATAAAAACCTAATCCTAAACCTAAAAATTAAAAATAAAACCTAAGCCTAGAAAATAAAATAATATAAAATGAAACTAAAAAATAAACCTAAACGTAAACTTGAAAGTAAACTAAAATAAAAACTTAAACTAAATAATAATAAAATAAACTAAACTAAAAAATAAAAAAATAAAATAAATAAAAAAAAAAAAATAAGTTAAATTAAATTAATAATAAACTAAATAAACCTAAACCTACGAGTTAACTTAATTTTCAAAAAAATAATATAAAATGTCTTAACCCTAAACCCTAAACCTTACACCCCAAACCCTAAACCATAAACCTTAAAACCCTAAACCCTAAACCATGAACCCTAAACCCTAAACTCTAAACCATAAATCGTAAATCCTAAACCCTGAAAACCCTAAATCCTAAAGTCTAAACACTAAACACTAAATCCTAACGCTAAACCCTAAACCCTACACCCTAAACACTAAACCCTAATCTCTAAATCCTAAAAACCTTAAAACCTAAAAATCTAAAAACCTAAACATAAACTAAATAAAAAACCTAAACCTAAATAAAATAAAAAAATTAATTAGAACTAAAACTTAAACTAAAACCTAAACCTAAACCTAAAAATAAAATAAAATAAACTAATAAAAAGAAACTAAAATAAAATAAATAAAAACATAAACTAAACTGAAAATAAAATAAAACTAAGAATAAAAAAACCTAAATAAAATAAAAACCAAACGTAAAATAAAAATAAAATAAACCTAAAATAAAATAAAATAAAGATTAAATAAAAATCTAAACATAAAAATAAACCTTAAAAGACAATCTAAACCCTATATTAAAAAAAACATAAACCAAAAATAAAAAATAAACTAAATAAACCTAAACCTATCGATTTAATTAATTTAAAAAAACTAAACCCTAAACCCTAAACCCTAAACTAACCCTAAACCCTAAACCTACAACCCTAAACCCTAAACACTAAACACTAAAAAACCTTAAACCCTAAACCCTACACCCTAAACTAACCCTAAATTCTAAACCCTAAGCCCTAAACCTTAAAACCTAAATCCTAACCCTAACTTGAAACCCTAAACCCTAAACCATAAAACCCTAAACCCTAAACCCAAAACTAACCCTAAATCCCAAAAACCTTAAGCCCTAAAGCCTAAACCCTAAACCCTCAAAACCCTAAAGCCTAAACACAAAATTAACCCTAAACCCTAAACCCTAACCCTAAACCCTAAATCTTAAAACCCTAAACCCTAAACCCTAACCCTAAACCCTAAAAGAATAAACTCTAAAGCCCTAAACCCTAACCCTAAACTCCAAACCCTAAACCTAAACCTAAACCTAAATTAACTAAGTAAACTAATAAATAAACTTAAACCATAAAACCTAATAAATGTAAATGATAAATGGGGTAACCTTGACTAGGAACATCACCATCAACCGTGCTCAATCTAGATCCGCCATGTGAAGGCCGAGGTTATGGTTATCGCAAAGGGTGGTGGGGATCCGGAGGGTGGTGGTTATGGTGGTTGAGCAATGGTTATGGATGGAGGCCGAGGAGGTTGCCCATGGTGGTGGCAGAGATAAGGAGGTGATATGATCCCATTACTTGAGAGGCGGGTGTTTCGATGGGAATTATAGAAATTGAAGAGTGGTCGATCCATCTATCGCTATGGAACTCACTAAAGAAAGATGATTCTAGTTATCTAGTGGTTATTGATTTGCGTGCTCATTTTTATCTATGTCATCGCTTATGTCTTAAAAAACTTGGTGTGTTACTTGGTTGATGAAATTGAAAATAAGAAATGTTGAATATGAATTTGTTCTCCGTTAGAAAAAAAACCAAAAACCTTAAACCCTAAACTAAAACTTGAACTCTAAACCTAAAGCCTAAACCCTAAATGCTAAACCCTAAACCCTAAAAACCCTAAACACAAACCCTAAATGCTAAACCCTAAAACCCAAAATCCTAAACCCTAAATCCTAAACCTTAAAGCCTAAACCCTAAACCTTAAACCCTAAACCCTAATCCCTAAACCCTAAACCCTACACCCAAAACCATAAACCCTAAACCCTAAACCCTCAACTAATCCTAAACCCTAAACCCTAAGAAGTTACAAACTTAAACCAAAATTAAATAAAACCAAAAAATAAAATAAATAAATAAGCCCAAACCAAAATAAAATAAAATAAAAACCTAAACTAAAAATGAAACCTAAACCTCAAAAGAAAATAAAATAGAAAATAAAAACTAAACTAAAATAAAATAAATAAAAACCTAAACTAAACTAAAAAAATAAAACCTAAATAAAATAAAACTAAACCTAAAATGAAAATGGAATAAACCTAAAATAAAATAAAATAAACCTAAAATCAAAATAGAATAAAACAAAAATAAAATAAAATAGAAACCAAATAAAACTTAAGCCGAAAAAATTACCCTAAACATAAAACAAAAAAACAAAAAAAAACATAAACCCTAAACTTAAAAAAAAAATTATACCTAAAATGAAAATAAATTAAACTTATACATAAACTAAAATAAAATAAACTAAAATAAATAAAACTTAAACCTAAACCTAAAAAAATTAAATCTAAACCAAAGCCTAAACCCTAAATAAAATAAAATAAACTAAAAATAAACCTAACCCTAAACTAAAAAATAAAACCTACAAATAAACCTTAAATAAAAACCTAAAACCTCAACCTAAAAAAAAACCTAAACCTAAATCGAAAAGTAAAAAATAATACTTAAACCAAAAAAATAAAATAAAAATTAAACTAAACTAAAACATAAACATAAACTTAAACCTAAATCTAAAAAATAAATTAAAATAAAAAACCTAAGCTAAAATAAATAAACTTAAAATAAATAAACTAAAATAAATAAAAATAAAAATAAACCTAAATAAAAAAAACTAAAATGAATAAAAAATAAACTAAATAAACCCTAAACCTATGAGTTTACTTAATTTAAAAAATAAAAATAAAAAATAAAAAATAAAAAAAACTAACCATAAACCCTAAACCCTAAACCCTAAAACTAACCCTAAACCCTAAAGCATGAACCCTAAACCCTAAACCCTAAACCCTAAACCTTAAAACCCTAAATTTTAAACCCTAAACCCTAAACACTAATACCTAAACCCTATACCATGAAACATACAAGCCTAATCCCTTAACCCTAGACCCCAAACCTTAAACCATAAACCCTAAACACTAAAAACCTAAAAACCTAAACCTAAACTATATAAAACATAAAAATAAAATAAATAAAAAACCTAAACCTAAATAAAATAAAAATATAAAATAAAATAAAAACCTAAACTAAAACCTAAACCAAAACCTAAACATAAAAATAAATTAAAATATAAAAGAAAACATAAATCAAAATAAATTAAATAGAAACCTAAACTAAACTAAAAAATTTAAATAAACCTAAACAAAAAAACTTAAATAAAATAAAAACTAAATGTAAAATTAAAATAAAATAAATCTAAAATAAAATAAAATAAAAAATAAATAAAAATTAAAACTTAAGAAATAAACATAAAAATAAATATAAAATAAAACCTAAACCCTAAACTAAAAAAAACCTAAACCTAAACTAAACAAGATAAAATAAATCAAACCTAAACTAGAATAAACTAAACTAAAATAAATAAAACCTAAATCTAAACCTAAAATAAACTAAACCTAACCCTAAACTAAATATAATAAAATAAAATAAAAACAAACCTAAACCTAAACTTAAAAAGTTAAATTTAAAAATAAACTTAAAATAAAAACCTAAAGCCTAAACCTAAAAAAAATAAAAACCTAAACGTAAGCTTAAAAAAAAATAAAACCAAAACCTAAAAAATTAAATAAAAATAAATCTAAACTAAAAAATAAGCATAAACATAAAGCTAAACCTAGAAAATAAACTAAATAAAAAACTTAAAATAAATAAACAACTAAAAACAAATAAACTAAATTAAATAAAAATAAAAAATAAAAATAAAAAACAAAAAATAAATAAATAAAAAAAACTAAATAAACCTAAACCTACTAGTTTACTTAATTTAAAAAAAAACCCTAAACCCTAAACCCTAAACCCTAAAACTACAACCATAAACACTAAACCCTATACCCTAAACCCTAAACTAACCCTAAACTCTAACCCAAACAATAAACCCTAAACCCTAAACATTAAAACCCTAAACCCTAAAGCCTAAACCCTAAAGCCTAAACCCTAAACCCTAAATCTTAAACCCTAAACCCTAAACCCTAAAACCTACAACCCTAAACCCTAAATCCTAAACACTAAACCCTTAACCCCAAACCTGAAATCCCAAACCCTAAACCTTAAAAACCAAAAATCCTAAACCTAAACTATATATATATATATAATAAAAAAGCCTAAACCTAAATAAAATTAAAAAAATAAAATTAGGAGTATGTTTAGGTATTTTTTTATTTTATCAGGTTTAGGTATTTTTTTATTTTTAGGAGTATGTTTAGGTTTTTATTTTATTTTTTAAGGTTTAGGTTTTAGGTTTTTATTTTATTTTTATTTTAGGTATTATTTTCTAGTTTAGGTTTAGGTTTATTTATAGTTCATTTTATTTTATTTAGTTTAGTTTGGTTTAAGCTAGGTTTTATTAATTTTAGTTTAGTTCATCTTAGTTTAAGATTAGGTTTGTATTATTGTTACTTAAGTTTAGTTGTTTTTTTTAGTTTAGGATTAAGGTTGTATTCTTTATTTATTTGTAGGTTTATTTGGTGGGTTTATGTTTTTATTTAGTTTTATTTTATGTATTTTCAATTTTGTGTTTTTATTTTATATAAGTTTTATTTTTAGTTTAGTTAAGGTTTTATTTATTTTATTTTAGTTTAGTTTTATTTTTTATTTTATTATATTTTAGGTTTAGTTTGGTTTATGTTTTATTTTATTTTATTTTTTCATTTTATTTTGGTTCACGCTTTCATTTATTTTATTTTAGGTTTATTGAGTTTAGGATCTTAGTTTATGGTTTTGTGGTTTAGGTTTTAATTTAGGTTTATTTTAGGTTTGTTTAGTTTACTTTACTTAGTTTATTTTATTATTTTATTTAGGATTTAGTTTTAGTTTATTTTTGGCATAGGTTTAGGTTTTAAATATTTTAGTTTAGTTTATTTCAATTTAGGTTAGGGTATATTTTATTTATATTTTGGGTTTAGTTTATATTTTTAGTTTAGGGTTTGTTTATTTTATTTATTTTAGGTTTATTTTTTTTTGGTTTGGTTTTATTTTTTTTGTTTCAGGTTTATTTTAATTTAATTTTACATTTATTTTTATTTTATCAGTTTTTTTTATTCTTAAATAAATTTTATATTTTGTTAGTTTAGTATGTTTATTTATTTTATTTTAGTTTATTTTGGTTTAGGTTGGGGTTTTAGTTTGATCTTTACTATTATTTTATTTTATTTAGATTTGGGATTTTGTTTATTTTATTTTTTTTATATTTTACTTTAGCTTTACATTTTAGGTTTTAGGGTAGGGATAAGGCTTAGGGTTAGGCTTTGAGTTGGGGTCAGGGTCAGGGTTTGGGTTTAATGTTTAGCCAGGATTTATTTTTAAGTTTAGTTACCTTAGGGTTTTAGAATTAATTAGGCCTAGGGTTTTGGGTTAGGCCAGGTCATGTTTAATTTTAGGTGGCTCAGTTTTTGTTTGGATTATGTTCATGGTTTAGGGTTTTGTTAGGGTAGTTTTGGGTTTGGTCAGAGGGTTAAGGGTAGGTTAGGGTCCAATGTTAGGGTCAAGAGGTTGGTGGGTTTAGGGTTTGGGGTTTTAGGATTGATTGGGGTTTGGTTTAAGGTTTATGGTTTTTTTTAAAAAAATTAAAACCAAAGTAGGTTTTTTTTTTTAGTTTTTTTATTTCTTTTATTTTGTTTGATTTTATTTTTCTTAGGTTTACTTTTATATTTATTTATTAGTTTAAGTTTTTATTTTAGTTCAATTTAGGTTTAGGTTTGTTTATGTTTATTTTTTGGTTTAGTTTATTTTATTTTATTTTAGCTTAGGTTTGGTTATTTTATTTATAGGTTTTATTTTATTTTAGTTTTTTTTTATTTTAGTTCATTTTTAGGTTTTCTTTAGGTTTATGTTTATTTTTGGTTTAGTTTTATTTTAATTTTATTTTTTAGGTTAGTTTTGAGGTTATTATTTTAGGTTTATTTTGTGTTTTTTAGTTTAGGTTTTTTTATTTTAGATTATTTTATTTTATTTACTTTAGTGGGTTTAGTTTATTTTAGGTTAAGGTTTAGGTTTTATTTATTTTAGTTTAGGTTTAAATTTATCTTATTTTGTTTATTTTATTTTAATTTTTTAGTTTTTTATTTTAGATTTGGTTATATTTTTTTTTATTTATTTTAAGTTTAGGTTTTTTTTAGTTTTAATTTTATTTTATTTTAGGTTTATTTTATTTTATTTTATTTAGATTTTTAATTTTGGGTTTAGTTTATTTTATAGTTTAGTTTAGTTTTTATTTAAGTTTAGTTTTTTTATTTTATTTTATTTTATTTTTAGGTTTAGGTTTAGGTTTTGGTTTAAGATTTTATTTTATTTTATGTTTTATTTTTTTACTCAAGTTCTTTTATTTATTTTCTTTAGGTTTTATTTAGTTTATTTAGTTTATGGTTTAGGGTTTGGATTCAGGTTTAGTTTAGGATTGTGGTTGTGGTTTAGGGTTTAGGTTTAGTATTATGATTTGGGGTTTAGTTTGTGGGTTTAGTTATGAGCTTTTTTGGGATTTGGGTTTTGCTCTTTAGGGTTTGTTTGGGGTAGTTTTTTTAATTTTTTAATTTTTGAAATTTTTTTCTTTATTTTAAATAAAGTAAACTCATAGGTTTTGGTTTATTTACTTTATTCAATTTATTTATTTTTATTTATTTATTTATTTTTTAATTTAGGTTTATTTTTATTTATATTTAGTTTAGTTTATTTATTTTAGTTTATTTATTTTAGTTATTTTAAGGTTTAGTTTATTTTTAGTTCAATTTTATTTTATTTTATTTTTAGGTTTAGGTTTTATTTTTTTATTTAGGATTAGATTTAGGTTTTATTTTATTTTTAGGTTTTAGGTTTTTTTATTTTAGTTTTATTTTGGGTATTATTTTTATAGGTTTATATTTTAGTTTATTTTTTTTTATTTAGTTTAGGTTGAGGTTTAGGTTTAGTTTATTTTAGGTTTAGATTTAGGTTTTATTTATTTTAGTTTAGTTTATCTTAGTTTAGCTTTAGGTTTATATTATTATTATTTAGTTTTAGTTTTTTTTAGGTTTTATTTTGAGGATTATTTTTTAGGTTTAAGTTTTTATTTTATTTTATTTTAGGTTTATTTTAATTTTATTTTAGGTTTTGTTTTTATTTTTTATTTTGGTTTATTTTAGGTTTTTATTTATTTTATTTTAGTTTAGTTTTTATTTTTTATTTTATTTTCTTTTTAGGTTTGTTTAGCTTTTTTATTTTAGGTTTTGTGTTTTTATTTTAGGTTTATTTTTGGGGTTAATTTTTAAGTTTAGGTTTATGTTTACTTTTAGTTTATTTTATTTTATTTAGTTTAGGATTTAAGTTTTGTTTATTTCAGGTTTAGATTTACTTTTAGTTTATTGTAGTTTTATTTATTTTAGTTTAGTTTAATCTTTAGTTTAGTTTTTTTTAGTTTAGGGTTTATTTTATTTTTATTTATTTTAGGTTTATTTTAGGTTTAAGTTTTTATTTATTTATTATTTTATTTTATTTTATGTTTATCTTTTTATATTATGTTTTATTTTTATTTTATTTAGGTTTTTATTTATTTTATTTTAGTTTAATGTTTATTTTTATTTTATTTTCTTTTTAGGATTAGGTTTTAGTTTATGTTTTATTTTATTCTATTTTTTCATTTTATTTTGGTTTAGGTTTTTATTTATTTTAATTTTATGTTTTATTTAGTTTCTCTTTAGGTTTTAGCTTTGGGTTTGATAGGTATAAGGCTTTTATTTTAGGTTTTTTTTAGGTTTTATTTTTTAGTTTAGGTTTAGGTGTGCTTTAGTTTTTTTTATTTTTGCTTTAGGATTTAGGATTAGTTTATTTTAGGTTTAAGTTTAGGTTAAAATTATTTTAATTTAGTTTATTTTAGTTTAGTTTAGTTTTATTTTATTTTTTATTCTCACGCTTTGTTTTATTTTAGTTTAGTGTTTTATTTTTTTTATTTATTTTAGGTTTATTTTTTAAGATTAGGCTTTTATTTAATTTTATTTTAAGTTTATTTTATTTTTATTTTTAATCTTAGGTTTATTTTATTTTTTTATTTTAGGTTATTATTTATTTTATTTTAGTTCTTTTTATTTTATTTTTCTTTTAGATCTAGGTTTAGGTTTTAGTTTAGGTTCTAATTTAGTTAAATTTTTTTATTCTATTTAGGTTTCAATTTTTCTATTTATTTTTTAAGGGTTTATTTACTTCAAGTTTAGGTTTTTAGGTTTTTATAGTTTAGGTTTTAGGGTTTAGAGTTTTAGGGTTTAGAGTTTAGGGTTAAGATTTAGGGTTTAGGGTTTAGGGTTTAGAGTTTGGGGTTTGGGGTTTATGATTTTAGGGGGTTTAAGAGGTTTTAGGTTTAGGGGTTTACATTTAGGGCTTAGGGTTTAGGTTTTTGGTTTAGGCATGCTTTAGTTTAGGGTTTAGAGTTTTTGGTTTTTTTTTTGCAGAGAACAAATTCAGATTCAACATTTCTTCTTTTCAATTTCATCAACCATGTAACACACCAAGTTCTCTCATGCACAAGCGATGACATAGATAAAAAATGAGCACGCATAAAGCAAATCAAAAACCCTAGATAACTAGAACTGTCTCTACTATAAAACACAGTTCCATAAGCATCAGTTCGGATCGGCCATTCTTCAATTTCTCCAGTTCCCATCAGAGCCACCCCGACCTCTCGAGTAGCTGGATCCACCATCATATCCTTGATCTCTCCCTCCACCATCACAACAGATGTAACCTCTGTCGCTCATCCCTCCTCAGAACCACCATCGCCCTACTACCACCTCAATATCCACACCTCTAGATCCCCACCACCACTGATAATCGCCTCCACCTTCACCTCCACCAAATCTAAATCAACCTGGTTGACTGATGTTCCTACCACAATGTTCTTCCCATTCTTAGGTTTTGGTTTAGGTTTATTAGGTTTTAGGTTTAGGTTTATTTTTAATTTATTTAGTTACTTAGGTTTAGGTTTAGGGTTTGGGGTTTGGGGTTTAGGATTTAGGGTTTTTTTAAAATCAAATGATTTCATAACAAACAAGAAATTACCAAATCAAACAAGACATTATCCTCTAACAACTAAGAAAACATGATAAAATAAAATGCAATTCAAAAATTCACAAAAAATAGTATTTCACAAAATAATTTAACTCCTAGAGACAATAAACTTTTATTTGATAGATGGCCAACAAAGCTTTGTTGAACAAGATGAATCCCATATCATCATTAGATTGCTCAGTAGGCTCTTCCTTCTTCTCTCCCACTATAGAAAGCAGTAGCAGTAGGGTACCGTAAGCACTAGGCAATGCCCACAATAAATTTACTAGATCTTTCAAATACTCCTTAACCTTTTGGCTCATGTATGTGTAATCGTGGCAATCGTGATGAGGACATTCTTGTAAGCATTGATGAACATGTGGGCGTACAATAAAGGTGGGATAAGAGGGGTGAGAGAAGTGATCATTGAAAAGCCTACCAAAACTTCAATGAGATCATGTTTAGTGAGGTCAAGTACCGATCAACACCGATCCATCATCATACACAGACTGGATGACAAGGCCATAATAGAATGGCCTAATCCCCAGCTTAGTGAGGAGTGCAGCCTCTAAGGCTCCCACTTTATCACCTTTTTTAATTATCTTAACCGGGTGTTAAATTCAACAATACCCTTGCTAATCTTAGTTGGGATATTAAGAACCTAGAAGAAAGAAGTCTGTGAGGGATCCAGACTAGTGTTGCCTGGAGGAACCACAATATCAATAGATGTAATAAGACCAACACAGGTAGGAGCACCAACTTTGTATTTCACAATCTTTCATAAAAATCAGCATAATCGGGGTTTAGGGTTTAGGATTTTGGGGTTAATGTTTTTAGGGTTTAGGGTTTAGGGTTAAGGTTAGGGTTTTGGGTTTAGGGTTTAGGGTTTAGGTTTTTGTGGTTTAGGGTTTTATTGGTTTAAGGTTTTTAGGCTTTAGTTTAGTTTTAGAGTTTAGGGTTTAGTGGTTTAAGCAGGTTTAGTGTCAGTATACTGGTTAAGGTTTAAGTTTAGTTTTAGGTTTTAGCATTAAGGGTTAAGGATTTAGGGTTTAGAGTTTTTTTAAAAAAAATTACAAACCAGGTTTAGGTTTAATTAGTTTATTTATTATTTCTTTTTGTTTATATTATTTTTTATTTTAATTTATGTTTATTTTTTATTTTTTATTTATTTTAGTTTATTTATTTTAAATTTCTTTATTTTAGTTTAGGTTTTTTATTTTTATTTATTTTTTAGGTTTAGGTTTAGGTTTACTTTTTAGTTGAGTTTTATTTTTATTTTATGTTTAGGTTTTATTTTTTATTTTTAAGTTTAAGTTTAGCTTTATATTTTAATTTTTAGGTTTAGGTTTTAGGTTTTTATTTTAGGTTTATTTTTAGATTTTATTTTTTAGTTTAATTTCAGGTTTATTTTAGGTTTATTTTTATTTTATTTAGTTTAGGTAGTTTAAGTTTTTTTTAGTTTAGATGTAGGTTTTATTTATTTTAGTTTAATTTATTTAAGTTTATGTTTAGGTTTATTTTATTTTGTTTGTTTTATTTTTATTTTAGGTTTTATTTATTATTTATTTTTAGATTTATTTTTAGGTTTAGGTTTTTATTTTATTTTAGGTTTATTTTATTTTTATTTTACATTTAGTTTTATTTTATTTAGGTTTTTTTAGGTTTATTTTATTTTTAATTTAGTTTTGGTTTATAATTATTTTATTCTAGTTTATTTTATTTTTTTTATTTTATTTTTAGGTTTAAGTTTAGGTTTTATCTTAGGTTTTTATTTTATTTTATTATTATTATTTATTTAAGTTTAGATTTATTTATTTATTTTATTTTAGCTTTTATTTAGTTTAGGTTTTTAGGTTTTTAGGGTTTTGGGATTACGGTTTTGGTTTAGGGTTTAGGGTTTAGGTTTGGCATTTTATGGTTTAGGGTTTTAGGGTTTTGGGTTTAGGGTTTAGTGTTTAGGCTTTAGGGTTTAGGGTTTAAGGTTTAGGATTTAGGTTTAGGGTTTTTTTTTTTAACTAAAAGGAATTTATTGCTCGAAAATAGTACAAGAAGACCATATAGAGACTAAACTCAAGAAGAAAGAAACTACTGCTCAAATGAGCTACAAGAAAATCCTAAAGAGTTTAGTCCCTAAACTAATACATCAAAGAGTAGTAAAGATAAAAATAAAGATAAAACTAAGAAAGCCTAGCAAAAGGTAGTAAAGGGGAAGAATCCACGGAGCTCCAAAAGAACCTCAGAAGAGATGAAGATCCATAAGAATTGGAAACCTGCAACTTACAACTGAAGATAACTCTAGCCATCTGAGAAAAAAGAGACCATTATAAAGACTCTATAGCTCCAAGAAGAAGAAAAGACCAACTAAAAAGAGAAACAACTTGAAGAAATCTCAAGGAGATCAAAAAATATAAAGAGAAAAACTCTCGATATGAGAAAAGAAGAATAGTCACAATAATGAGGGTCATCAAATCCTAAGTGTATCCACATTCAAAGAAGGGTTACAAATAGAGTCACCACCAAAAAAAATATCAAGGAAAAATTCATCATATCATCATAGCCATCCCAACCAAAGAAAAATACAAACCTATCATAATAGCCACCCACCAAACAAAAAAGTGAAGCTAAGGAAACAAAAGAGAGAGGAGACCAACAGATAAAATTAACATAAGGAAATCCAAACAAAACCAAATAAGAACACCTCTTAAAAAAAGAGGAGAAAAGAATCTCACAAAAAAAAAAAAGAGCCCTCAAAGACAAAGCCAATAGAGCCCACAATCCAAAGCCACAAAGGCACCAAGCAAACAGAGCCGACAACAACACCAATCCAAATCCACCAAGGCACCAACCAAAGAAACAAAACAACCAACAGAGCACCCAAGAAAAATGGCCCAGGAAAGAGCAAGTGAACCAAACCAACCAACAAAAAAGAAGAAGGCTAGCAATAGCTAAAATAAATAGCTAGAGAAACAACCAACCAATGGACAAACCATACACCATGGACAAAAAGCCCAACCTACCACCAACAAAGAAAGAAAAAGCACTAACCAAAAAAGGCAAGCCAATAGGAACAAAGCCACCAGCACAAAACCAACCAGCCATAGGGCACAAAATAAAACCCAACACACAGGAAGCCAGAAATTCCAAGCCAAATGGAGAAATATTAGCCAAGAAGCCAATACTCCAGCTAGCAAGAAAATACACAATAAAAGCTCAACCAACAGAGAAAAAAACAAGCCAAAAAAAAACCTACCAAAGGCAAGAGAGATTATTTCTAAGAAGCTTTAAAATGTGTAACCCTCGATAAGTGAGAAGGGGCATAAATATGAACACTTTTTCTTCTTTTTCTTCTTATAAATAGTTTTATAACCATACCCTTTCTCCAAAAATATCCATCCAAAATGAATCAAGATTGTTATAAAAGGCATGGGATCAACAGCTATCAATTTCAAATAAGAGCATTCGAATCATCCACAACATTAGATAAAGGAAAATCAAATAGTATGCATTTCAATTAAAAGTTAAATAATGAGCAAAAATAGCTTTATTAACAAGACAATTATCAATATTTTCACCTTCCAACAAAATCTAAAGAGTATCCTCCCTATCTAATTCATAAAAGAAGCAAGAGAAGCAGAATCCAGATTTTTAGTATAATCTTCATGTAACGGATTAAAATAATATTCAAATCCCTTAAAAACACATAGCATATTACCAAAATTTTGAATAGAATTACCAGCCATAGAAAAACCATCATTTTGAACTGAAATAGAACTACTCACAATGAGAGAATTATCACAGGTATCAAAGTATTATTTTTTAAAAGAAGGATCGCCAATATTAAGATGATTGTCGACCAAAGTTAAAATATCAAAAATAAGAACTTTTTCACCACCATTCTTAATCAAAGAATGCAAAGAAATAGTCTCTTTCCCATGATCTAAAGCAGAAATAGGAGAAAGAGAAACAACATCAAACTGATTGGAAGAAAATGTGTTAGCATCAATAATATTTGAATCATCATAATGAAAGGACTTATGCACAACATCCAAACCATTAGAATCATTAACCACAACCTCTAAACTTCCCTTTAACAAATTAATCTAAATAAACACTTTGAGCATGATTATTAAAAAGATTTCAAAACATCAAAATTACCTTTCGTATTAGATAAATCATTAATAGGTAAAACTTTTTCAGAAGATTCAGAAATCTGGTTTTGCAAAACATCAAAATTTTGAAAAGCATATTTTCCATTATCCAACTTGAGAAAATCATTAGTTTTTTCAGCAATTGAATTCTTACTGGTGGTTTTCTTCCTAAGAGAGGGATGAGCAATAAAGCATTCAGAAATTTCATGCCCATGAATCTTACAATGATTACAAAAAATGGGAAAGTTCTCAAAAATAACTTTTTGAATATAATCACCTTTCTCTGAACCCAACCAAATTTCATTTGGATATTTTTTAGTAATATCAATCTCTACAAGAATTCTAACAATGACGCGAAGAAGCAATTGCTGTTTGATCAACTTGCAAAGGCCGATGAAAAATCAACCCAATAGCATAAATAAATTGATGATTAAATAGATGAATTCTCAAGTTAGGTAAAGAAATCCAAATGGGAACATATGAGACTATTCATTAACATCAAACATAGGCATCCAATTCAGAATATGCATTTGATAATTAAAAACATAGTAAGAATGCCTAAAAAATTATTCTATAATAAAAGTCATTTGAAAGTTTAATCTGAACATGCCTTGCATGAATTAGCCAAATAGAAAATGAACAAGATAAATTTAAGCTATCAAAAAAAGAATGAATATCTTCCATCTTTGGTCATTTAAATGAAAACTTTCTAATCAAAGAAAAAGCAAAAGGCTCAGCTAATCTTTCAATATCCTCATCTGAAATCATAATTGTCGGAGTACCTTTAAAAGTCGTATGAAGCAAATTTAAAGGAGGCTCGATAGAGGAATTCTTACCAGCTAAAGCCTCTTTGAAAGATTTAGTTATAATAGGTAATTTAGAGGTAGGGCTTCCCAAAAAATCTGATGCCATAGCTAGATCCATCGGCACAAAGGATTTACCCCATGGATTTGAAGAAGTTAGCTCCATGAGTCATGATGTCGTGATAAGAATTGGTCAAGATCAGCCCAAGGCTGACAATCTATAGGGAATCCAAGAGAAAAAGCACTCAAAAACTCACCAAGAATGAGAGGGACCCCAAAAGAACTCAATAAGAGGGTTTAGTTTAGTTTTAGGGTTTAGGTTTTAGGTTTAGTGTTTATTAGTTATTATTAGGTTTTATTAGTTTATTATTATTTTTATGTTTAGTTTAGCTAGTTTAGTTTTAGTTATTATTATTTTAGGTTAGTTTGGGGGGGAGGTTTAGAATATTAGTTTATTTAGTTTGTTTATTTCTTGGGGTTTAGTTCATTTTAGTATATTTTTTAGTTATTATTAGTTAGTTTGTTATTTATTTATTTTAGTTAGTTATTATTATTAGTTATGGTTTTATTATTATTTAAGTTTTAGTTAGTTTTCATTAGTGGATTTGATTTATTAGTTTAGTTTTGTTAGTTTATTTATTAGTTTATTAGTTCAGTTATGGGTTTAGGTTTATTAGTTTATTATTATTAGTTTTTTAGTTTAGTTTATGGCTTTAATTTTTATTAGTTATTATTAGTATATATTATTTATTATTATTTTTAGTTAAGTAGTTCATTATTCATTTTATTTTAGATTAACTTTTTTAGTTTATTATTATTATTAGATTATGCTTTATTATTAGTTTTATTATTATTTTAGCTTATTTATTTAGTTAGGGTTTAAGGTTTAGTTATTTAGTTATTTATTAGGTATTTTATTATTTATTTTATTATTATTATATTAGTTGTTAGTTAGTTATTATTATTATTATTATTCTTAGTTTTATTAGTTTAGTTATTGTTTTAGTTTTATTATTATTAGTTATTATTATGTTTTTTTTATTAGTTAGTTTTAATGGTTTATTAGTTTAGTTGGGTTTAGTTTTAGTTAGTTATTTAATTATTTATTATTAGTTATTATTATTAATTAGTTTATTAGTTTTGTTATTTATTTATTTAACTATTATTATTATATGGTTTTATTTTTGGTTTTAGTTAGTTTTAGTTAGTGGTTTAGTTTTATTAGTTTAGTTTTGTTAGTTTTATTTATTAGTTTAGTAGTTTAGTTTATTAGTTTTATTAGTTTCCATGGGTTTAGTTTAGTTTATTATTATAGTCTTTTAGTTTAGTTTATGGCTTTAGTTTTTTTATTATATCATGGTTATTTATTTATTTATTATTTATTTATTATTATTATTATTAATTTTAGTTAGTTATTTATTATTATTTTAGATTATTTTTTTTATATTATTATTATTATTTTTATGTTTATTATTATTAGTTTATTATTATTATTTAGTTTATTTATCTTTAGGGTTTAAGGTTTTAATTTATTTAGTTATTTTATTAGTTATTTTATTATTAGTTAATTATTTATTATATTAATTATTATTATTATTATTATTTTTATTATTTTAGTTATTAGTTAATTTTGTTTTATTTATTTATTTATTAGTTTATTATTGGTTAGTTATTATTAATTTTTAGTTTGGTGTTTTATTATTAGTTTATTATTAGTTATTAGCTAGTTTATTGGGTTTTAGTTATTATTATGTTTATTTATTTAGTTTTATATTATTATTAGTTTAGGTTTAGTTTTTAGTTATTTAGTTATTTATTATTAGTTAATATTATTAATTTATTAGTTTAGTTTTAGTGTTTATTATTTAATAGGGTTTAGGTTTATTTATTACTTAGTTTAGTTTTATTAGTTAGTTTTTTTTAGTTAGTTTATTAGTTTATTTGTTTATTAATTATTGGTTTTATTTTATTATATATATTATTAGTTTTAGTTTTATTAGTTTTATTTAGTTTATTATTAGTTTCAACTTTTGGTTAGTTATTATTAGGTTTTTAATTTAATAGTTTTATTAATTTATTATTTATTAGTTTATTACATTTTATTAGTAAGTTATTAGTTATTGTTAGTTTAGTTTTATTATTAGTTTATTATTATTTTTAGTTATTATTTAGTTATTATTATTAAATTTATTAGTTTAGTTTTTTTATATTTTAGTTTAGTTTGTTTATTATTAATTTTTTTTATTATTAGTTTATTAGTAGGGGTTTAGTGTTTAGTTTATTTAGTTTTATAATATTATTATTATTATTATTTTAGTATTATTATTAGTTATTATTTTTTTAGTTATTAATTATTTATTTTGTTAGTTTAGTTATTATTAGTCTATTATTATTAGTTTGTTATTTTTAGTTTTATTAGTTAATTTTATTTAGTTTATTATTATTTATTATTTTAGTTAGTTTAATGTTTAGTTTAGTTATAGTAATTTATTATTTAGTTTATTATTATTATTATTTTTAGTTAGTTTTATGTTATTAGATTTTATTATTATTTAGTGTTTATAGTTATTATTAGTTTTTAGTTTAGTTTATTTTATTATTATTATTATTATCTTATAGTTTTTTATTTTATTATTATTATTATTATTAGTTTATTGTTTATTATTATTAGGTTTATATTTTTTTAGGTTTATTTATTATTTAGATTATTATTTAGCTTTTTATTTTTAGTAGTTATTAGTTTTATTTTGCTATTATTAGTTTAATAGTTTAGTTTAATTATTATTAGTTATTTTAGCATTATTAGTTTTTTAGTTATTATTACTTTAGTTATTATTATTTAGTTTGTTTATTATTGGTAGTTAGTTTATTAGTTTATTTTTAGTTTTATTAGTTTTAGTTAGTTATTTATTAGTTATTTATTATTATTTATTGTTATTAGTTTAGTTTTATTATTTTTAGTTTATTAGTTGGGTTTAGTTATTATTAGTTATTTATTAGGTTAGTTATGTTTAGGGTAGGTTTATTAGTTAGTATTTATTAGGGTTAGTTTAGTTAGTATTACATTTAGTTTTAGTTATTAGTTTTAGTTTAGTTTAGTTTTATTTTTTATTAGTATTTATTTAGTTTATTTAGGGGTTTTTTTGTTTATGTTTAATTTAGTTATTAGTTTGTTTATTAGTTTAATTAGTTTTTATTATTATTAGTTTATTAGATTCTTAGTTATTATTTAGTTAGTTTACTTTTAGTCTCTATTAGTTTTATTTTGTTTATTATTAGTTTTTATTTATTATAAGTTAATAAGTTTTAGTTTTAGTTAGTTTAGTTTAGTGTTTTATTAGTTTATTATTAGGGTTTAAGGTTTAGGGTTTAGGGTTTAGGATATGGGGTTTAAGGTTTTAGGGTTTAGGGTTTAGGGTTTAGGGTTTAGGGTTTTATGTTATGTCATTTTTATTTTTTTTATTTTGATATTTATAAGGTTTAGGGTTTAGGTTTTAGGTTTAGAGTTTAAGTTTTAATTTAGGGTTTAGGTTTTTGGGTTTTTTTTTACAAAGAACAAATTCAAATTCAACATTTCTTCTTTTCGATTTCATCAACCAAGTAACACACCAAGTTCTTTAAGACACAAGTGATGACATAGATAAAAATGAGCACACATCGAGCAAATCAAAAACCCTAGATAATTAGAACTATCTCAATTGTAAAGACATAGTTCCATAAGTAGTAGATTGGATCGGTCGTTCTTCCATTTCTATAGTTCCCATTAAAACCACCCTTGCCTTCTGAGTAGCAGGGTCCACCATCCTATCGCCGATCTCTCTGTCCACCACCACCACGGCTATAAGCTTCGTCGCTCCTCCAGCCTCCATAACCACCAATACTCTGATCACCACCTCCATATCCACCAACACCTCTAGATCCCCCACCACTACTGTGATAACCCTCACCTTCACCTTCGCCTCCACCACTAGATCTAGACTGAGCCTGGTTGATGATGTTCATGTCATCAAGGTTCTTCCCATTCTTAGGGTTTAGGATTAAGTTTAGGTTTATTAGGTTTTATGGTTTTGATTTATTTTTTAATTTTTTTATTTACTTTAAGTTTAGGTTTAAGGTTTGGGGTTTAGGGTTTAGGGTTTAGGTTTAAAGTTTATGGTTTAGGGTTTAGGGTTTAGGGTTTATAATTTAGGATTTAGGGATTAGGGTTAGGGATTAGGGTTTAGGGTTTAGGGTTTTTTAGTTTGGGTTTGGTTTTAAGGTTTAAGGTTTAGGTTTGGTTGGGTTTTGTTGGGGTTTTAGGTTTAGGTTTAGGGTTTAGTCAGGGTTTAAGGTTTAGTTTATGATTTAGGTTTTGCTTTGGCTTAAGAGTTTGTGGCTAGATTTAGTTTGGGGTTTAGGTTTAATTTAGAGTTTTAGGTTTAGGATTTTAGAATCAGTTTTAAAAAGGGTTTAGTTTAGATTTGGGTTACCTTGGGTTTAGGGTTTGTGGTTAGGCCTAGTTTAGGTTAATTTTGGGTTTAGGGTTTGTGAATTAGGATTTAGGGTTTAGTGGTTTGCTTAGTGTTTTTTAAATTAACCAAACCCAGAGGTTTAGGTTTATTTTGTTTATTTTATTTATTTTAGTTAATTTTATTTTTATTTAAGTTTATTTTTATTTTATTTATTTACTTTATTAATTTTAATTTTATTTATTTAGTTTAGGTTTTCCATTTTGTTTATTTTTTATATTTTTTAGGTTTATGTTTATTTCTTAGTTTAGTTTTATTTTATTTTTAGGTTTAGGTTTTATTTTATTTTTTAGGTTTTTATATTATTTTATTTCTTTAAGTTTTGGGTTTTTATTTTAGGCTTATTTCTAGGTTTTATTCTTTAGTTTAGGTTTATTTTTAGTTTATTTTATTTTATTTAGTTTAGGGTTTAAGTTTAGGTTTAGGTTTTATCTATTTTAATTTAGTTTATTTTAGTTTAGGTTTAGGTTAATTTTATTTTGGTTATTTAAGGTTTAGGATTTTATTTTTAGTTTATTTTAGTTTATATTTATTTTAAGTTTATTTTAGGTTTAGGTTTTATTTAGTTTTATTTTCTTTATTTTTTAATTTATTTTAATTTTTTTTATTTTGTATTTTAATTTTAGTTTTTTTATTTTAGTTTTATTTTATTTTTAATTAGTTTTTTTTATTTTATTTATTTTATTTTTTAGTTGGTTTAAGTGGGTTTATTTTATTTTATTTTAATTTATTTTATTGGTTTTTTTATTTTTATTTTTAGATTTTATTTAGTTTTAGGTTTTGTGGTAGGGTTTATAGTTTAGGCCTAGGTTTGGGGTTTGTGGCTCAGTCAGTTTTTTTTTTATTTTAGGGTTTAGGTGAGTTTTAGTTTTTTTTTAGGGTTTTTTAGTTTTTAGTTTTTGTGGGTTTGGGTTTTGGATTTGTGGCCTAGGATTTTAGAGTTTGGGCTCAGATTTGGGGTTTAGGGTTTAGGATAGGATTTATTTGGGGTTTTAGGTTTTTTTAAATTAAGTAAACTGATTGGTTTAGGTTTATTTATTTTAGTTAGTTTATTTTTTATTTTAGTTTAATTTATTATATTATTTCTATTTAAGTTTGTTTTTTATTTTTATTTAGTTTAGTTTATTTATTTTAGTTTAAGTTTTTATTTTAGTTTATTTTTTTTAGCTTTAAGATTAGGTTTATGTTTATTTTATGTTTATTTTATTTTATTTTATGATTTAGGATTTTAGGGTTTTAGGGTTTATTAGGTTTTAGGGTTAAAATAGAGTTCAGGGTTTACTTTTATTATTTAGTAGGGTTTTTTTTTAAATTTTTTATTTTTTTAAATTAAGCAAACTATTATGTTGAGGTTTTTTTTATTTATTTTTTATTTATTTTAATTTTTTTATTTTTAATTTTTATTTAAGTTTATTTTTATTTTTATTTCATTTTATTTATTTATTTTTGATTTATTTATTTTAGTTTAGGTTTTTATTTAATTTTTTTTTAGATTTAGGTTTATTTTTTTAGTTTTATTTTATTATATTTTTTTGGTTGAAGTTTTATTTTTATTTTAGGTTTAGGTTTTCATTTTATTTATTTAGGTTTAGGTCTTAGATTTTTATTTTAAGTTTATTTTTAGGTCTTATTTTTTAGTTTAGGTTTAGATTTATGTTTAGTTTATTTTAGGTTTAGGTTTAGGTTTTATTTTATTTAGTTTATTTTAGTTTAGGTTTTGGTTTAGGTTTATTTTATTTTTTATAGTTTAGCCTTTTTTTTCTTAGTTTTTTAGGTTTTATTTTTATTTATTTTGATTTTAGTTTTTTGGTTTATTTTTAGTTTTAGTTTTATTTAGTTTTATTTTATTTTATTTTAGGTTTATTTTATTTTATTTTATTTTATTTATTTTATTTTATTTTTTTTAGTTTAGTTATATTTTATTTATTTTATTTTATTTTAGTTTTATTTTTATTTTATTTTTCTTTAGGTTTAGGTTTTAGTTTATGTTTTATTTTATTTTATTTTTTTATTTTATTTTGGTTTAGGTTTTTATTTATTTTATTTTTAGGTTTTATTTATTTTAGTTTAGGTTTTTAGCTTTTGGGTCTATTTTGGTTTTAGGGTTTAGTTTTATGGTTTAAGGTTTGGGATTTAGGGTTTAGGGTTTAGGGTTTGGGTTTAGGGTTTGGGTTTAGGTTTTTAGGGTTTAATGTTTAGGGTTTTAGGTTTAGGTTTAAGGTTTAGGTTTTTAGGGTTTGGGTTTAGGGTTTAAGGTTTTTTAGTTTAGGTTCAGCTTTAGTTTTTAGGGTTATTGGTTTTTCTTTTTCTTTTCTTTTTAATAGAGAACAAATTCATTTTGAACATTTCTTCTTTCGATTTCATCAACCAAGTAACACACCATGTTTTCTAAGACAAGTGATGACATAGATAAAAAATGATGAGCAAAAAAAATACACTAGATAACTAGAACCATCTCTAATGTAAAGACACACTAGTGTAGATTAGATACCATTCTTCGCTTTCTCCAATAAAACCACCCCACCTCTTAGTAGTGCTCCACCATCATATCCTCGATCTCTACCTCCACCACCATGGTTGTAACCTCACAGCTCGCCTCCCTAACCACCACTTCTCGACCACCACCTCCATATCCTCACCACCACAATAACGCGCCTCGCCTTCACCTCCCCGTGATCTAGACTAAGCCTTGTTGAAGTGATGTTCTTGTCTTCAAGGTTTTGCCCATTCTTGGGTTTAGTTTAGTTTAGGTTTAGTTTATTAGGTTTGTGGTTTAGTTTTTTAATTTATTTAGTTTTTTTAGTTTGGGGTTGGGTTTAGGTTTAGGATTAAGATAGGTTTAGGGTTTTAGGATTTAGATTTAGGGTTTAGGGTTTTAAGGTTTATGCTTTTAGGGTTTAGGGTTTAGGGTTTAGGATTTAGGTTTTAGGGTGTGGATTAGGATTTGTGGTTTAGGGTTTTAGGGTTGTGGTTTGGGTTTAGGGTTAGTGTAGGTTTTAGGATTTAGGGTTTAGAGTTTAGGGTTTTAGGGTTTAGGGTTTAGTGTTTAGGGTTTAGGGTTTAGGGTTTAGGATTTAAGTATTACGGTTTAAGTTTTAGGTTAAGGGTTCAAGTTTTAGTTTAGGGTTTAGTTTTTGGTTTTTTTTCAAATTGAACAAATTCAGATTCAACATTTTCTCTTTTCGATTTCATCAACCAGGTAACACACCAAATTTTCTAAGGCACAAGAGACAACATAGATTAAAAATGAGCACGCTTAGAGAAAATCAAAAATACTAGATAACTAGAACCTTCTCTACTGTAAAGAGATAGTTCCATAAGCGATAGATCGGATGGGCCGTTCTTCAGTTTCTCCAGTTCCCATCAGAACCACCCCAGCATCTCGAGTAGTGGGATCCACCATTAAATCATCACCCCTCCACCACTACCTGTAACCTCCTCCTCCCGCTCCATAACCACCACTACTCTGACCATCACCTCCATATCCACCAGCACCTCTAGATCCCCACCACCACTGCGATAACTGTCGCGTCTGCCTTCGACTCCACCGCCAGATCTAGATTGAGCCCGTTGATGCGATGTTCGCCATCAAGGTCCCATTCTTAGGGTTTAAGTATTTTTAGGGAAAGTTAAAATTTTTTACCTTAAAATAAAGGATACAATGTCCTTAAAAGGGGTAAAGCTCAAATTTCTACTACCACGAGCTACAAGAAACCTAAAGAGCTAAACCCCTATCTAAGTACAATGGAAAAAGAAAATAAAAAGAGCAATAAAGCATAAAAGTAAATCAATGTACAAAAAAAGACTAATAAAACTTAAGAAAATAGTAAAAGGACTAGTTAACAGTAGTTCAAGATCCCTTTGAGAAGGAAAGATAAGCAAGATCCACATCAACAATACTTGAGTTGGCTTAGTAAAGATCATTTGATCTGTGAAGTTCCAACCTACAAAAGAAATCTACAAAACACTACAAAGGAAATGGCCATAACTCAAGGAAAAATGATAAAGTAAACAATTTAGAAAGAGCTGAGAAAGAGAAGGCTCAGCTCAAAGATCATCTCAAGGGCAACAATACATATAAGCATTCAAACTTCATGAGAAGGGTTTGCAATCATATGCATGCTACCAACTAGAGAGAAGATATGGAAATATCAAGGCCATCATAGCTAGCATACCGATATAAGCAACCATCCAAGGAAAATAGTCCATAGTGATCTAATTCTTGCACCAAAAAAATAGAGAAAAATAGCAAGAACTAACCAAGAACAACCCACCAACCAAAACCCACAATATACCAAACACATAAAGATCTTAGTTACTAGGGTTAGTGGCTAAGAACACCCCACAACTATGTCCAGAGTACTAGCAATCCAAATCCAAGGGAAAAACCTCCACTCAAATAGCAAAATAGTAGAAGATAAGCAGCACCAGAGAGAGGAAAGCTATAGCATAGAGAGACCAAGAGGGCATCTAGAAGTTACCATCAAAACCACCACCAAGGCAGCCAAATGGAAAGCAAATCCACCATCACCAACCAAGAGGCAAATATCAAGAAACAAAGAGAGCCAACTAAACCAAAGGGAGTCAATACGAACAACCAACATAAAGCCCAAAACACCAAGCCACTACACAAGCATCCAAGGTAAGACAACATCATAAAAAACCCCTCAAGTTGCTAACCTCCAACAACAAGTCCTAAATTAAGACCAAAAAACCATTAGAGTGATATCACCCACCAACAAAATAGCCAATAAAAACCAGCCAGCCAACAGATGAGGAGAAAAATTGACACCAAAATAGGAAGCAAAAATAAAGGAAAAATAGCACCCAAGAGAGGATAACCAACAGTGAGCATCAGAAACCAACTAAAACCACCTAAACCAACCATCAAGCACAATATCCACATCCACCCAACCAACCTGATATAGCCAAAATAGCCAACCAAATTTAGTCGCCAACAAAACTAACCAAGAAATATAAATAACATAAAAGCCCAAAGAACAATAATGAAGCCACAACCCATGGGGATCTCCAAAATAACTAAGAAATAAAATGAGTCACCAAACCAAACTAAAAGGCCAAGGAGGACCACCCAACCACAAGCAGCAAAACTATAAGGAAAGGAACAAGGCCAGAGGCAAAAAAACCCCATCCAAATTCCAAAGAGCAGACATTCACGACAAAGAGAAAATAGGGAGACAATAGGCACATAACAACTAACTCCAATTCATAAGGCAGATAGAACCAACCAACAGAAACCTCCTAGCCAAACCAGGAAAGGAGAACCAAGCCAGAAGAAGCCAATAGTATCCATGAAAAAATAACCACCCAAAATAGTGTGATGAAAGAAACAAATAAAGAAACCAGAACCAACCATAGCATCAGAATCTAATTCAAAAAAGCCAAAAACTAGAGGCAAACCCAAAATTCATTGGTAAAAAGGGTAGGCCAAAATTTGGCACAACCACAACCCAATAGGAGACACAAAGCATGAGCCATAGAAAGAAAACCACCAAGCTTAGAGGATAGGAAAACCAATTAAAAATAACACCATTAAGACCCAAAAAATGGCCAGGAAAGTATAAAATGGGGTAAAGTTGAAGGGGGCTTAATTATAGAAATAAACTCACCAAAAACAACTTCTTAGTGAGGGGGGAAAAAAACAACAAAAAATAGATTGAATAAAACCACCATAGCAAAAGATTAACAGAAGAACAGAAGGTTAAAATTTGAGGTGCGCTAGTTATCTATTGACCACCACGAGATGCTTAGGTATGCTATGCTTATCAAATAAAGTGAGCTCATTTAATCCCACCCCCCCAAAATAGCTAGGAAAGCACAAGCATTACTTTATCAAGAATGTGAGAAATTTTGTAGCAAACTTGAGAAAGAAGCTTTTTAGTGTGATTAGGAAGATAGAATAAGTCAGCATTTCCAATTTTATTATTATTATGCATATCAACTAAAAGAATAGCACCAACTTTAATCTAAATATTATAGACACCTTTGCTTAAATAAATATCAATAGCTTTGTTAACAACCATGAGTTCAGCATAAATCACAAAATAAGCTTTAAGGTTTAGAGTTTTTAGTTTTTTTAAGAGAACAAATAGATTCAACATTTCTTCTTTTTAATTTTATCAACCAAGTAACACACCAAGTTTTCTAAGATACAATCGACAACATAGATAAAAAATGAGCACGCATAGAGAAAATCAAAAACCCTAGATAACTAGAACCGTCTTTACTGTAAAGACCTCATTCCATATGCAACAGATCAGATTGTCCATTCTTCATTTTCTCTAGTTCCCATCAGAACCACCCTGGCCTCTCGAGTAGTAGGATCCACCATCATATCCCTGATCTCTCCCTCCACCACCACCATGGCTGTAACCTCCATCTCTCCTCCCACCTCCATAACCACCACAGCTCTGACCACCACCTCCATATCCACCACACTCCGATCCCCCACCACGCTAAACCCCTATTTCACCTCCACGGCCTGATCTACTAAGCCCGGTTGATAGTGATGTTCCCGCCACAAGGTTCTCCCATTTTAAGGGTTTAGTTATTTTTTGTTTAGGTTTATTTTAATTTATTTAGTCACTTTTAGTTTAGGGTTTGGGGTTAGGTGGGTTTATGGTTTATGGTTTAGGGTTTAGGGTATGGTTTAGGTTTATGCTAGGGTTTAGGTTTAGGGGGGTTGGGTAGAGGTTAGGTTTGTGGTTAGTGGTTAGGGTTTAGGGTTTAGGGTTTAGTGTAAGATTTAGTGGTTTTTTAAATTAAGTAAACCGACAGGTTTAGGTTTATTACTATATTGAGTTTATTTTTATTTCTTTAGTTTATTTTCTTTATTTTTTTATTTAGGTTTATTTTTTTATTTTTATTTAGTTTATGTTATTTTTAATTTTATTTTAATTTTAGTTTATTTTTAGGTTTATGTAGTTTAGGTTTATTTTAAGTTGAGTTTTATTTTATTTTATTTTAGGTTTAGGTTTTTTTTTCTTCTTTTTTATGTTTAAGTGTTTATTTTATCTTTAGGGTTTGGTTTTGGTTTTATTTTAGGTTTATTATTTATTTTAGTTTAGTTTATTTATTATTTTATTTTATTTAGTTTAGTTTATGTTTATTTATTTAGTTTAGGTTTTATTTATTTTAGTAGGTTTTATTTATTTATTAAGTTTAGTTTTAGAGTTTAGGGTTTAGGTTTTATTTTTATTTATTTAGGTTTATTTTTTTAGGTTTATAGTTTTATTTAATTTTATTTTATTTATTTTATTTTCATTTAGTTTATCTTTATTTTTTATTTTTTATTTTACTTTTATTTTATTTTATCTATTTATAGTTTAGCTAGGTTAGTTTAGGTCTTTATTTTATTTTATTATTTTATTTTATTTAGGTTTAGTTTTTTATTTATTTCTTTATATTTTATTTATTTATTTTTATTTGGGTTTAGAGATCAGTTTTGTGGGTTTGTTTTAGGGTTTAGGTTTAGGTCAGTTTGTGGCTCAGTGGTTTCAAGGGTTTAAATTTTTTAGTTTCTGTGGTTTATTTGGGCTCAGTTTAGGGCCTCAGTGGCTCAGTGGCTCAGGCCTAGTCAGTTTTTAGAGCCCAGGCCCAGTGATTAGTAGGCCCAGTGTCAGTAGGCCTGGGTCAAGAGCCCAGGTCAGGCTCAGTTTAGTGAGCCCAGTATTCTTTAGTGGCCTGTGGCCCAGTCTTTAGCTCAGTTCAGAGGAGGGTCATGGCCCAGGCCCAGAGGGTTTAGCCCAGGGCCTTGTGGCCCAGTGGCCCAGGGCCTAGCCTTCTCAGGGTCAGCCTTAGCTAGGTCAGTGGCCTGTGGCTGGGGCCAGTGTAAGGTTTAGGTTTGGCCTAGGTTTAGATTTATTTAGTCATAGCCCAGTTAGTCATCCAGTGGCTCCAGTGGTTATTAGGGTGGCCCAGTGGCCCAGAGTCATGGTCTTTGGGCTAGGGAGGTTTAGGGTTTATAGTATTTAAGGTAGGCTTTAGTTTGGGGTTTGTTTTTGGCTAGGCCCAGGATTAGTCAGGTCAGTTTAGTGATTAGTTTTAGGTTTTTTTTAAAATTTAACATATAGTTTATTTATTTTAGATATCTTTAATTCTTATTTTATTTTTATTTTTTATTTATTTATTTTAGTATTTATATTTGTTTAGGTTTATATTTTAGTTTATTTTTAGGTTTTATTTTATTTATTTTATTAGTTTTATTATTATTTTACTAGGTTTATTTTATTTAGGTTTAGTTTAGGTTTTAATTTTATTTTAAAGTTTAGGTTTTTTATTTATTTATTTTAGGTTTTTATTTTTTAGGTTTATTTTAGTTTATATATTTTATTATTTAGGTTTAGTTTTTAGTTATTTTAGTTTTAAGTTTATGTTTAGGTTTTATTTATTAATGTTTATTTTAGTTTAGGTTTAGGTTTATTTTTTTTATTTTAGTTTTAGGTTTTCTTTAATTTAGGTTATGTTTTATTTTTATTTATTTTAGGTTTTATTATTAGTTTATTATTTCATTTTATTTTATTTATTTTTTATTTTATTGTATGTAAGTTATTTTTTTTATTTTTTTATTTTATTTTTATTTATTTAAGTTTTTTTTATTTAGTTTAGTTTAGGTTTTATTTATCTTTTTTTATTTAGTTTTATTTTTTTTATTTATTTTTCTTTTAGGTTTAGGTTTAGTTTTAGTTTTCTAATATTTTATTTTATTATTTTATTTTTATTTTATATTTTATTTTTTAGGTGATCTAGTTTGGTTTAGGTTTAGCTTTTAGAGTTTTAAGCTCAGTGCCTGGGTCTAAGTTTTGTGGTAGGTATTTTTTGGTTTATCATGTCAGGTTTCTGGTCTGTGGCTCAGGGTTTAGGTTTAAGAATTGATCAGGATTAGGGTTTCAGGGCTCAGGGTTTGTGTTTAGGTTTAGTGGTTTGTGGGTTTAGGGTCATGGCTAGTTGTGTTTAGTTTATTTGTGGTTATTTAGGTTTTTTTTTAATGTTAAATATTTAATATTCTATTTTATTTTATATTTATTTTATTTTATTTTTATTTATGTTTCTTTATTTTATTTAGTTTAGTTTATTTATTTTGGATATTTTATTTTGTTTTTTTTATTTTTAGTTTAGGTTTAGTAGGTATTTTTTAGTTGAGTTTTATTTATATTTTATTTATAGTTTTTTTTTAGGTTTAGGTTTATTTATTTTTTTTTTAGGTTTTAGGTATTTTATTTTTTTATTTTATGTTTTAATTTTTTAATTTATTATTTTGTTTTTTATTTATTTTTATTTTAGTTTAGTTTTATTTATTTTATGTTAGTTTAGGTTTTATTTATTTTAGTAGTTATTTTAGGTTTATTTTATTTTATTTTGTTTTTTTTATTTATTTTTTTAGTTTTTTTTTTTTTATTAGTTTTTATTTTCTTTTATTTTTAAGTTTATTTTAGGTTTATTTTAGTTTAGTTTTATTTAGTTTATATTTTTTTATTTTAGGTTTATTTATTTTTATTTTAAGTTTAGTTTTTCTTTATTTAGTATGTTATTCTTAAGTTTATTTTATTTTTTACTTTAGTTTTAAGATTTTATTTATTTTATTTTTATTTTTTATTTATTTTATTTTAGGTTATTTATTTTAGGTTTTTTATTTTTATTTATTTTTTTTTTACTTAGGTTTATTTTATTTTATTTTATTTTTTTAAATTTTATTTAGTTTTTAGTTTTTTATGATTTGGGTTTTGATTTGGGCTCAGTTTTAGGTTTGTGGTTTTATTTAGGTCAGTGGGTTTGGAGTTTAGGTTTTAGGCTCTTTGGTTAGTTTTAGGGTCAGGATTAGCTCAGTTAATGGTCAGGTTATAGGTTTAGGCTTTTTGGCTCATGTGGATTTATAGTATAGCATCATTAGTTTAGGTTTTAGGGTTAGTTTGTGGTTTAGGAAGGCCTAGTTTCTGGTTTTAGGTTTTTAGCGATTTAGGTAGAGTTTAAAGTATTAGTTTTATTCATTTTTTTTATTTTTAAATGCAAAAAAGGTTTATTTTATTTAGTTTATCTTTTATATTTATTTATTTCTTTATTTTATTTTATTTTATTTTATATTTATTTATTTTTTATTTATTTTAGTTTATTTTTATTTATTTTTAGTTTAGTTTATTTTTTATTATTTTATTTTTTTTTTAGGTTTTATTTTTTACTTTTAAATTTTATGTTTTTATTTTATTTTTAGGTTTAAGTTTTATTTTATTTTAAGTTTTATTTTTAGTTTAGTTTATTTTAGTTTATTTTATTTATATTTAGTTTAGGTCTAGGTTTATTTTATTTTAGGCTTAGGTTTAGGTTTTTTTTTTAGTTTAGTTAAGGGTTTATTTTATTTTTTATTTTAGGATTATATATATATTTTTAGTTTAGGGTTTTTTGGTTTTTTTATTTATTTTATTTTATTTAGTTTTTATTTTATTTTATTTTGGTTTATTTTATTTTTAGGTTTACTTTTATTATATTTAGTTTTTTCTTTTTAGATATTTTTTTTAGGTTTTATTAATTTTATTTTAGTTAATTTTTTAATTTAAATTTTAAGTTTAGGTTTAGGTTTAGTTTTATATGTTCTTATTTTATTTTATTTTATTTTGGTTTAAGTTTTACATTTATTTTATTTTGGTTTTATTTAGTTTAGGTTTTAGCTTTTTATTTTTTAGGTAAGTTTAGTGTTTGTGGTTTAGGGTTTAGGTTTATTTAGGGTTTTAGTTTAGTTTAGGGTTTTGTTTTTTTAAATAGAGAACAAATTTAGATTCAACATTTCTTCTTGATTTTGTCAACCAAGTAACACACCAGTTTTTGTAAGACAAAGTTTACATTATAAAAAATGAGCATTTGAGCACATCAAAAATCCTAGATAACTAGAACCATCTCTAATAAAACACAATATCCATGTCAAATGTTTCAATTTTATTTATTTAGTTTTTTTTATTCTTAGATATTTTATTTTTTATTTTAGTTTAGCTTTTATTTATTTTATTTTAGTTTATTTTTATTTGTTTATTTTATTTTATTTTAGGTTGTAGTTTAGGTTTTTATATTATTTATTTTTTTCTTATTTATTTAGGTTTATGTTTTTTACATATTTTACTTTTATATTTTGTTAGTTTAGTTTAGGTTTTTAGGTTTTTGTTTTAGGTTTTAGGTTTAGTGGTTAAAGTTTAGGGTTTGTGGTTTGTTTAGGTTTAGTTTTTAGCTTTGGGTTTTTTTTTAGGTTTAGGGTTTACTATTTGTTTATTTATTTAGGTTTTAAAAAATAAGTAAACCAAGTAGGTTTAGGTTTATTTAGTTTATTTTGTGTATTTTTTATTATAATTTATTTAATTTTTAATTTTATTTATGTTTACTTTTTATTTTTATTTAGTTTTGTTTATTTATTTAGTTTATTTTTTAGCTTTTTATTTTAGTTTAGGTTTAGGTTTTATTTTATTATTAGGTTTTTATTTTATTGGTCCATTTTAGTTTATTTTTAGTTTTATTTTTTATTTTAGTTTAGTAGTGGTCAGTTTTATTTTAGTTTATATATTTATTTATTTTATTTAGTTTAGTCCAAGTTTATTTTATTTTAGGTTTAGATTTTTTTTATTTAGATTTTTTTATTTTTTATCATAGGTTTTATTTTATTTTAGGTAGTTTATATTTAGTTTTTATTATATTTATTTATTTATTTTATTTTATAAGTTTTTATTTAATTTAGTTTATATTTATTTTAGTATAGTTTTATTTTTATTTTTTTAGGTTTAGTTTTATTTTTTATTTTATTTAACATATTTTATCTTTTTCATTTATATTTTTGGTATTTAATTTATTTAGGTTTTAGTCTTGGGTTGTGGTAGAGTGGGGTCAGGTTTAGGGGAGGTTTGGGGTAATGTAGGGTTAGGGTTCAGTGGCCTAGGGTTTAGGGTTCAGGCAAGTTTAGTGGTCAGAGTGGTTTGTGGTAGCCAGGGTCTGTGGTTTTGTTTCATTTGGTCTGCAGGTTGGGTCAGGTAGGTTTGTGGTTTAGAGTTTAGGATTGGGTTTAGGGTTTAGGTTTTTTTTAAGCAAGTAAACCAGTAGGTTTAGGTTTATTTATATTTTTTATTTATTATTTATTTTATTTTTATTTTATTTTTTTATTTTGGTTTATTTTATCTATTTAGTTTAGTTTATTTTATTTTTATTTAATTTTAGATTTTATTTTAGTTTATTTTGGTTTAGTTTTATTTTATATTTATTTTAGTTATTATTTTATTTTAAGTTCCTTTATTTTATTTCTTTAAAGGTTTTTATTTTTTTAGTTTTAGGTTTTTATTTGAGGTTTATTTTGTTTTATTTTAGTTTAAATTTAGGTTAATTTTAGTTTATTTTATCTCATTTAGTTTAGGATTTAGGTTTAGTTTATTTTATGTTTAGTTTAGGTTAAGGTTTTATTTATTTTAGTTTAGTTTATTTTAGTTTAGGTTTAGATTTATTTTATTTTTTTATTTTAGGTTTAGGTTTTTTCTTTAGTTTAAGGTTTAGGTTGTGGTTATTTTAGGGTTTAGGGTTTATTTAGTATTTTTTTAATTATATACCAAGAGGTTTAGGTTTATTTAGTTTATTTAGTTTATTTTATTTATTTTAGTTTATTTATTTTAATTTTATTTATACTTTTTATTTTTATTTAGTTTAGTTTATTTATTTTAGTTTATTTATTTTAGTTTAGGTCTTTTATTTTAGTTTATTTTTTTTAGGTTTATGGTTTTATTTTCTATTTGGTTTAGTTTAGGTTTTTATTTTATTTTTTTTTTAGGTTTAGTTTTAGGTTTTTATTTTAGGTTTATTAAGTTTTATTTTTAGTTTTTATTATTTTAGTTTATTATTATTTTAGGTAGTTTAGGTTTTATTTATTTTAGTTTATTTTCTTAGTTTAGTTTAGTTTATTTTTATTTTATTTTATTTTTAGATTTTTTTTATAGGTTTTTTATTTTATTTATTTAGGTTTTATTTTAGGTTTATTTTTAGATTTAAGTTTTATTTAGTTTTATTTTATTTTATAGGTTTATTTTATTTTTATAGGTTTAGTTTTATTTTAGTTTTTTATTTTAGTTTAGCTAGGTTTTATTTATTTTATTTTATTTTTTAGTTTTATTTTACTTTCCTTTTTTAGGTTTAGTTTAGTTTAGTTTTTATTTTTTTTTCTTTTATTTTACTCTTTATTTTATTGGTTTAGGTTTTCATTTTTATTATTTTTTATGTTTAGTTTAGGTTTATATTTTAGCCTTTAGTTTTACCAGTTTAGTGCCTGTGGCTCTGTGTTTTAGGCTTGGGTTTAGTGTTGGTTTTAGTTTTGTTTAGGGCTAGGGTCAGGATCATGGTTTTAGTTTTTAGGGTTAGTTGTTTTGATTATGGTCTTGGTTTTAGTTAGATTTAGGATTTGGGGCTCAGATTTGTGGGTCAGAGTTTAGGCCTGTTAGGGTTAGGGCTTTGATTTGTGGTTTAAGATTTAGGTATTTTAAATTAAGTAACAGGTAGGTTTAGTTTATTTTATTTTATTTTATTTTATTTTTATTTCTTTTATTTATTTTATTTATAATTTTATTTAGTTTATTTTTTATTTTATTTAGTTTAGTTTATTTATTTTAAGTTTGTTTAATTTAGTTTAGGTTTTTTATTTTAGTTTATTTTTTAGTTTAGTTTATGTTTTTTTAGTTTAGTTTTATTTTATTTTATTTTTAGTTTAGTATTATTTTTTAGTTTAGATTTAGGTTTTATTTTATTTTTAGGTTTAGGTTTTAGGTTATTATTTGAGGTTTATTTTAGGTTTTATTTTTAATTTTAGTTTAGATTTCTTTTAGTTTATTTTATTTTATTTTTATTGGTTTTTTTAGTTTATTTTAGGTTTAGGTTTAGGTTTTTTTTTATTTTATAGTTTATTTAGTTTATTTTAGTTTATTTTATTTTTTATTTTAGGTTTAGTTTTTTTTAGGGTTTAGGTTTTATTTTAATTATTTTAGGTTTATTTTTAGATTTTAGGTTTTTATTTATTTTATTTTATTTATTTTATTTTTATTTTAAATTTTGTTTTTATTTTATTTAGGATTTTTTTAGGTTTATTTTATTTTTTAGTTTAGTTTAGGTTTTTATTTATTTTATTTGAGTTTTGTTTTTATTTTCTATTTTATTTTATTTTTATGTTTAGGTTTTTATTTTATTTTATTTATTTTATTTTATTTAGGTTTAGGTTCTTTTATTTATTTTATTTTTAGGTTTTATTTAGTTTAGGTTTAGGTTTTTATGTTTAGGTTTTGTGGTTTGGGGTTTAGTGTTTTAGTTTAGTGTTTAGTTTTAGTTTTAGGGTTTTTTTAGGTTTTTTTAGGTTTGGGGTTTTAGTGTTTAGGGTGTGGGTTTGTTTTTAGGGTTTAGGGTTTATTGCTTAGGGTTTAGGTTTAGAGTTGAGGTTTTAGTTTATGGTTTAGGGTTTTGGTTTTTTTTTTAATAGATAACAAATTCAGATTCAACATTTCTTCTTTTTGATTTCATCAACCAAGTCACAAACTAGGGAGGTAATCAAATGACCTCCTTGAGGCTAACTAAAGCCTCATGTTCTTGGGATATCCAGACTATATACCCATTACCATTCAATCTTATATAAATCAACACATGAAAAGAGGAAATAGAACTCAACATTCATACACTTAAGCTATAAGCACATGCATTTCTTATGTATTTATGGCTAGCATCATAACACATTATTTTTCATTTTTAAGCTTTTGAAAAATACATTTAGATTTAATAGTGATAATAGCCACACATATATTAAATTAAATCAACACATGCAAGCTTACATAAAGGAAATCCATTTTATTTTACTTGATTTTGAAAACATGGATATATGAATTCAAATGACATACCAAATTTAACATGATTGGAAAGAGGACAATCAAATATAAGCATGTAATTCATTCAACCAAACTAGTTCTTAAGGACAATCATATCAAATAAGATTATTTAAAGTAAACCAAAGCTTCTTTATTAATTAAGTTTTGGATTTGATTTGATTTAAAAAGGAGAAGAGAAATCATCACTTACTATTTTAAACCCATTCCCACATTAGTGATTTGATTTAACTTAAGGAAATGTAATTAAGTTGATTTTATCGGTTAAGTAAGTTGAACTTATAATTAGATGAATTAATTACCCTTACCAATGTCACCTTAAAGTAATTAACTAAATAATTATGATCTAACATGATATGCATGGAAAATAAACTTGCAATGATCCTAGAAAATAAAAAGGGCGTAATGCAATTAGCTCATGATTAATAGTTAATTAGATTAAGGGACTTAACTAAGTACTCTTATGTTTTTCCCACATATGTGGACTAACCATAATTTCATTAAACTCTTTTAGGTGTGTGATCTAACGTTCCTCTAGTGAGGGAGAATAGAGTCTGTCTACCATTGCTCACTTGATATGAGTTTACCCGAAGCTCAGATCAACTCCAAAAGGATCCCACACCTTCATGACATCGATCGGAGGGGATCCAACAGTCAAGATCACACGAGATGCAAGTTTTCTTCAAAAAGCTCCAACCTATTTTTGCCCAAGGATTGGTTTTGAAAGCATACCACACTGAAGTTCAAGGCAACTTGAACGATTGAGGAAGCTTCTTCTAGTGGGAGTGTCTTATTTTATGACAGACGGGAATGGCATTTTCCAATCGAGGAACAAGCTTGGGAGCTTAGGGAATGGCTCTAACGGGTTATCTTGGGTAGCTAGGGTTCCATGGAATGATTTTTGTGTGTGTTTGAGTGGAAATGAGGGGGTGTATACCCCCTTTCATCTTGATCAGACGGTGGGATCAGATTTGGCTTCTAGCACATGGCCATCTCGTGGAGTCGGGTGGTGGAGTAGGTGAGTTGGCTCGCCTTGGTTGGTTGAAGGTGTGGAGGTGGCGCCATGGAGGAATCATGGGTGTTCTATGGGTTTCAAATGCTAATGGGGAGGGTGAGGTGATTTTACCTCCCATGGGTCATCGACCCAACCACCCCTGGGTCGATTGCAAGTCCTTGCCTAGGTGGATGAGAGTACCAAGTGGCCAAGGAATGAAAATGACCACTTACATGATTTGTCTCATCATGAAGCCCTTGACCTAAGGGTAGAATGATTATTTGGCATTGGATTTGATTTGAGATTTGAAATACATATAGGATAACTAGCAGGGAAGAGGCTAGTTCGAGGCGCCCCGGGGTGGAAAACCTCATTATTGACCACCCAATAGAAGATATGTCCTAGCTACAAGGAGTAATGCTATCCATATAAACTTAGAACATAGTTCATGGGATGAGTCTTATATGGATAGACACACCATTTCTTCTGAAAAGATTCCTTGAGGTGACACATCGTGGATAGTGATGAAGACCGGCTCTAAAGCAAAGCATAAGTGTGTCCAAGTCTATATGAAACAATTAGGCATCGCTTGGGAATCTTAGCTCTAACCCCACTTTCCTCTCAAAAGTCGATTGTTTGGTAGTTAAGGAAGCCCCTAAGTCATCCATAGGTGTGAAGACTCAGAGGTTCTTTTAGGGAGCATTATCCTCAAGTTAAGAAGTTGATGTAGAACTTGAGGATGATTCATATAAATATTTAATAGAATTACCTTTTGATTGGTACTTTGCTTGTGTTCATAATTTAGCAAAGAAAGGGTTAATCCCATATGCTTGGTCAAAGCACAAGTCAGACTACTTCAAAAGAATATGGAAGAACAAATGCAAAAGCTCTCAATCAAGACCAGGACAAGGATTCTATAGTGGGTCCTCAATGATGATGATTACTACTTAGTCACTAATCATTTGGAATTTGATATGTTCTTTCAAATCACATTAACTCATATGAGGAGCTGTGCTTAGAATCTTTAGATGATCTAGATAATTTTGAAGTCAAAGATGCACCGCCATAGTTTGAAGAAGAGATCACGTAAACCATCGACAAGCTCAAGGAAATCAACTTAAGAACTGAAGAAGATCCACGCCCGACATACATTAGTTCTTTGTTGAATGAAATTGAAACCAATGATTTAGTTAGGCTATTCACTGAGTTTAAGGATTATTTTGCATCAAGTTATGAAGAGATGGCTAGATTGGCTCTATATAGTGGTCCATAATCTAGCAGAGTGTACCGCTAACCTTATCAAATAAGCTCCTAGACGCATGCGATTAGACATATAACAGGTCATTTATGAAATCAAAAAATTGATCGATGTTGGTTTCCTCCGGGAAGAAAAATAATCTACCTAGTTAGTTAGCATCATATCAGTTAAGAAAAAGAATGGCCAAATTCACATATGCATTGATTTTATGGATTTAAATAAGGCATGTCTAAAAGAAAAATTTCCACTACTAGTCTCGAAACTGATGGTGGACATTGCCTCAGCTCATACAACCTTCTATTTCTTGGATGGCTCATATAGATATAACCAAATAAAGATGACCCCTAAAGATGAAAGAAACACTAATTTAGAACCCCAATCAGAATCTATTGCTATAAGGTCATGCCTTTTAAAATGCTGTGTTACATACCAAGCTATGACTCAAATCTTTGATGAACTCATTCATCATAAAGTCAAGTGCTATGCAAGGATCTTGTGGTCAAAAGTAGAAAAAAGGAAGACCATCTCTTTGACTTGATAGTAGTTTTTGAACAGTTAAGACAATTTAACCTCAAAATGAACCCCCTAAAGTGTGCATTCGGGGAAGCTTCAGGGAAATTGCTTTTTTTTGTCTGACACCGTGGAATCAAATCGATTTGGAGAAGATCAAGGGATATTAGAAACCCCTAAAGTTTAACTCAACTCAAATCATTCCAATGGTGATTGGCATATCTAAGATGCTTTATATCCAACCTATATGGAAGATGTCATCCAGCAAAAAGGATGCCAAGTTCAAGTGGGATGAAAAGTGTGAGCATGCCTTCAAAGACATCAAGCATTACCTGATGATGATGCTAGTTCTAGCAACCTTATCTTGGGCAACTCACTCATACTTTACACTGTCGCGTTAGATGACTCCCTTTGTGCTTTGTTGGCCCAAGCAAATGACAAAGGGAAGAAAATAAACTCTACTACCCATCCTCTAATCATTAACGATAATTATCCACCCATTGAGAGGCATTGCCTAGCTTTAATCTTTGCATCCCAAAGCTACAAGACTACATGCATCCTCATAAGGTGAACTTAGTCTCTAAGATGAATCCACCACAAGATCTCATGACACCATCGACTTATCCGGCTAATAAATTATGATCCTCTAGCAATTTGACATTACCTTCATACCCTTTGTATAGTGAAAGGACAAGCTAGTGATTTGTTAGTACACTCACTTCTAACTTTCTCTTTAGTGATGGTCTCCGATGAATAAATCATGAACTTGGGAATACTAGCATTCACCACCGGGAGATGTACTTTGATGGTGCTTTTTCTCAAAGAGGAGAAGAACCATAATCTATTACTCTAGGAAAGGCGTGGGGTAGAATAGTTCTCTTAACTCTGGTCCATGATGTGATGAGATTCTCATATCATCTGTCCAATCCTTGCACCAATAATGAAGTTGAATATGAGGCTCTTATTACCGGTCTAGAGTTAGTCATTACTCTAAGCATCCAAAACATCAACATCTTTTGGGATTCTTAGCTAGTTATCAACCAAATCCCTGGGTCCTATAAGGTTATAAAGCCCAAGCTCCATCACGACCACAAGTACACCATGGAGTTATTGGCCCAAATCCTAGCGGTTACCATTTATAAGATTCCCTGGGAGAGAACATCGTAGCATATGCTTTAGCCAAGCTTGCCAAAGAGTTGGCATGTCTAGAAGATGAGACCATATCAATAAAGGTCCAAAATAGATAAGTCTTATCTCTTATTGATATTTAACTCATCAAAAAGTACTCTCTTGAAGGGGAGGTTGCCATTTCTAAGAAGGATGAGGAGTTAGATTGGAGGCAACCATTCATGGATTACCTAAATAAAGCCAAACTGCCTCAAGAGAAGTCCCAAGCCCATCGATGAAGCAGAGCACTTTCCTATGCTGGATATTGTCTTATACCGGTCTTTCAATTATATGTTGTTACATTATTTTAGCACAAGCCCATAAGATCATTATCAAGGTACACTCGTGATTATGTGGAGCCAACCAATCGACCAAGATGAAAGCCAAGATAAAGAGACTAGATACTACCGCCATCGATGATTAAAGATTGCATGGGATACGGCTAGGCGATGCCACTAATGTAAATACATGGTGTGGTCCTACACCAACCACCCAACATTCTACATCCTACATTGGCCTCATGGCCATTCGAGTGTTGTGGTACCAACATAGTGGGTCCAATGATCCTCATTCTTCCAAGGGTCATCAATTCATCTTTCTACTACTAACTACTTTTCCAAATGGGTGATAGTGATTCTGCTTAGAGAGGTCATAGTTCAGCATGTGCTATAGATTTTTAGGAACCATATCATATATAGGTTCTGAGTGTCTCGATGAATTATATCTGATATTAGTACTGCATTCAAGAGCACCGAGATCAACAACTTTGCATAGAGACACATCATATATTAGAGATATTCTACCATCAACTACCTGAGGGTAAACATCTTAGCTGAAGCCTTCAACAAAACTCTCTTAGAAATACTAAAGAAGACACTTGACAACAACAAGCGATAGGGACATGAGCAATTAGTTGAAGTCTTGGGCCTATCGCACCACATATAGAACTCCAACTCCATCTACTCCATTCTTCTTAGTGTATGGGTCCAAAGCCATTCTACCATTAGAATTCCAACTCCCATCTCTAAGGATAGTTATGGGTAGCCAGATCACAATAGAGCAGAATGCCAAGTTGCGATTAGAAGAGCTCGAAGGATTGATGGAGAGATGCTTGACCTCATGCCAAAACCTCTAAAATGATTCAAGCTCACAACAAGTTGGTCCATCCTAGAGCTCTCCAAGTAGGAGAGCTTCTTTTAGTTCTAAAGGGATCGATTGTTACCCATCGTAAGATGGGAGGCAAGTTTGAACTCACTTGGGAAGGCCCTTTTTCCATAGAGAAGGCATACCAAGGAGGATCTTATCAGCTTATTAATCATAAGGGAGAGCACCCAATTCTTCCAATCAATGGGATCTACTTAAAGAAATATTATAAATCATGTTTCAATATAATTATCATCAATGAAAATTCCATTTTGAATTCAATCTCTTCCATGTTGAAAGTATTCTTATTTGTGAATCTACCATAATATGTATAGGGTAGTTGTAAGGAACTCGAGCAGCATCCTACCCTTCATCGACATAACACAAACATAAAATACAAACAAACATATAAAATAAACACATATCTTTTGTCTCAGCTACTCGAAGTTAAGATAATCCCCAAAGACACTCACTCAAATTACTCTAGGTCGATGTGCTACCCAAGTAGTGTGTCACCCAGTGGTCTTCTTACTTGGAGGATGTAAGTATGCTTTCATTCCTTGCTTGGCCAACACACATGTGGGGCCTTGTTAGTTTGGTAGGCCTTACATGGTCTGTCATGTTGGCTTCATTTAATAGTATGTGAGTCTACTATGCTTTCTTCTTAGATTAGCCTTCATGCATTAATTGGGTTGAATATATTTGAGGTTTAGGATAAGTTCCTAGCGGCTCCTTCCCTCATGACTACTTCAAGTCTGGGTCCAATCCTTCCTCGGGTCTCCCCGCTTAGTAATTGCTTTAAGTCAGATAGAATCTATCCCGACAATGATAGACTATCCTGATGATCAATTTCTCTTGGAAAGTTGTAAGCCTACATGCTTTCTTTCCAAATTGATCATTGCACACCGATGAGCACCTTAGGTTGGTTGGTTCTCACTATGTTGATGGATACACCACTCATGTAGATGGATACACCTTAGGTTGTTTGGTTCTTGCACCTTAGGATACACCACTCATGGCAGATGTAAGTCTACTATGCTTTCTCCTTGTGTTGGCCACCATACACCTATAGGCTTTCTTTTCCAGGGCTCAGGATAATGCCCCTAGTAGCATCTCCCCTATGGGCACTATATTTGGATCACATCCTGACCCATTTAGACTACTTGGGTTACTATCGATTGACAGCCCCATTCTAGTAACCACCCTGTGGTTGGAGAATCCATCCTGGATGTGTAGATTCTCCTTGGTCTAGTAAATCGAGAGTTAAGGCACATAGCCCTTCTTAGTGTGGTCCCTTGCACACTAACAGGGTCCACATAAATATATAAACAAAATATATATTCACTTGGAAATTAGGAGGACACCCCTAATGGTATTTTTTTCCTAAGCAGATATCCTATTTTTAGGGAGTGTCAGCAAAACTCCCTATAAGAATCACCTGACTACTTGTGAGTTGATATAAGTCCCGCATTCACTCAGAGTCGCCCTAAGTCGTTCAATTATTGTGCTACCAATAGTCACCCTGCTATTCTCTGCTTTAGAAGATGTAAGTCTGCTACACCTTTTTCTAAGATAACTGTTGCACATCAAAAGGCAACCCCTTAGGTTGGCTAGCTCTACCCCATGGCCAGTAGACTATTCCTTTGGATTTGTAAATCTAAGATAGACAAGTCTGATATAGCCCCTTCTCAATGGGTCCATCATACACTGACATGGTCCATAAATTAAATCTATCAAATTTGATCAAGCTCACATCTCTAGTGAATATGCCAACAATTTGAAATCAAACTAAGCCAAACAAACCATATCAAATCACATGAAATTAAGATATAATTAATCTAGACTACTTTTGAGTTGACATAAGTCCCCAGTGGCATTCACTCAAGAGTCCCTAGGTCAGGTTCAGTTTGTTGTGCATCCAACAGCTCACCCCAGTGATTGTTCCTCGCTTTGGAAGATGTAAGTTTGCTGCGTCTTCTTCCTAGCACAGCTGTTGCACACCGAAAGGAAACCCCTTAGGTTGTCTAGCTCTACCCCGCAGCTGGTAGACTGTCCCTTTAGATTTGTAAACCCGAGGTAGGTCAAAGTTGATATAGCCTCTTCTTAGTGGGTCCATCATACACTATCCAAACATTAACTCGATTAAAATTAAACCCAAACTAGCTTTTCCTAGTGGAGTTAAATCACACCCTTCTCCCCAGTGGAGCCCCAAATCATATATAAACAAGTCAAGCAAACAAATCAAATTCAAAACCAACCTCTCCAGTAGAGCCAAATTAAACCAACTCCCTAGTAGAGTCTAAATCAAAGAAATCCAACCAAACTCTTATCCCCAGTGGATACATCCCCAATCAAATATATGAAGTCAAACTCAAATCCCAATCCCCAATGGATAGTCCAAACCTGCTTCCCTAGTGGAAGGTTCATATACCCGATCCCCAACTCGAGCCCATATCTCTAGCAGATTTGCCTCAACATCAATTAAAATAAAACAAATTAAAGTTGATTTAATCTTAATCCCTAAGGGATTATAGATTCTTATCCCGGATCTTCTTTCCATAAATCACATGATCAAATCAAATTCAAACCTTATCCCCAGCAGATTTTCTTCTTCTATGCCCTTGACATAGACCCTCACATGTCATGTCCAATGCATGTGATCCCTAGTGATCTCTCCATGTCCTTGACATGAAATTCTCATCAAATCTTATTTCTTCTTTATGCACACCTTTAATACTTCAACCAAAATCTAAACAATGTATTTGTTCAAATTACATCATCTAAACATTGTAATCAACATTTTATGATTTGTGATGGTACAAGCTCAAACTAACTATACAATATCATGCTAAACATATTATAGTGAATTAACACACTATATTATATTATAATATATGATGTTATATTATAATTTGTCAAAATATAATATATTGTCTAACATTACACCTAGAATCACTTAAAATTAACAAATAATAAAATTTTCTCAAAATATGATTAATGTTTATTTTAGATGTAAAATTATTATTTTTCTATTAGAAATGGTACAAAATAGCATAATTTTGGTGTTGTTCTTGGTGTGTGACATGAATTTTGCCAAATTCTTCCATCTCAACTTTCAAATTAACATTTTTGTGAGTTTTGACCCAATGTATTATAACAAAAGTAAAACATACTAAAATGTATAATAACATTTAGTAAAACACACCACCACATTCATATATATGTGAAGGTATATTGTTATGTACATTATATATTAATATGCTTTCATATAACATATTATCTTACATTACACCTTAAAATGAATCGCTTTAAACAAAAAAATTATAAATTTTGGTTGAAAATTGAACATTTATTTTGGATGCAAAATTCCATTCTTTTGATTAAATGACAAGCCATAGCACCCCAATGATGTTCCTAAAGCTTACCCTAAATTTGGCCAAATCCCATCATCTAGCCTATAAATCAAGATTTTTATAAATTATACGTACAAACTCTACTACATCATACTATAATAAACTAAAATATGCTAAACACAAGTAGTAATACACAATAGTATGTTGTATAATGCATGATGCTACACTATGTTATGGAATCCTATATTATAATACACTATAACATATTATGTTATATTATATTGCATATCACATCACAAGGGATTGCTTAAGATAAAAAATCATAAAATTAGTCTAAATAATAAAAAAACTATATATTTTAGTCATATCACTTACATATTTTAAATTTAAATAATATATTATGATTCCATGCTCTACCTATTATGAATTTGGCCAAATTCCACCATTTTAAAGTCTAAATCAACATTTTTATAAATAATGCTAGTGTAGCTCGACATGATTATAAAATACTAAAAGAATTTAAAATGCATAGAATAATATGTTATTATATATCATGTTATACTATGCTACAACATATAATATTTATTTTGAACATAAAATCTTACTTTTAGAATACAAGTGACATAGCATAGTTTTGGAACTACAACCTAATTCCCACTTCAAATTTACCAAATTTTTTCATCTGATTTATTAAATCAATTTTTTTATGATTTATATTAATATAGACTATAGGGCACAATACCATAATATACTAAAACATTTCAAAACATCTTATAACATCCAAAAACACATCAATACATGCTTAAATATACGATGCTACATTATACTATAATATATGGTATTATAATATTATTTAAGGTTAGGGTTTAGGGTATTCAATTCTCTAACAGTCAAGGGAAAGCCTTTTAAAGACATATTCTTTAGCTACCATAATTATGTTAAAATTAGGTCATTCTTTAGATCTACTACTAATGACATCTTTATTTAAAGTTTAGTGGTTTAAAGGTTATTTTAAGTTTTAGGGTTTAGGGTTTAGGGTTTATGGTTTAGGTTTGTTGTATTTTAGGGTTTAGGGTTTAGGGTTTAAGGTTTAGGGTTTAGGTTTAGAGTTTAGGTTTTAGGATTTAGGGTTTAGGTTTTAGGGTTTAGGGTTTAAGCTTTAAGCTTGTGGTGTTTAGGGTTTAGAGTTTAAGGTTTAAGGTTTAGGTTTTAGGTTTGATATTAAGTTTTAGTTTAAGGTTTAGGGCTTAAGGTTTTATTTAAATAGAGGACAAATTCATATTCAACATTTCTTCTTGATTTCATCAACCAAGTAGCACAAAGTTTTCTAGGACACAAGCAATGACATAAAAAAATGAGCACCCATAGAGCAAATCAGAAACCCTAGATAAGTAGAACCATCTTTACTATAAAGATAGTGTTCCATAGCAACAAATGGATTGTGTTCTTCGCTCCAGTCCCATTAGAACCACCTCTCCTCGAATTGAATCCTCCATCATATCCTCGATCTCTCCTCCGCCACCACCTGAGTAACCTTCGCCCTCACCTCCAAACCACCACTCGCCTACCACCACCTCCATATCCACCAAGCATCTCCGATCCCCCACCACCATCGATAACAACCACCGCCCACTACTAGATCTGACAACTTTGATGATGATGTTCCTACCATCAAGGTTCTTCCCATTCTGGGTTAATTTAGGTTTTAGGTTTAGGGTTAGGGGTTAGTTTAGGGTTTAGGGTTTGGGTTTAAGGTTTATGATGTAAGTTTGTGGTTTTTAGGTTTGAGTTTAGAGTTTAGTATTTATGGTTTTGGGTTTAGAGTTTAGGTTTTGGGTTTAGTATTTTGTGGAGGTTTGTGGTTTGTAGAGTTTAGGTTTTAGGGTTTAGTTTTGGGTTTAGGTTTAGGTTTAGGTTTGTGTTTTAGGTTTAGGTTGGGGTTTTAGTGTTTGTGGTTTGGGTTTAGGATTTTAGGTTTAAGTTTTTTTAAATCAAACTATTAAGTTTAGTTATTTAGTTATTTTTATTTATTTGAGTTTATTCTATTTTTTTTATTTTTTATTTAGTTTAGTTTATCTATTTTTTTAGGTTTTTTTTATTTCTTTTAGGCTTATTTTTTTAGTTGAGTTTTATTTTATTTTATATTTTAATTTTAGGTTTTATTTTTTTATTTTAAGTTTAGGTTTTTTTATTTTATATTTTAGGTTTAGTTTTAGGTTTTATTTTTAGGTTTATTTATAGGTTTTTTTTTAGTTTAGGTTTAGGTTTATTTTTAGTTTATATTATTTTATTTAGTTTAATTTAGGTTTAGGTTTAAGTTTTATTTATTTTTTAGTTTATTTTATTTTATTTTTAGGTTTATTTTATTTTGTTTAATTTATTTTATTTTAGACTTAGGTTTTTTTTTTTAGGGTTTAGGTTTTACTTTTATTTATTTTGGTTTATTTTAGGTTTATTTTTTTTAGGTTTTTTATTTAGTTTTCTTTATTTTATTTTAGGTTTATTTTATTTTATGTTAGTTTAGTTTTTCTTTATTTAGTTTTTTTTTATTTTAGTTTAGTTTAGGTTTTATTTATTTTATTTTAATTTACTTTTTATTTTTATTTTTATTTTCTTTTAGGTTTAGTTTAGGTTTATGTTTTAGTTTAGTTTTTTATTTTATTTAATTTTTTTAATTTTATTTTGGCTTTTTTATTTATTATAATTTTAGGTTTTATTTAGTTTAGGTTTAGGTTTTAGTTTTGGGTTTAGATTTAGGGTTTAGGGTTGTTAGCTTGGGTTTAGGGTTTAGAGTTTGGGTTTAGGGTTTTGGGTTTATGGTTTTTTTAGGTTTTAAGTTTAATGTTTAAGTTTTAGGTTTAAGTTTTTTTAATAGAGAACAAATTCAAATTCAACATTTCTACTTTTCAATTTCATCAACCAAGTAGCACCTAAGTTTTTAAGACACAAATGATGATATAGATAAAAATGAGCACCCATAGAGCAAATCAAAATCCCTAGATATGTAGAAACTCTCTACTATAAAGACTCGCCCATAAGTATCACATTGATTGGTCGCTTCTTAGTTTCTCCAGTTCCCGTTAGAACCAACCCAACATCTAAGTAGCAGGATCCACCATGATATCCCCGATCTCTCCCTCCGTGACCACCATGGCTATAACTTCCATCACTCCTCCCCCCTCCATCACCACCACTGCTCCGACCACCACCTCCATATCCACTAGCACCTCCATAACCCCCACCACCACTATGATAAGCACCGCCTTCGCCTACATCTAGATCTACTGAGCCTAGTTGTGATGTTCCTATCAAGGTTGCCCATTCTTAGGGTTTAGGTTAGTTTAGCTAGTTTGGTTTTTTAGGTTTAGGTGGGTGGTTTAGTTGTTTGGGTGTGTAGGGTTTAGGTTATAGGTTTTAGGATTTAGGGTTTGGGGTTTGTGGTTTTAGGTTTGTATTTTAGTTTCTGGTTATTTTATTTTATTTTTTCTTTTTTATATTAAGTAATAGGTTTTAGTTTATTTATTTTAGTTTATTTTATTTTTATTTTTATTTAGGTTTATTTTTATTTATTTAGTTTATTTATTATAGGTTTATTTATTTTAGTTTAGTTTTATTTTAGTTTATTTTAGATTTAGGTTTAGGTTTAGGTTTATTTTTTTTTTTTAGTTTTATTTTTAATTTATTTTTTAGGTTTAGGTTTTATTTTTTATTATTAGGTTTAGTTTAGGTTTTTTATTTTATTTTAGGTTTTAGGTTTTTTTATTTTATTTTATTTTTAGGTTTTTTTTAGTTTTAGGTTAATTTTAATTTTATTTTATTTTATTTAAGATTTAGGTTTAGTTTAGGTTTATGTTTTATTTAATTTAGTTTAGTCATTTTAGTTTAGTTTAGGTTTATTTTATTTTTATTTTAGGTTTAGCTTTTTTTTTTAGGGTTTAGGTTTTATTGTTTATTTATTTTAGGTTTTCTTTTTATTTTATTCTTTAGGTTCAAGTTTTATTTAGTTTTATTTTATTTTATTTTATTTTTATTTTATTTTTTTTTAGTTTTTTAATTTTATTTAGTTTTGGTTATATTTATTTTTTTTCTAGTTTAGTATTTATTTTTTATTTTATTTTTTAAGTAGGTTTAAGTTTAGGTTTAGTTTTAGTTTTAAGTTTTATTTTATTATATTTTGGTTTAGGCTTTTATTTATTTTTATGTATTATTTTAGTTTAGGTTTAGGATTTTAGCATTTTAAAGTTTAGGTTCACTGCTAGTTAGAGTTTAAGGATTAGGTTTAAGGTTTATATTTAGGGTTTAGCTGGGTTTAGGTTTTGGGTTTATTTTAGGGTTTCATTTAGGGTTTTAGGTTTTAGGGTTTGGGTTTAGGGTCGAGGGTTTAGTTTTAGGTCTGGGTCTGTGGTTTAGTTTATACTTTAGGGTTTTGGTTTTTTTTTTTTAAGAGAGAACAAATTCAGATTCAACATTTTTTTATTTCATCAACCAACTAACACAAAGTTTCTTAGACAAGGGATGACATAGATAAAAAATGAGCATGGCGAGCAAATAAAAAAGCCTATATAATTATAACCATCTCTACTATAAAGACATAATTCCATAAGTAGCAGATCAGATCAGCCGTTCTTTAGTTTCTCCAGTTCCCAACAGAACCACCCTGGCCTCTTGAGTAGCGGGATCCACCATCAAATCCCCAATCTCTCCCTCTGCCACCACCACGGCTATAACCTCTACCGCTCCTCTCACATCCATAACCACACTGCTTCGACAACCACCTCCATATCCACCAGCTCCTCCATATCCCCCATCACCATTATGATAACTCGCCATTTTGCCACCACCATCTAGACTGATTGTGGTGATGTTCTGTGGTTCTTCTCATTATTAGTTTAGGTTTTAGTTTGGGTTTTGTTTTAGGGTTTGTTTATTTTTTTTATTTATTTAGTTACTTTAGGTTTAGTTTGTGGTTTAGGTTTATTTAGGTTTAGGGTTTAGTGTGTAGGGTTTGGGGTTTGTTTTAGGTTTTATTTTATGCTTTTAAAGTTTAGGGTTTAGAATTAAGGTTTGTGTTTTAAGTTTATTGTTTTGGGTTTGGGGTTTAGGGTTTGGTTTATTTTAGGTTTTCTGGGTTTATGGTTTGGCTCAGTTTTAGGGTTTATGTTTTAAGGTTTTGTCAGGTTTAGGTTTTACGGCCAGGGTTTAGGGTTTAGGGTTTACAATTTAGGATTTTTTTTAATTAAGTAAACCAGAAGATTTAGGCTTATTTAGTTTATTTTTTATTTATTTAAGTTTAATTTATTTTATTTTTTAGGTTTATTTTTTTTATTTCATTTAGTTTAGTTTATTTTATTTTAGTTTTATTTTTAGTTTAGGTTTTATTTTAGTTTATTTTTTGGTTTATGTTCATTTTAGTTTGTTTTATTTTTTATTTTTAAGGTGCAAGTTTTATTTTTATTTTAGTTTAGGTTTTTTTTTTTATTTTAGGTTTTATTTTAGGTTTTATTTTTAGTATTTTAGGATTTATTTTTCAATTTAGGTTTATGTTTTTTAGTTTATTTTATTTTATTTAGTTTAAGTTTGGTTAATTTTTTAGTTTTACTTTATTTTTTTAGTTTAGGTATAGTTTATTTTATTTTATTTTTATTTTAGGTTTAGGTTTTTTTTTTTTTTTAGTTTAGATTTTATTTTATTAATTTATTAATTTAGTTTTATTTATTTAGTTTTAATTTATTTTATTAGTTTTATTTAATTTTATTTTTAGTTTTATTTATTTTATGTCATTTATTTTTTCTTATTTAGTTTATTTAATATTAGTAGTTTTATTTTATTTATCTTATTTTAATAGTTTTAATTTAGTTTTATCTTTATCTTATTAGGTAAGTCTTTATCATCTTACAGGTCTTTATATGGTAGGAACTAGGTCTTAGGCTCAGTGGCCCAGGTCAGGGCTTTGTCAAGGGTTGGCTCAGGCCGGCCTAGTGGCTCATGGCTAGGCCCAGGCCTGGGCCTATGTTTGGGGCCTTTAAGTCAGGCCCAGTTTGCCTTTTATCTTTTATCAGATTTAGTGCCTCAGTGGCCTTTGGGTAGGGCCCAGTTGATCCAGTTTGCTTAGTTCTTTGGTTTCTTTGTTTTTTAGTTTAGTTTGTGGTTTTTCTTTTTAGGTTTTATTTATTTAGTTTTAGTATTTAGTTTTTTGGTGGGTTTGGATTTGGGGTTTTTTGTTTAGGTTTAGGTTTGGATTTAGAGTTTAGGGTTTTAGGTTCTTTGTGGTTTGGGGTTTAGGGTTTATTTTAGGGTTTAGGTTTAGGCTAGGGTTTTAGGGTTTAGGTTTATGGTTTGTGGTTTAGGTTTATATTTTAAGTTTATGATTCAGTTTTTTAGTTTTGGTTTTGGTTTTTTTTTTTTATAGACAACAAATTCAAAGTCAACATTTCTTCTTTTCGATTTCATCAACCAATTATCACACCAAGTTTTCTAAGACAACAAACGTCATAGATAAAAAATGAGCATTAGAAAATCAAAAAACCCTAGATAACTAGATCCCTCTACAATAAAGACATAGTTCCATAAGCGTGATATCGACATTCTTCATTTATCCAAGTATGAGAACCACCGACCTCAGTAGGATCCACCATCATATCCATCTCCCTCCTCCCCACCACCATGGTTATACCTCGCCGCCTCCTCCCTTCATAACCACCACTACTCCCACCACCACCTCCATGGTCCATTTTAGTTTATGATAACTATTTATGGTTTATCTTATTCTGTTTAGTAGGTTTATTGCGTTTATAGGGTTTTATTTTTGATTTTATTTTGATTTTGTGGATTTAGGCTTCGTGTAAGCCTAATTTTTTACATTTTGATTTAGTTAGTTTTTATTAGTTTTAGTATTTT